>KK118588.1:22862-132634 GCA_000611955.2 Stegodyphus mimosarum | reverse complement strand
AGTAAAGACTCCAAGAAGTCGATGCTAATATTGAACTAATTGAAATGAAATGAAAAAATTCGTAACAATATATTTCCAATTCAATTAACATTGACGAGCTAAAATGTTGAGAGCTAATGTTTTAAAATCTACTTGCACAATTTTCACAAAACTTGGCAATTTGGCATAATTTGAGTCGTATAATAGAAATATGGAAATAATTGGCATGTTATTTCAGAAAAATACCTATATTAGAACAATGCTGGATATAAATTAATACATATTGTAAGTAGCGGTTTCTAGACATGAAATGCAAGTTGAATTTCGTCATTCAGCCCAGTAGAACGAGAGATATAGAATTGCCCATTTTTTTTTCGCAGTGTACCTAGCCGTCCAGGCGATATAGCGGTTACTAACCGCAACGATGGGCCAGGCTTCGAATCTCAGAGAAGGCACATTTGTAACTGTCCATCCCTTCATAGAAGTCAATGGTGACCATATACTATTAGGTTTTTACATATGAAATGGCCACCACTTTTGGCTATTGTAGTGGCGCAAGGTCACTACTTTATTTAATAGGTTTTGTAGTGGCCTATAGAGCGGAAATTAATTATTTTATTAATTATTTATTAAATTTTAATAATATTAGAGCGGAAAACTTATAATAAAATCAATGATGAATACTTAAAGTGTAAATAACGCCAATTAGAATGTAAACAAAACCAACCAGAAGTCCGTTTATGGCAGCGGCCATGATGAGTCGTGACGTCTTACCGTGACGGTTAACGGTTTCATTTTCATTGCATGGAAGACTTGGTGTAGACGTACTTCACCTGTGTTAACCCCTACGGTTCGAAAACATCCGAACGGATTTTTCCTTCATTAAGTTTAATTTCAATTTCTACAGCCGCCCAACCGGTATAGAGGTTAGCGTCGCTGACTCCCATGCTGAAGTTCCCGGGCTCGAATCCCGGGGAAAGCATGGATGTTTGTAAATGTATAGTGTCTGTGCGGCATGGCGGTACTCCAAATACGCAGAGAGCCGAATGTCTTCTCCTGTGGTTTAGTGGAAGGAGAGAGGAGTGGGAGTCCCTCGGACCCGTCCTCCCGGCGCTCTCTCCATCAAAGTTGGGGGCGGAACAAAGCCAAATCACACTCTCACCTGTTAGGTGCTCAAGGCTATTGACAACGACAGGAGTAATCTTGCGCTCCTTGTAGCGAGGAATTCGCCGCGAGGAGGGGGCTTGGGCTGACTTTGTTAGACAAGTGAACATAAGCAACAACCACAACATCATTTTCCAGTTCGATTCAAGTTAATTTATTTGAATTGATAAAATCAATTTCATTTTTCCAGTTTCAGGCATATTACTTTTTAATATTTCTCATTGTTCCTTTTAGGTTACATGCCTTCCATTTTATAGTTCTATTCTCCAATTCTGAATTTTGTGCATTAATGATATTAAAAATTTTGCCTTATTGGACTTTACTTGATGTGGAATTTTTTTTAGCAATTCTGTTGCCCTTTGACTCGAAATTTAAATAAAAAGTGTATTCCCTTTAAACTTGATTTAGTGCATTGCTTTTAATTTATCCAGTGGTATTTGTTTTATTTTTATTTTCAGTACATTGCTTTCGATTTTTCAATAACTATTCAAATTTCTCTCTTAGAAATTAAATTAATAATTTTAGCAGATAGCTTTTGATTTACTCGATGGTTATTCTAATTTCTTACTCAAGGAATATTTTTCATTATTTTAAACTGCTCATAATTTTTATTTTGCGGTCACTTCGGAGCAAGTTCTATCTTGATAATTAATTAAATTAAATTAATTTTATAAAACGTTTTTAAAAATTTTACTTTGATGCCCTTTAAAACACATTAATTAACTTAATTTTAACTAAATTATCTTATCATTCACTTTTAATTTTTTTCGAATACTTAGAATATTAACAATCATCTACAAATAAATCAAAAACTGCCTCTTTCGAAAATTCTTAAGTTGCTTCCTGAAAAAGACCTGGAAAGCAATTTTCTATAATGCTTTTATATTTTATATCACTTTTACTAATTTTATTTAACTGCTTTCTTTTAAATTTTAAAATATTGTGTTTTATTTTAATTTTCATATGTGTATTTGGAGTCTAAGTCAAACTTAGCTTTCATAATTCAATTTTGATTTATCATTATCTCTAGATTAATTAATTAATTTCGCTGCATACTGTGTGACTTGAATAATATATATGATCTTAATTTGAAATTTTTCATACTGAAATATATATATATATACCTAATAACAATAATAATAATGTAAGATATAATAAAATACGATAGCTGCTTTAAAAACTAATCGGCGACCTCAAAATTAACTATTCCAGTTTGGTGCTCTTCCCCTAAATTCATCTGTTCTCCCAAATTCGAGATCTTTGAATGTCACGTAACGTTTAATGCAGATACCTCTTGCACAATGAAATAATTATAAACCAAAACTTTCTAACTCAAAATAAAACTATCGACTACCTCCCTTCTTCCTTTGAACTGCTGCGCTCTCTTTCTCGTAAGCTCTCCCTATTTGCCTAAGATGACGTCGTACTTAAAAATGGAAATTATTGTATTCAACTATAATTAAGAAATATCTTGTCTGCAAAAGAATGATATGATATGCGAGGAAAAATATAAAGATTGTGATTCCTCAAGCTCAATTCTGCTAAATGCATCATCATGCTTTTCCATTCAGTCCTTTTTTCAGTTACTACGGTCTTCTCAGCCATGGCGGACATCGAAAGCTGCTAAAAAGTATCAGATTCTCTTTCATCTATGCTATTAAAAACAATATATATATACAGATATTAAGATAGATCGAAAGCAGCTATTTGGAAGAAGAAATTATTGAAGGTATTTTTATGTAACAGACTTTAGTTCTACAGTATGTATTTCGAATACAGCTTTAAATATAAAAATGTGACAAAAGTTTTTTTTTAGAATTTTTTTCTCTCTACGTGGCTGTTTTATAATGATGTTTGTAATGTATGTTTTAATGTTGTGTCTTTTAACATATTTTAAATTATTCATATTTGTGTGAAGTTATATTTATGGCTCAAAACAGAAATGAAATTCAAAATCCAGTGCGTCTTCCAATTTTAATAAATTGAAGCTTTTGAATAATTTGATGTAAAAATCATAATCCAGAATACGTTTCATCTCGATTGAAATTAGATTATTTTAAAAAGGAATACAGAAGAAACGTTCTGCAATAAAATTTTGCTTCCATGACAAAATCAGGCTAAATGTGTTTTATTGTAAACTGCAGACTAGCCCCTCTTAATCAAGAGAACTGCGTTTAATTGCTAATCTCCGACACAGATGGCTTAAATTATGCCTTGTTGAAGAACACGGGAGTTATACCAAGAATTGCAGAGGGAAGAATCAACAGCTTCTTGTCACACTTGATGTCTAACAATTTCAGAATAGCTAATCATGTCCAGTTCTTCTTCTCAGCCCTTTTAACCATGGAGAAGGTGAGGCCCTAACACAGGACTTAAAAGAGAAGGGCTAGCTCATAGACCTTTTCCCCCTGAAACAGGCAATGAGGAGATGTTACTGCAGTATGCATTTTACATTGAACATTAAAAAATTTAATAGTACTTACTCAATTTTAAAATAACAGACAAAATGCGCTACTCTTAGCATAAAGTTCCTTTTTTTAATTTGCAGGAATTTTTTTTTCTTTACATGCCTGTTTATTTCTAATCATTTATTTATCTGCATGTTAACTAAGAAAACTCTACTACTGCTTCTAAGATAACTATAATAACAGCTATTTAAAATTAACCAAAAACAACCTTAAATTGGCATAGTTTTAAACATGTGTGGTTATATATGGCAAAATTTCTGCTAATCTAAGTATGAGTTTCAGCCTAATTGTAAATTTTACATTGGCATATTTTTCTTCCGATTCAACATAATAACAGATATTTTTTTAAATAATTTTGTAACTTAGGCTTTCATCATATTACATTTAAATAAATACATGTAAGATTGTTATCTTAATTTAGACAAAACAACTTTACTCACAGTACCTAAAACATTATTTAATTTTTCAAAAGTGGAGATTAATGAGACAAGTCTTCTTATGCCAATTACTTTAATATTATACTATTATATTTTGTCTAGAATGCTAAGCTAGCACAAAATCGAATTAATAATAACACAGGATACAATAAAAATAACTTAATAAAATTAGTTCTTATTTGAAATATGCTTTATGCTATTAACTTCTAAAATGTCATCTAAAAATATTTCAAATCAAAACATATTATATATGCTTACTTGTACAGTCGCAATTCAACTACAAGCTGTTGAAATATTATTTATTGGCTGCCACATTCGAAGCAATCCACTTTTTTGCCTTTTGGGTAGCTTTTCTTTGGGAAAAAACATATGGATTTCTATTTAAGAAACGTATTCTAATAAAAGTTCGCACTCTGCAAAATAAACGAATTGCTTCTCTGTTAACTTCGGGATAATGTTTCTCCAGTTTATTAATTAAAGAGCCAATTACATGCTTCCCTTTGTAGTAAGTTGTACCATGAACTGCACAAAATATTTTTTCGAACTCGTAAACTATATTCATCCATGAATGGGTAGGTGTTGTCAAACCTCCCAAGGACAATAATTGAATCCATTCTGAATTAAATATTGGTTCATCAGCACTATTTTTAGATATTGTTCCCAATGATGGGTCTTTGTCTCGCACACGGTAGGCAATATAACCTGCAACATATGTTAATGCTTCTTTTTTGGCGGTCGAAAATTGTCTGGCGGAATTCAATTCTAATTCCCAAGCCATAGGAGAAGGTTCCTCTATGAAATCCAAATCCAAATCATCAATAGTATTTAATGGAAAAGCATTTTCCTCCTCAGTTTTCAAATCCATTTCAAGTAGTTCTGATGTTAAATATGAATCAATATTTCTGCTTTCTTTAGTCGTGAACACTTTTGACGATAATTTTGGCAACTTATTAGCGAGTATTAATTGCTTTAAGCGGCGTATAACTTCACTAGGTGATGGATGGTCATTAAACCTACCAAGCCCTCGAATCTGACTAAAGAGACTTTCAAGTGCATCCTGAGTTAATCTAGATGTTAAAATATATTTAGCATCATACGATGATTTCAGATCCTGGTGTAGTCCAAAAAGAGAATTTATTGAAATTATTATTCCTTTTTGGAAAGGCAGCATGTTGGATTTTCCCTGAACTCTTAATCCACCAATGACTTTCTTCATTAATTCCAAAATTTGAATTTGTTTTTCATGATGTTCATTTAATCCAAATGCTGCTTTCAGTATTTTATCTGAAGGAGGGTATGGCTTGGTACTATTCATAATATCGAAAAAACTGTCGATTAACTCAAAGAAGTCAGATGCTTTTTGATTTCCTGTGAGGTGGAGTATACCTTTCGCGGTAGTTCTTGAAAATAATGTTTTCGCTGGAGCGACTTTTTGTCTCTCGTTTCCCTTGACCATTAAATAATTTGGTTTTAGTTTGTGACACAATTTAATTTCTCCTGAATCTCTATTTAAAACCTCTTTAATAACATCAACATTTAAAACAGTTCCATCTCCTAAAATAAATCGTTTATCTAAAAATTGGTTTCTCAGTAATTTGAGGCAGTGTGCTAAATCTGCAAAAACCCATATTTTTTTTGTTTGCAATACTAGATTTGGAAACTTAGAACTATTAATCGAAATCTGTATTTCTTTCCACAAAGTACTAGATCCGCCTAAATCAGACACTATTGCTTTCAGTTCTACTCCAGATGACTGAATATGTCTTATGTGTGAAAAAAGAAGTTCTTTCTTCATTGAAGTATTAAAATCAAAAAATATTGGTTGTTTCCACTGCGAAATGAGACCTCTGATTAAAACAAACTGCACTTTTTGAAAAGGACCAAGTATTTGGTCCAGTTTAGAGTCATAACAGAGTTTAGAATCTATATGCATTTCGTCGAAACTGAGAACGCATATTTTTTCTACAGAATTCAAATATTCGCATCTTTCCTTCATTACAGCAAGAACATCACTCTGAATTCCTGGGCTACATGAAAATTTAGCGCACCGTCTCTTTAATGTGCTAGTGCTAGGTAAAGGAATACCCATTTTTTCATTCCGAAAATCGTAGCTTTTAGATGACAGAGCTCTTATGACAATACAGCGTGAAATATCTTCACTAGTACACCTGATTTTTTCCTTCTTTTCTAGCAATGCGTTAATCTGCGTCTTTGTAAAAATATGCTTTAGGCGTTTTTCCAAATTCTCCGATCTGTGCTGTTTTTTCCTAAATTTTGCTGTTTGGGATTTAAATTTTTTAATTTCCGATACAAATTTCTTTCTAGATGTCGTCCACCTTTTTTGTCGCTGAGCAAACATTCTAAAATTTTTCTTTTCTCTATTTTTCAATATTTTATTACAATTTTCTAAGAATATAATTTTGTTCTTCAAATTATCAATGCATTCTTGTTTATCTTTACAATTAGGGCATTCAGAGATATTGTCACTTACGGCATTGTCGTTTGTAAGTTTTATTTCAAAATCATTCACATTTGATTTATTATTGTCAGCTTTAATTTCGTTCTCGGCCTCAAAATAAATTTTCTTTGGACTTAACTCGTGTAGTCTTTCAAAAGCACTCTGCATTAGTTTTCTTTTCAAATGTCTCCGATTTCTTGGTGTTATTTCGTTTACATCACACGATAAATTTACTTTCGGCACAGCATTGCATTTCAATAGTTTCCTTTGTGGCAATCCAAGCAAGCGATTTCTTATATCATATTCATAATCACTGCACAGAAAATGCTTGCTGCAAATTCTTACGTTTTTCACATTAATAAAATCTTGTCTTCGACATTTATGTATCCATTCTTTCGTCAAAATCAAATTGTCCTTTGAGAAAGCATGAAATACAATATCTCTTCCTTTCGTATTTCTATAAGTGTTACGGCACGTTGCTACAGCACAAGAAGCCATATTACATAAAGGATACTTTAAATGAAGAATTTAAAAGGAAAACTGATTAAAACTAGATATATACATATATATACACGAATTATTTTAAATATTTGCATTATTAGAAAACATATATGTATGATTAAAATTAATTTGAGATATGCGACCTCCAGAAAATCGTCTCGCAAACTGAATGAAACTACAGTTTTAAACGGGCGAAATCAGAGCAGGTGCATAACAGTGACGTCAGATTACTACCAGTTAACCCCCTCCATGAGGCTTGCGTCGGCGAAGAGTCGAACAAAGGAATGACCTAGCCCTTTCTATTTATCCCTGACTTGTTTTGCTCTCTAGTCCTAGCAAGAACTACAATTGTTGAAGTTTGCACTCTATCCACATTCTGAGATCCCTGTGCCATGGCAGGTGGTCCAGTCACCTGACCACCCTTTCTTCCCCCTTAGTCTCTATCTTGGATTGCCTTACAACTTGCAAACAGTATTTTCTTCCTTCTATTGAGAACTGTGGCAAGAATAACTGGATTGTGAATTCTATGAATGAAAAATATCCTTTTAATTGCCCTGCAACTTGCTTTTTTCTCCAGTGTATTGTTCTCCTTCTTCCTGAAAACTACTAAATAGCAGTTTTCAAAAGAGAGGATTAACTTTTCATTTTATTGTTTCCTTGTCACAAAACTTTCTTTCACTGAGCACAAGCTTGCCTTTGGAACCTCCAGAGATTACTAACAAAGTGTATTTCCACTTTCCTTTACTTTTCTACCTCTATCTTATTTTTTAAACGTTTTTTCAATGTCCCTTAAGTAGAACCGTTCATTAAGGAACAATGAACGGTAAATTCATTAAGTTCTTAGGAGGTCCAGCTTACCGTCTAAAGTTATGAAAGACATGCTCGATCGATGAGTGATCCTTGTATCGAACTAGAAGCATTACTGCGACACTCTTGCTGCACACGGCCGACATTGTCCTGATGAAAAATTTCTTCTGGAAGGCCTATTATGAGGAAACGCATGTTGTTGAAGGTTGTGACAAAAGTACCACTGGGCTGCTATGCACCAATATTACAGTTAAGCGGTTGTCTTATGAACTGTTTGTCTCCTGTAGTATCACACCATCTGTGGGAGCAGTGTACAAATATAAAGCAAAGGTAGAGTATCAAGTAGTTCCCAACGGTGTCTCCATGCATGTACACTGTTATAATTACTGCACAGATTCAATCTTGAATTGTTGCTGAAGATGACCTAGTTTCATTCAGTTGATGCAAATAAATCGAGTTAGATATTACTCAAAACGGAGGCGACGTTGGGTAGGCATCGTTAGCAGCATATGTAATGCGGACCGATACCAAATATCTTTCACCAGACCCCTCGTGATAGCATAGACAGACACAAGGGCTCATACTGAAAGTGCTGCCTGTGTCTAATGGCGACGACGACGCAGTTAGCACTGTGTGGGGGGTTATGTGACTGGCCTCTATTGGTCTATTGATCTGCTTAGTACTGATCTGATAAAGGTTTCCTAAGTCTAGCTGCGTGTGCAGGAAGTCTGCCATGTGCTGCCTTGTCCACTGGTCTCAGATCCTCTTCACAATAAAGCCCAGTGTGGCCTAAGTGATGGGGTACTCGCAGAGCTGACCACCCGTCTACCGTCATACCGATATTTTTCTTCTCTTGATCTTCGACAGCTAACCAATTTGTTTTCAACAGCGATATAACGGTCTCCTTATTGAAAAAGCATCCCTGAAACCAGAAAGAGAGATCACAAAAGAAAGAAATTGAATAGAGAAAATTTTCCAACGAAAATTTATGTAATATGTTATGTTAATGTGAATACAATTATTGCATAGAATTTATTTGTAAACCAACCAGAGTATCTCCACATAAAAATTCAAGAATTATTAATAAATAGTAGACAAAGACGGACGGGGGTAGAACAGATTAACCGTAACGGTAGAGGGATGCTGCCCACGTCCTCCGTTACTACTACTACTACTATAGACCAGATTAAAATACCTTTACCTTAACATCAGTTGTATCTAATGTGCTCTCCTGTTATTTATAACCATCTCAGGCAAACTAAAAAAACGTAATATTATAAAAATGTTGTGTAGATTTCTTAAGTATTATTTTAGTGCTTAATAACTATATTAATTTACAGTAAATAGTGAAATCTTGATGTTCTTGTTTGAGATTTAATTTTAAAATTATACTGTCGTTTAAATCCTTTCATTTGATCGGGGTAAAGTTCTTTAAAGTTACCAGAAAAACTTGTAAAGCAATAGGCAGCTTTTGTTTCTCATGGACAGATAATTTTGGGGTCAAGGTTGGCGGCCAGCTGCATTTTTTCGTCCCCCTATCTTGCGTGGGTGAACATGTGCTTTTCTCGTTCAAAGGCGAACTGCTCTAGCGGCAGCGATTCTTGATAGAATTATGGAGTAAAAGTATTTAGGATGTCGCATTCGTTAACCGCTTAACGTTGTAAACCTTCCTTGGTTTTGAACGAAAAACAGGGGTTTATCACCGCGAAAAGAGAGGACTGATTTTCTTAGAATTTTGGTTAGTATTTATTGCTCTGTTCTAGTTGACAGAGAGGCTTACTGTTTTTATAGGATTGGTGAATTTTAATTTTATGGATTTTTTGAACCAATAGCAATTATTGAAGCGGTCCACTTTTGAGCGTCCCAAGTTTTTAAAAATGGTCGCACAAGGAGATTTTGAAGATTTGCTGAGATTTTAGAGACTTTTTTTAGGAGAGGGAGAGGCCCGGTGCCCGCCCCCTCTTGGGACCGACTCCGTCCGCTGTACGGTTGCGGGTGTAGGATATTATAGGGACGAGAACTTGCCAGAGAGCTTTGCGGGCCCCTATCGTTGCATCTTCGGTGAATTTGACTGAAATCTTGCAGCTAGATCCAATTCTCAGACGTTGGGGGTCTGCTTAGTCGCTGATGTGTTTTCCCTTTGGGAAAAATTCGTGCTCGAAAGAAAATGGAAGGCTGCTCCCGTTTGTATTTTTTTGCCATTATCGTCATCGGTGAACATCGAAAGAATGGTTTTCCCTTTCGGAAAAAAGGTGTTTTAAAGCTGGCACTGAAGCTCTCAGTTACTATGGAGAACATAGAAGATGGGTCGACCAACCAATTTGTATTTTTTCTGCCGTCATCCTCATCTTGGAACTAGAAAGAAAAGGGAAGGCTGCTCCTTGACTGAGTACAGTGCTGGATTATGAAAAGTATTCCACCTTTGGAAGGAGCTATTTCACAGCCGAAAGTTTCCACATTTGGTGTTATAGAACAGACATATGTTTTTCTAAGATTTCAAGAATTGGTCAGACAGTTCCTTTATCCTACAGTTGGTCGGTATGAGGCTTTTCTGTGAGTGATTTTTTTTCTCTCGTTATATGTATTACTCATGATTTAACAAAGTTGAGGGAGTGATTTTTATTCTTTTAAATGTTTAATTTTCATGAGTCATCATTTTAATTAAGGGAGGATAAATGTGAGATTCTATCAAGAAATTTAATTATATCTATATGTCCGAAGATAAATATACTGAGGTGTCACAGGTGAAAGAATAAGAAGTTCTTCTAAATTAGCTTTACTTGGGATCTTAAATTTCTTGAGTGCTGTTTAAAATATTCGTAATTGTATAATATAGCTTAAGGTATCAATTATTTTGTTTTCAATCACCAGTCTCTATACTTCGATTTAATGAATTCAGTATAGTTTTGCTAGAATTTTAGTATTGTATTTAAGTGTTTATTAAGATTTTGGTAGGATTTATAACTATTTAATCTTTGTAAAATTGTTAGTAACTTCTTGATTATTTCTCAGTGGTAATTACGCAACTATTTTAAGGTTCATGGCTAGTAATTTTGGATAAAATACTGTTAATTGTACAGACTGTCAAATGAAAATTTTCGAGAAATTTTTGGATAATGTTTTGTAGGGGTAGTCTGATCAGCTATTCGTAATTAAAATTTTTGGAATATTTAATAAATGTATGTTATTGATTTACTATTGTATGTTTTTTGTGTGTGTTTTTATCTTGTGGTCTACTGTAGGTCACCCATGTGATCCTTTCGGAAAACATGGTTAAACTTCCTTTCGAACCTGGGTAGTTTATTACGAGCGTAGGAGAATTTAATGATGTTTCTAATTATACGATCAGAATTATTAATTTAACTGAATTGGTGTTTTGACTTCTTACTGTGAGTTCATCTTTTCTTGGTGTTTTGAATTGCTGTGGGTTATACTTAAATGAAAAGTGTTTGTGGCTATCTCTAAAGTTGAATTGAAATTTATGTGCTCTCAGGCAGAACTGATTAGTTAGTGTTAGTGAGAGATAGCATTTTGATGCATTTGTTATGGTAAAGCAATTTTAGCTGATTAATAATCATTTGATTTTAAGAAAACACCAGGGAGGATATTTCATTTCTTTATTCTTAAGAATTGAGAGTTGATATGATAAACCTTAATTTACTATTTTGAGGATTTAAGGCAATTTAATGTAGCTTAAGTTATTAATTATTTTGTTTTCAATCTGTCTGTATACTTCGATTTAATGAATTCAGTATAGTTTTGCGAGAATTTTTGTACTGTATTTAAGTTTGTCCGGCACCAGTCACGAAGGTCAGGCAGAGAATTAAATGTAAAAAAGCAAACTCGTAAATTTTTTTATTCTCAAAAATGGTGGGAAAAACACAAACTTGGTTGTCGACCCATCTTCTATGTTTTCCATAGCAATCGGCAGCTTCAGTGCCAGCTTTAAAATACGTTTTTTTCCAAAAGGGGAAAACCCTTCTTTCGATGTTCGCCGATGACGATAACGGCAAGAAAAATACAAACGAGAGCAGTCTTCCATTTTCATTCAAGCACGATTTTTTCCCAAAGGGAAAACACATCAGCGACTAAACAGACTCCCAACGTCTGAGAATTCGACGTAGCCGCAAGTTTTCAGTCAATTTCACCGAAGATGCAGCGATAGGGGCTGCAAAGCTCTCGCAGAGGTTCTCATCCCTATAATATCCTACACCCGCAGCCGGACAGCGGACGGAGTCGGTCCCGAGAGGTGACGGGCACCGGGCCTCTCCCTCTCCTAAAAAAAATCTCGAAAATATCAGCAAATTTTCAAAATCTCCGTATGCGACCATTTTTAAAAACTGGGGACGCTCAAAAGTGGACCGCCTCAATAATTACTATTGGTTCAAAAAATCCATAAAATTAAAATTCACCAATCCTATAAAAAGAGTAACCCTCTCTGGCGACTAGAACACAGCAATAAATACTAACCAAAATTCTAAGAAAGTCAGTCCTCTCTTTTCCCGGTGACAAACCCCTGTTTTTCGCGCAAAACCAAGGAAGGTTTACAACGTAAATCGGTTAACGATTGCGACACCCTAAATACTTTTACCCCATAATTCTATCAAGAATCGCTGCCGCTAGAACTGTTCGCCTTTGAACGAGAAAAACACATGTTCGCCCACGCAAGATAGGGGGACGAAAAAATGCAGCTGGCCACCGAAGCTGCCAAAGCTGCCTATTGCTGTACAAGTTGTTCTGGTAATTTAAAGGAACTTTACCCCGATCAAATGAAAGGATTTAAACGACAGTATAATTTAAAAATTAAATCTCAAACAAGAACATTAAAATTTAACTATTCACAAACGACTATGCCAGGAAGACCTTTCAAATGAAGTCAGATTATCGCGCTGAGTAGAAAACAACCATGACGTCACTTGGCTTGAAAGACGCGAACGTAATCCCCATGCATCACTTCCGGTTATCACGTGATCCAAGATGGTAGAGACCCATTCCCTTTTCTGTGCCGTCACTTCCGCCTACCGGTTACGCGGGTTACTACTGATGACACTTATTTAAAATGTGCTGTTTTTGTCACAGAAATTAATAATAAATTATATTCTTAAGAACTGCATCTATTGCTTTCAAATAGTTTAATTTATTGATCAATATGAGACATTAAATTAAAAAAAAATCTTGCATTTTGTCAAATTGACAACAGATTCGATTGAAAAGTGAAACTACACTTTTACAGTAAATCAACTCAAAATTTTAAAGCCTTTTCAGACTAAAGAAAAACGTAAGTATTCATAGCTACAATTTTTGCTAGTTCTTAGAAAACACTATTGATCTAATGTTACTATACCGGTTTTAATAATTCAAGCTCATATTCAAGCTTGTTTATAAGCATTTAATCGATTACATTACACATTTAACACACATTTAATCGATTATTTCAAAATCAAACTTAGAGAGCTGATAAGAGAAAACCATATTTTCTGCAACATCATCTACTTTATTATGAGTTAATTTGCATCCTCTCAAGAGAATATGCATTGTTTAGAAATGAAAGAAATCCACACACACACACAAAAAAAAGAAACTGTTAATATTAAACTGTTAATTTAAATAAGCTCACAATACTTTTATATATTTATACATACAACAAACAAATTATTTAACTGTGCAATGAAGCAAACTACATTTTAATGGTAATGAAAGCTTAGTAAAAAAGACACAATTTTGACACAATAGATTGCATTTTTAAAATAAATTGCAATAGATCTTCATCTCAAAGTGACAGCATATCTCAATTAACAAACACTTGAAATTTGAACTTTATTTAAACTTAATTAGGCATGCATCACAACTGCGCTTTATCAGTTTATAATTTACATTACTATCATGAAAAAATACATCAGTTGTTTTAAATCTGTTTTCCTGAAAGAAATAAAAGTTTAATTTTAATGATAGTCATATACCTGACCTCATGCAAAGCATAACGGACCAAAAGTTCTTTTTTTTCGTACAGAATAAAAGTTGATCAATTTTCAACAGATTTTAAAGTAATTCAATTTTTACCTGAACATGGTAAATATAAGAGCTATTTAAAGCGATGTGGACTTGCTTCAAGTGCTCTATACAATTGCAGTAGCGGCGGTGAAGATGTAAAGCATGTTCTTCTTAAGTATGTTCATCATGTCCAGCAGAGGAAGATGCTTCAGGCGACTTTGAAGCGCTTGTCTGTATCTTGGCTACAAATGTTTTCTGAACTTTTTCGAACTAAAAAGGCAATTTCTGCTTTCCTCAATTTCAATCTCAATTTAGATTATTGAGATCTCTTTATTTTACCACATTTTATTTTATTTTATTTCTTGTGCTACTTTTTATTTCATTTTATTTTATTTTGCTTATAATTTTCATTTTCTAAAATAATTTTGTTCTCCCTTTGGAAATTTTTTTTTCATTGGCGAGTACTTAGCTGACTTAGTCTTGGCCATTACTAAAGCCGGAAGTGATGGCCACTTTATTGTGGAAGCACCTAATACGTGGGCCACCGTTACCCCCTATGAAGAGACGGACAATTACAGCCCTGCTTTCTGAGGAATTCGAGCTGGGGTCCTTCGGTATAACAATGGGCTCCTCTAACTACAATACCGTCTGGGCGGCCCCAATTTGCAGTGCTATTATACGCCTGTTTATTTATTTTCTGAGTGCTATGTAACTTATTTGTGTACGCCTCGTAGTTTATTTTGTGGAACTCAGGAAGTTAGAGTTAGCAAAAAAAAAAAAAGACTGTAGGCTCTTTTTTTAGTTTAAAGTGCCGCTAGTGTTTAATGCATAGGATAACTAAAGGGCATCGAGGATATTATAGAACAAACAAGAGATTTTACATACATACATATTATTTCTTACATTTATTCCTTCAAAATAACCCTATATAAGGTCAATGATATCAGCAACAAGATGCATGTTTAAGATATCTGCAGTTATCTTCCTAGTAACTGTTAAATCTATAAATGAACTGCCAAGCGTACTTGGATAGTACTTGGCACCATATTGAGTTTAAAAATATGTTTCATAAAAGTAAATACCTTTTCATTTCGTTTGACGTCTGCATTGAAATCTCCCATCATAATATTAGGAACACGTGTATCTATACAGCAAACTCTACATCGATCAATTAAGTAATCTTTTCAGATCTCCTGAATTAACAGTTGGATGAATATATGCGGATGTTAGAACAAATCTTGACTGTCCGTTAACAATTACGGCAACCATACAAATATCGCTTGCTTCTGAATGCTGTGTGCTCTTATGCTGCTTAACAGTAAATTCTATTGGTACACGATCTGCTACACTCGTTAAGCAACACAGCAAACATCACAAGAATGCACTGTCTACCAGACGATCTTGCCACTCACACGCGGTCGCGCATGCGCACAGAGCTTCACCAAAATTTCGTTACTTTTGACACGCTACTATGCGTAAACCCTTTGCCCAATTTTTAATTTGTTTGTTTGTTTGATTTGCTAATGTGCTCTTTCATCTACCTAACAGTGCATTTAGATCGATTGTAACAGATATGTGCATTCGCACACACCTTAAAAAATAGCGTCTAAATTCTTCCTCTTCCATTAGACCATTATGGAGTAATGTAATCCTGCGTAAAAAAAAAGAAGTCATATATTATCAAAATCATCATCATAATAATAATACACATAGAATCGTATGAAGTTTCACAGGCATTTTAGAGTTGTCATTTAGTAATTCTAAGAAAGTTCATAATCGAAGAAATAATGAGAATTACAAATTAACCATAAAATATGAAGTATACAAAAGTTCTTCCATATTTATTAGAAAAGTGAAACCATTGAAAAATCTATTCCGAGAATAAGAATTTTAGAGTTTTCATTAATCTAATATTTATGATTGGAATAAAGACACTATGCATTAAGTAAAGTAATTATATGAAAACTCCTAGTTATATTTTCATATCTGCTCTTAAATGAGAAAACATTCATTGAATATAAATAACAGCAAAAGGAGAAATAAGCCATCTATGTCTTTTATGTCATTACCTTTGAAATTAAATACCTTAAGATGTCATCCTTTGAAACTAGGAATTCCTTTTTGATTATATTCTAAAAGAATGAAATTTGTTACGGTTGTGAAAGAAATGTAACTTTCAATTTCCTTTTTATTTTTTCTAATTTACAGTAAAATACCTTTAAATCCCCCCGACATCAAAGAAAAAATTATTTCAGTTTATTATTTATTACATTAATGGCGTGGTTTCTTCTAAGTGCAATACGAATATGCATTTAAAATTACCCTGCGCAAGGAAGTTAATTCATATTCCCTTCTTTCTACGGAGTTCATTAAGATCAGAAGGAATTAAAATTTCACGTTAATTCTAAAAATTACTAGGTTAAAAATGTCTCCAGTGTTACCTATGAAATTTCGTTATATGCGAATGCTTTTAGGTAATTAAATATAGCATACCCAGGATTGAATTTTAAGACTCTAAAGGTTAACTAAACTAAACAGAAATAAATAAAAGAAAAACTTAAGTTATAGCTATTGTAATGGTTCATAAATAATTTTCAGATATTCTGCCTCGTTATCACACAGGAGAATATAAATTTTGATTTAAAGGAAAATTAATATCGGTATACTGCAAAGATAAAAATATGAGCAAAAGTTAATTTATTTGATACCGTATTTTTAAGGAGAGTTATGAAATTAAGCAATATATTTCGAAAAAATTAATAATAATAGTCAGTATTTATTCCTTAGGGATAATTCTGTAGAGAACTCAGTAAATGAAACTATTCCCTTTTGTGAATTTCTAGTAGGCTAATAAAAAAATCTCTGGCAATGAATAAACAAAATGTAACCTAGCTGTCGAAGAAAGATCTGAATTTTGAAAAAGATGATGCAGGTTTTTGAAAGATGAAAGCATATTGAAATTTGTTATAAAGGCCGCCATCTACTGCCTTGTGTATGAATACTTACTGTTTCATAGTGTATAAATAAAATCAGCATTGATAAATACAATGTTATTCTCGAAGACGAGCGATCCTTTACATTGTTCGGACAAGAGTTTCTTAAACTGTGTGTCACGACCCCCAGGGGGTCGCGGGATCTGCAACAGCGGGTCACCAAAAATTTCAATAGTGTTGATATTTCTTTAACTCATTAAAATAATTTTCAGTTACCAAATATTTTTACCAAAGTATCTGAAAATAAATAAAGATAAAACAATACAGATAAAGAAAAACCGAAAACGTTTTGATACATTCATTTTTTAATATAAACATTCATTTTACTTGCTTTGCAAGTGACGCATTTCGTCTGTCATTTAAAATTTTCACATTGTTCTACGTCTTAAAATTAGAAATTAAAGTTAATTACCTAAAACTGCAATAGTATATTACAGTAAAAGTGAAAAATTGACAGTTTCACTCACGTGTGTTTCGGATTCGCGCAATGCTTATGGGGTCCCACAAAATTTTGGTAAATATTATGGGGTCCTTGGTAAATATTGGTAAATATTATGGGGGAAATTGTCTCGTATTAAATTTATATATGAAAAAAGTCCCCAAAACACTTGTGCAGTCTACCTGTTTACGCGGATTCGAACTCCGGTACCAAACAATTCTTTCCAATGAGTCAATTGAATATTTGTCTAAATATTTTGATTTAGAGCTTAGTCATGTCTTCAGATGCTTTCAAGAGCAAATTTCTTTCTCAGCTTGTATTTACAGATGGATCAAACTGGTGATTTTCTTTTTTTCAAAAATTTAGTATTTCTGAGAGCATTCGAGGAGCCCAGAACTGTAGCCTATTTATGGTCCTGATCTCTGTTAAGCTAGGCTTGATTAAATAAGGAATAAATTTATCTGTTAGTAAGAGTAGCATTTCAGAGGTTAGAAATTATCTGAAACACTGCTAGAGGAGTATGAAAATATAGAAGCACATAAATGTATCGAATTATTTATGGAGGCACATCTGGAGGCCCAAATATATAATCCATCTTAATTTTTAGAATATAATCAATCTTAGATGTGATATTACAAATTGTATATTCTTTCATCTACTCTGTTCGCTACGGATTTGAATACATTGGCTTCGGAGGGCAAAATCAATAAAAAAAGAAAAGTAAATATTTGCTTAAAACCAAATGAATATGAAAGTATCAAATGCATTTATGTGTGAAACAGAACAAGCCTTATGTACAAAGATGAAAATAATGTTTAATTTTCGTAGATTATATAATGACCTCACAATGCTATCATTAACAAATTAATATTTGAAGCTAAAACCAAACAGAACTTATATGAATAATCTATATGACCACATAAACATTGCAGAGATTGCCCATGCTTTCAATGAAGTGATCATGTCAGGACTGAGTGTTCTGTGCATACCTTTGGCGAACATATTCGTAACTGTAACAAAGTCCTGATCTCGAACAGGGAGCTGAATGCAGCTATGTTCTGTGGTAGAATAACTGTGGTTAAATGGTAGAATAACTGCACGCAGGGACAGTTTTAAAATTACCTTTTATTAAACTAATATTTACAGTCACTTGCAAACTCTGAAGGGATAACAGAAAATAATGACCGCACTTGGGTCTAAACTGAACAATCAACAATCAAATAATTTAAAATAAAGTTAAATAGAAAACTAAGAAGTCGTTGCTCTCAGAGCTATAAACGCGAGGTTGGCCTCTATGCTAAACGATCAAAGGTGCGTAGCAAGATTTAGCTAATACTAACGCACTTAGATTACTTCAATAAGTAATAGCGTAACAGCGCTAAGGCTTAGAATTTAAATACTAGCTAGTCAGGCGAACGTTGAACAGAGCTGCAATGATTTGAAACTAAAAACTCTCTCACACCGAGAAGTTCCTTGCTAACCTTTTAAATGCAAAACTTGGCTCTACTTCAAATTAGCATAAAGCTGAAATGCGCGCTCATTCTAACAGGAAGTTGAAATAAGAACTTACAGGAAAGAGAAAATTAACATAAAACTTTGTTAGTTTAAACTAAAACCTTACAATCGAAAATCGCAATTGTTAGAAATGGCCATTTATACATTACGACAGTTTCCAGCTATCCAAGACTCGTTGAAGAAAATGTCTGACAGTACTCTTGAGACCATGTCGAGACAGAAATTTTCAATGGGATTATGGTCAGTATAATGCAGCAGACACTGGAAATGAGAAATATCCTCACTCACCAGGTGATTGCTAAGGATGTTGGCTTAATAGCGAGGGGCATTATCATCCATAAGCAGGAAATCAGGACTAACTGCTGCAGTGTAGTCCCTCTTAAATAGTACGAGTATATGCAGTGGATGCGATGTCATACTGAATTTCCATCCCACAACTTGATGCTGCAAGCTCTGAATGCATGATGCTACAAAATATTCTGGGGCTGATACCATGTGCCTCGTTCTCTCAAAATCCTTACACGTTTATCATCTGATTCACGAGCATATCTTCTGGACTACTCCAGGATACTGCACGAGTCTGAGGACAGGATATTGTACGAGTCTGAGATAGCCCAACTGAGACGTTGATGAAACCACTTTAATTTTCCTGTAGTTATTGAAACACAAATACTTGATACTTGGGAGTACATTTTCTTCAATTAAAATCTTCAACTCACAATACTGGCAGACAGTCGATTCCGTTTGGCTGCAAATGCAATTAAGAATCTTCAGATGGTTGGTAACCTTAGTCGACCGGACAAAGTCTTCGGATAGCTTTTTTACTTGCTTGGAATTGTTTCCACATTCGAATAATTACTGAATGATCGATTCCAAAGAAAAGTGCGATATCTTTGATTGACTCTCCAACTTCAATGCATCCGACAGCCCCCCCCCCAATGCTCACCACTTGCCGTTCGTCTTCGTTGAGCCACAGAAACACGAATATCATAAAAATTTATCCTAAAAAAGATATAAACACATTGAATCAGCATTTAAATAAATTTCCTCAAACTTTTCAGAACGCTGGCTTCTTCAAAGACTGCTTAGTAGCTTAGGTTCGGACAGTCAGTCGCATATGCCTGCAACATGCCATATTTGCATATTGCATCTGCATCCATCTGCATCCATCTGCATCCACCGGGATTTTCAGCCACTCAAAGTCACACACGGTTTCGAAAATTGCTAGTTTGCATTGCTTGACTAAATTTTGGAAGCCAGTGCATAAATTAATAATCTTACAATAAAACTGTAAAAAAGTCCAAAATATTTTAATTTTAACTAATCTTAATTTTACAACTTAAATAGCTGTGCTTCTTGTTTATTAAAGTATGAAATATTTTTAAAAACAAAATGTTTAAAGATTAAAATAAGTTATTTGTAATTGAAGGCCTAAAAATTTGTATAGTTATTTGAGTATTCATCAAAAATTGCAAAATATTGTGACGGCTTTTTAAGAAAAGATGTTATTTTCTAAAATCATGAAAAAGTCGATTTCGGTAAAGAACTCACGTTCTTGAACCTGTTGATGTGAATTTAAGGCCTACCTGACTTATAAAAGCGGTTGCAAGAATTTTACAGTGTACGCAAAATAAATATACTGCGAAATACACTCACGTTTGTGAAAATTGCAACACCATGAAGGACTTACGCGAGTGAGCTGAAATTTTCAGGAAATGCAAAGTAGCGCATGATATGCAAATGATTAGAATTGCAAATCCGTAGCGCATGCGTATGCTGAGCAGCGCCCTCTGAACGGCTGATGGATCCGAATAAATAGACGGCTGTAGCGAGGCGTGTATGGTTATCGGTGGTTATCTGCTAGTGGTAAACGTTAACTCAATCTGTACTTATGCCTCGTCGACGAAAGAGAGCGAGATTTGAACAACTTACAGAGTTTGAACGAGGGAGAATCATCGGCCTTCGTGAAGCTGGATTGTCGTATCGTGCAGTAGCCTCTCGTGTGCAGCGTAACAGCAGCACAGTGATGCGCGTTTGGAAGCAGTGGACGGACGAGTGTCGGACAACTCGGAAATCCGGGAGTGGACCCCGAAATGTGACGTCAGCTCGCGATGATAGACACCTGGTCCGCATGGCGCGGACGGACCGTACAGCTTCCTCTAGACAATTGGCAGCACTGTGGTCAATAGCTACAGGTGTTTCATTGTGTGCTTCATCAATTCGTAGACGTCTGCTGCAGTGTGGACTGCGCGCACGGACTCCTTTATACAGGATCCCCCTAACGCACGACCATCGCCGCCTGCGGCTACAATGGGCCAATCAGCATAGAGACTGGCGTGCTGATTGGCAGCATGTCGTGTTTTCTGACGAATCCCGCTTTAATTTGTGGTACCATGATGGCCGCATTCGTGTCAGACGCTATGCCGGTGAACGCCACCTTCCGGAGTGCATTATCGAACGCCACAGTGGACGAACACCCGGAGTTATGGTCTGGGGCGCCATAGCATATCATAGACGATCTCAATTGCTACGAATTGTGGGCAATCTGAACAGCAACCGGTATATCCGTGAAGTTCTACAGCCCGAAGCTGTTCCCTTCCTTCAAAGCTTGCCAGGCGCTGTATTTCAACAGGACAATGCCCGCCCTCATACTGCTCGGATTGTTAAATCCTTCTTTGCAGCGCAGCAGGTACAGCTTCTTCCTTGGCCTGCGTGTTCCCCGGATATGTCGCCAATTGAACATGTGTGGGATGTCATTGGTCGGCGTCTTGCTCGTGATCCTCGTCCTGTTGCGTCTGCAGACGAACTTTGGGTACGCGTACAAACGATATGGAATGCTCTTCCTCAGTCAGACATTCAAACTTTGTTTGACTCCATGCCACGTCGTGTAGCAGCACTTATTGCGGCGCGTGGTGGCCACACAAAATACTGATTCTGATCTATTGTTCTTGTTTGTTTGCTTTGAACATTTAATCATTTATTTGTACCACTACCACTCAACTGTGTATTAAATTGCATTCAATTATGACGATTCCTTCTTGGTGTTGCAATTTTCACAAACGTGAGTGTATTAAGCTAAAGAATATAGATGCATTATTTATTTATTTATACGAAAGATGTTATTTTACTTTTGTATTCGTAATGCAGTTCCAAACAATTACTTTTTTTCAGAATTCTGCTAATTGATAAACATTTTTTCAGTTTTTTTTAAACAAGCTGCAAAAAATACCACCTTTGACTTAAAACTAAAGAAAAAACTCAAGATTATAAAATAGATTTATGCTTGACAAATTTTTAATGAACGATTGGTGTAGTATATTTTAATGAAGGTTAAACATTTTGATGAAGGTTAAAGGAGAATTTTAAAATGCTTTCAAACACAGCTTAATTTCCTTTCCTTTATTTATTTCATATGGCCCTCATTTAACTCATACAGCTCAATAATTATTTAAAATCCAAATTACCAAATTATTCATATGATTCTTATACAGCTTCTGAATAACTGCAAATAAAATCAACAGATTCGTCTACCCTTTCACATAACGCAACTCAATACGGAATTACACTGCTTTGATATGTTTTCAATTTCCTTTTCAAATACCATTATTCTAAAATTACGAACACTGGGATTGTCATTAATTGCGATTAAAGTACATTTATTTGGCAATTTGCATTTGTTTTGAATAACAAAATGAGCGTAAGGGATTTCTAACATAAAGAAAAGAATGTGCGTGTCTCAGCAGATGAGGACATTTTCCACAAATGAAGAACAGTGAGGGATTCGAAATTCATAGTTGCGTGAATTTGGAAAAGTACGACAGAACCTAGTATTTGATAAAGTTGCAGAAATTTCTTATTGTTTTAATTTTTAATGGTGATTTTTCTTTCAGGATTTCCACTGCATTTAGACTGAAAATTGTGTATCATATGATGACACAAACGTATGGATCGAATGAAATCAGTAACTGACTTTATTCTTCCTTTTGAAGGACACTCGAAGACTCGTAATCATCCAATTATTTCAAAATTCCATTATTCGTTTACCTAGCAATAACAAATCTGCACAATTAATTCAAAGCATTATTCAGCCATTAAATGCTTTTACTTTTTATTTTGAAATGAAATGCTTGATAAGAGGCGTTTGTAAAAATATGTCTGAAAGGAAATGATTATTGTATTTTACAAAAAAACGGGATTTTTCAGAAGAATTTGAAACGCATTTTACATTAAAGTACATACGAAGATTCTGCATTTTCATATTTTTCTTCCTTGATGTTGTTCAGTGGATGGCGCCGTGAGTATGTTGTTTATTTTGTATTCAAGAAATGAAGCTTAACGGAGTAATCCAAAACAGCTTTTTCTTGAAGCCAAAAGACCCCGTGTATGACTTCTCTCAAAATGCACAGAGCTTTCGAAATTAACCTGGTGTAAGTAACGCCATAAAACGCTAGTAATTTGACTGAAATTTGATTCTTTGGTTGGCTCAATACGATTTCCAGATTTTTCTTCATATGTAAGGTTAATGTAAGCTAGTTTCTCTTAGAAAATCCTCCATTAAGATATTATTCCTTAATTTAAAGCTCGCGCGCATTTAATCATAACCGATTAGGGAAAAAAGTAGCAACTTCAAACCTAAGATTAAAATTATGAACAATACTATTGTTATGGTGTGTTCAATTGCGGTAAGATAGCTTCCCCGCAAAGCAGGGTTGCCAGAAAATGGCAGTGGAAGATATAGTTGCCATATTTGGCCCAAAATCGCCCATTTGGCGACAAAATCGGCGACATGCGATAGATGGATGGAGAACATTCTGGAACTAATTCTTACCGGTTTGGTCCAGAATGTTTTCGGAGGCAGGCCAGAAGCTGTATAAACCTCTCCTGTAAGCGGAGTAGCAGTCTAGTGTCGAGATGGTCGTCGGCTGTATTGCGAGTTGGTGCATCGACAGTGTGCATCGTTGAGGATATCGAGTACATCGCGACTTGTAGCGTGGAGAGCCGCGAGAGTACGTTGAATTTCGAGAACGACCGAACCGAGTCAGGAGGAGCAATCTAGTGCTTTGCCGTGGAACTATTTTCACCGTTATAACCTGTTAGCCAGAAAGCTGTACTGCTGACTGTTTCAGCGCGTTTGTCGTAGTTTTTCGACAACTGTAAGCGTGTTTTTAGACCTGTCCTGAGTGATGCTGGCTAATAAATTGTGTTTTCATTCTTCATCAATGTTGTCGTTAATCCCTTCAAATCCACGAACCCGTGCAGAACGCAACAGTATGATAAAAAGATTTGAAACCAAGAAAAAAGTATTCAAAGTATTTCTCTAATCTATTAAAACGTTTTGCTAAATCATTCCTTAAGATGCATCAGACATTTGAAATAAAATAATTAGTGAAAGCTTTTTTAAATAGTTTCAGTATAATGTTTAAATTTCTCTTGATTTTAAAATTGCTTCCAAGCTTATCTTAATTTAAAATCAAGGATAAAATGTTAAACTCAATTAAAAGTAGCAAGCTTATTATTTTTTATATTTGTAACACCAGACTCGCTAGTCTCGAAAATCACTTTTGTGTCCGAATCATGTTTCAAATTGTTGCCACCAAATGTTATCGCCATACATTAATTTTAAAGATATTAATAGAGGGACCAGAAAGTAATGTTGCTTTCTTACATTAAATTCAAACAAATAAATGTTTAACGAGTTTTTATTTTTAATCAATAGTCTAATACCCTAGTTATCAACAGTCTTTCGCTATCTAGTGTGCAGATTTTTAGTCCCGAGCTGATAAAAATCAATTGGTTTTTGAGTAAAATATCTCGGGATGGCATTTTGGACATCATCCAAATTTTCAAATTTTTTGCCCGTAAGAAAATGCTGTAGGTATCGGAATAAATGAAATTCCGTGGGTGCGATATCGCGTGAACATAGTGAGTGAGGCAGTACCTCCCACCCCAATTCATTAATGTTTTCTAGTGTTAGTCTTGCACAGTGCGGTCTTGCATTGTTGTGAAGCAGAACGACGTCTTTTCTGTTGTCGGATAGTTTTCGATTGAAGATTGGTTCACTCGATTTAATTGTTCGCAATAAAGGTCTGCATTAACAGTTTGTCCAGGTTTCAGCAATTCAAAATGTTTCAGCAATTCAAAAAATAAATTTTTCCAATCTGCTTTAAATATTCTTGGATGGTCGATCAAACACCCTTAACCAGGATGACCAACAACATTAGACAACGACCCTTAACCAATTGGTCCTGTAGTAATAACCATTTGGTTAAGGATGTTTGACAATCCCTCGATTGTTTGACATGGATTTGCTTCCACTTCTGTCCTTAGCATGTCGTTGTCTAATGTTGTTGGTCCTCCTGATCGATAGGAGTCAGAGCGATCACAATTGCCGGATTTGAACTTGGAAAACCATCTTTGGCATTTATGGACATCTAATGCACATGGATAAACATCGCAAATGTTTTTGGTCGCAACTGCTTCGTTACTACCCTTGCGAAACTCAAAAAGCATACAATGTCGGATATGCTCTTCTCGTATTTGGCTAGCCATTTCACCTCAAATTGAAAAAAAAAGTTTAATATTGAATTATTTAGAAGTGAGAAAGTCACAATAACCTTGAAATGACTTTGGCACTCCCTGGAGATACACAGTGAGCTGACAAACGAAAAGCAAATATCGACATGCGCAGAAACGACATTACTTTCTTGGCCCCCTGTTATATATTAAAGAATCTATAAGGACGTATGTATGTTCTCCGCATTCTGGTAAAAGTGATTGCAGCTAGAACATCAGATTTTGAGTGCACCACAAACATGTGCGCCTGTAAGTCCGAATTTTGAATTTTGAATTTTTTGATTTATTTTATATTTGGTTTCAATTTAAAAGATTTATTAAAAAACTCAGCGATCTGAATGCGAGAATAACGCTGATCGAAATAAAACATTTTTACCTCCAGCGCGCGAGACATTTGCCATTCGGAAAGATCTAAGATACTTTTCTCTCAATTTTAATTAACAAATTCTGCTTAATTTGTAAGATTCTAGCTAAATTAGCTTTACTTTTGCTGGCTAGAACTTTACTTGAGCTGTGAAACGACTATTCTCTAAGTGCAGACTGTATCAATGACAACGCATGCGAAGGGAGAAAAGACGCTTTTATTCAATTAGAAAGGATTATCAGATTATTATTATTAGAATTTATTAGAAAGAATTTACAGTCGGCACAAGTAGCGCTTACAAAAATCAGTCAATACATTTGGCTGTAACTCAAAACAGAAATATAAAAATAAAACTAAGCCTTAGTTACATAGTCAGCCGAAGCTGCACAAAGGCAATTCATGCAAACTGTCTGTTCGCCCTATCACCGACGTAGGCAAGCCAACAATTAATATGTATGGCTGTAAACTAGTGAACTTAAAATATCAGCAAAACAACATTTTTCCTCAACAATTACAGTTACACGGTAATTGTAATTAAAATGCACTTGCAATTCTGCAATTACAATTACACTCTAATTTTAAATAGATTATACAAATACAATGCAATTGAATTTACACTGATGATTGTAATTATATCATATAATTTATAATTATCATTACAACGCATTTGTAATTACATTATAATTGCAATTTGATTTGCCAGCTACAATGTAATTATAGGACAGTTTAATTGCAATTACATTCTACTTATAGCTAAAAAAAACTACTGCATTGTAATTGGAAATACGAAACAGTTGGATAATGTAATTACAACTGCAATTTAATTGCAATTACGTTCTCCAGTCAGAATTTCAGTGCGATTATAATTACAATTAAATTGCAATTATATTGTACTTGTAACTGAATATAATTAATATTTTAACGTAATTGTAATTACTATCTTCTATTAGAATTACAATATAATTCAGAAGCAGAGGAAAAAATGTATCTATAATTCTCTGAACCATGAAGTGTAAAGTGGGACTAGGCGCGTTTTCACTATAAGGATGTCAATTTTTGAGTGAAACAAAGGTCTAGCGAATCTCAAGATAGTCGAGTGGAGCTTGGAAAAAAAAGATTAACGAAGATATCTCTGAGGATTGTTTTTTGATGTTTAAAAGGAAAGGAATTTCCTATTCAAACAAGAAAATCTTCCTCACGTTCGATTCTCCACTTATGGCAATCCATCCTTCACGATTCTCCACTTCACTCACCTTTGTAGAGATAAAGTAAATTAAAGCAAATTTTCGTTTGTTTAATTTGCTTCATATTTACTTTATTTTTAGATCGTGAATTAGTGCACAAATACAAAATACTGCTGTAAATAAAGTTTAATTAACCAATCATTTGTAATCCAGGAACTTTACATTGATTTCAATGGGGATCGGTTTACGATCATCTCGAGTGATGAAATACCTACGAACTATATTCGTAAACCGAGGTTTTGTTTTATGTTCATTTAACAAAAAAGAAAATAAATTAATGGCGAATGCCAAGAAAAGTTTTTTTGAAGAAGGCAGACATTTGAATATTTCAAAGCATTTATTGGAAATAAACACGTAAATTTACAATTTAGGAAGTTTGTAATACTTTAGAAGACCAGTCATCCAAAAAATGTCAATTTCTCAGTGTGTTTACTAATTTATCTAGTAAATGTTTATATCTTCTTTTGCTTCATCTGCCGATTATCGGTGAAAGATAAATCTATCAATAGTTGTTCATAGAAATCTGGATGACTGTCGTGACATAACTGATTCAGTAAAAGTTTTCATCTTCTTTTTTACTTCTGCTGATTATCGATGAAAGAAATATCCATCGGTAGCTGGTCATAGAAATCTAGGTAACCGCGGTGACAAGCATCAATTTGACCGACAAACCATTTGAATTTTTTCGAGATTCAGCCCCCTCTCCCCCCGCTGGGGATGTATGTAGCTAAGCATCTGTCCTGTCTGCTGTTCAACTACAAAGAAGAATGTTAGAAGCTGCAGATTTTACTCGCTTTTCTAAAAGGGAAATCTGATACATCAAGCCTAGTTATCGAGAATTCTAATTCAGAAAAACATTACAGTAGCTGCATCATTTAACCATCACTGATCACGTTTTAAAGTAAGCACCATTCATTCAGCCAGTACGAAACATATAAGATAAATATGCATTTTACTGTTTACGTAGCGAACTTATCAAAAACATTATCTTGTATTCATGTGATCCACTGAAAAAATAAAGAAATATCATATGTAGTCATATAAAAAAGTACGATAAATTCAACCATGTGGAAGCTTGAATTGAAATTTCAAGGCTCAGTGCCTTTTGAATGCTATATCGATACTCTTGCTTAAAACGAACAAGTATTTTATCAAAATGTTTCTCAGAGCACTTTCTTGAAAAGGAGGAAATGCATGTTTCTCGAATTTCATTGAAAATGTGCATTTTTATTAGAAAGAGAATATGATTTTTTTATCCATTCATGGCATCAAAAGAAGATGAATTTTCATGATATCATCAAAAATTCTTTAAATTATCAAGAGAATTATGATTAATAACTAATGAACTCTTAAAACTAAGTAAATGATAGAAAATCATTGATTTAATTCTTGACAATTTGCAAGTCTTTCTTGTGAGTAACTAGAGGCGTTATGAATGTTTCATAATTAAAAACTTTCAATTATAGACAGACATTAGATTCATGATCAATCAATTATGAATTATTAAGATTTCTTAAGATTATTAGAGATATAAGATTATCAAGAGACGATAAGATGATTTCGTTTATTAAAAGTAGAATATTAATTAGGAATTTTTAAACAGATGAAGCTTTTATAAAAGCAGAGAAACATATGAAACTTTTAAATTTGAAATTGGCAACAAACAAGGCTGAAATTTTCTTACTTTTTAATAGCTTTAATTAGCGTATAACTCTCATATTCATAATTCCTGTAGTTCTACTCTGCCCCGCTGAAAATTTAGAGTCATTTAATAGTACTTAATAATTTTACCCATTCAACCGTTTGTGGATGACAAATTATATGAAACCTCGAAAGGAAAATGAATCCTAATTCAATAACCCATTTAGAATACACAGCCTTTCATAACTTAAAATAAATAATTTTATTTGGCCCTGTAAATAGGAAACTGATATTTCGCTAGAGAACTTTAAAAAGGCAGTAAAATATTCCACGATATATGATCGAAATAACCGCTAACATGAAGAAAAACTGATTTAAAATAAATTAAAGGACATAGTAAATAATGCCACATAAATAACCCCAAGAGCGCACATGCCGTATTATATTTATTTTAAATCTTTGGCAACATTAAATGTCACCATCTTTCATTTAAATTGCCTTTGCTGAAAAATAAATAAATCTTCAAATGTAATAATAATCCTTCTTTTGGAAGGAGGTTTTTAACACGGAATAGAAGAATGGCAAAGAAGAAGGGAAATATTCCATTTGACGGCAAAATTAACTTTTCGGAACAAGTAATCCGACAAAAGACGATGCAAGCTTGTGTTTTTTGAATCTTTATTTACGTTAAGTCACACAATCCAGTAAATAACTACAAAAATGAATAAAAAATTAATGCTTTCAAAAATAACAAAGCAGCAAAATTTCTGGCTTCACATGAACTTCATTTCCGTTTAAAGAGTAGAAAATAAGAGAATGAAATGTAAACAATGCGTATTTTGTGACAAAACTAATAAAAAGAACTCTCATAACATCTGCCGAAACAGTATCTTTTCTTTCTTTCTTTTTTGTTTTAAAAACCACCAGCTATTTTCCATTCTTTCTCACTAGACATGTTTCTTTGTTACGAGCATAACTGGTGAAGTCTGTAACTCAAATACAGCCCAAACTTTAATAATATTGATGCTATTTTAAATTAAATGAGAAAATTTTGTTCAAACTAATATCCTGTAACTGTTATGTAAACAAACGGAATAACATAAAACATTTTTATTAAAATGCAGCAGACTTCATTTTGTAAAACAAACATCATTTAATGGATCTGAATGAAATTTTGTTGCAGAAGACATCATTTTGTAAAATAAACACGATTCAATGGATCTGAATCAAATTCTCGAAATAAATTTACATAATCAAACTATCAGATGCAAAACAGGCAAAGTGATACGGAAAACATTGTTCGAGTTTTAATTTTGCAACTTTTATAAGCAAAACATGCACGCAAACACGAATTTATGCATGGTAAACTTGTATAAAGTGTTTATGATGGCCAGAAGCAGCAATGCAGATTAAACGCCTAAAGCTAACATTTTCAGCGACCTTCTTGATCGTGTTTAAGGCACAAGTTCCTGTTCTTGAAAACAAAAATAGAAGTTCAGGAAGAATTTGATGTGGAATACTGCGATTCTCAATCAATATTCCTAACATGACCATCACATGCTGCGTGGAATTTAAAATGTGGTAATCCAGCAGGCTCAGTCCATACGAAGAATCATTTAGTTTTTCCGGTATCCCTTAGCAAAATGTGCTACATATTGATGAGATCTGTCATTCATAAATGTCTGTGCCCAATACAGTATAAATAGACGAATAATTGAATGTAAAATTAAATCTCATCACTAGCGGTTATTGTTCCAGAAGAAAACTCCTGAAGTTCAGTGCGATCGTTCATTGTTCTACGTCACCTCATAAGATACCAACTCAAATAAAGGGATTATTTTCGAGGACGCATTTCATCGCACGCCAGTAAGTCCGAGGTCCTCTTATAACCAAAATTCTTGAGACTTTGTCGAAGTCATTTTGCTCATTTATTACTCATGATAATGATCATACTCATGATCAATAAAAAGATTTTGATACCATTGATTCAGACTCAGTTGCAATGTCAATAGAATAATTAATCTAGGCTCCTGTCTAACAACTACAAAAAAAGGAAACAAAATGTCCTTGTTGCGTAAAATCCATCCATGTTTGGTATTACAAGACACAAGCTGGAGACCTATAAACTTTCCTTATTTCTTTTACTCTGATACTGAAAGAGATCATAAACAGCAAACAGTGTTCTAGTTACTGAGATCCATGTTTTCTGGAAACTGATTTCAAACGCTATATATGAAGCTACGACGATGATCGTTAGATCTTCAAGTCGTATTATCTTCGATTGCATTTAGCATTTCTGCACGTTCAGCAGGATGCACGATTCGTGATCAGTTTTAAATTTCATGCAAATTTTCTTAGAATCGTATAATCCAACGTTTCGAAAATGCCAGGTCGGGATCCTGAACTGGGTCACGGAAATAAAACGCCGGGTCACAGATAAACATAACGAAATTACGACTTAGTAATTTAATATCTTTCTTGATGGCACATGGTACTCAAAATTCTGTCTTTTTAGTTTATTTCTCAGTTTCGTTTCCATTTTAATGCTATATATGATGCAACCAAAGTTTTACTCGGCTTGAATGGAGTACAAAAACAAATTAACCAGTGTTTTTATATGAGAACGATTACATTGAGTACACTCTAGACCAAAGCGAGAAACTACTGCTAGAGTCTACTCCCGTATTTCGGTGAACTTTCCGTGGCGATGCAGCTTTATTTTCACTCTCAGTGATTATTTGTTTACTAATTAGGATACTGCTTACATTTCTTGAATTTATCTACTATATTATATATTATATTAAAATATCACACACAGTTACTTCATAATTATGATATTATATCACATTTAATTATCAATGGTTAAACAAGTAATAAAAAAACAATATGCCTGTCATAAACGATAAACAATCAAATGCTATTCAGACAGAACGATTTTTATTGGTGACATTAACAATAATCAGTGAAGTGATGGTCAGCCGAGTTCCGAGAACGGCATTGACAAACTGCCTCATGGGATGTTGGCCATTACATATATAAAAAAGAAGCTAACATGCTAGATTCGACAATATTCTGGCAATTATACAAAACCTGATTTCATGAAAGGTATTGATGAAACCATTGAGTTATTTCTTAAACGGCCGTATTAAATGAGTCCATGAGACTTTCAAAGTTGAAGTAGCACTTGGAATTAAAATATATGCACTACAACAACAAGCCGAGAGATTTCTTTATAAATTAGAAGAGATTATTAATAGCTAGCAATCCCATCTATATCTTTGAATTTTTTAGGTGGCTTTGTCTGAAAATCAAATAATGGCTTCTTAGGAAATATCCCAAGTGATTACTGAAACTGGGATATTATCCAACACTTACAGAAAAGTTACTAGTTCTTGCACTGAAAATGTTGGCTTCTCGTAATGTGATAAAAAGCAGCAAAATTAGATAAATCTCTCTATTAGCTAAAATTATCTCTCGCAAATTATACAGTGAAGCGTAAAGTAGTGGAACTAACGCATAATACCGAAGAAGCTGCTGTAGTTTGCTTACAAAATTGCAATCGTTTTTCCTCTTCAAATCGATGAAAGTTGAGACATCTCGGCCATGCCAAAATACGCCAAACAGGCATGCTAAAAATGAAGGCCACGACCCCATGAGTGTCAAGGTTGCATTGCTACACATCCAGAGATCATATTGGCCATAAAAAAATTCATTGTTTTCGAAAATTGCTGTGCTAGAGCCGGAATCGAAAAAAATACTGATCAAGTGCATAAGATCATTGAACACTAGTAATATCAGTCGGGTTGGCGGAATGGGTATCTTCATAGTTTTCTGCGAATATAAGGGGAATAAGAGCCAGTATCCCTCAGAAAGTCCTCCATAAACAGAATTCTCGTTTACCTTTAATCTATTACCCTAATTTCAAAAGAGATAAAATGATGTTTGTAAAAGGATACTGAGTGTTAGCTCAGTATTTTAAAATTTACCAAAAGTATTACTATTTAAGTGCCAGGGACTAGCTTAGCCCAATAAGTCTACAGACAGCGTGGCACTGTTTTATGTATTATCTTCCCAGCGGCTTTAGTAATATTAAAGTTCTTTTTCTCTCTTTTTCTCTCTCTTTATGTGTATAATTCACATTACTGTAGAAATTATTTTAAACATTAAAAATTATGATTTAAGTATTATTTTTAACTGAAATTTTATTTTATTACTGAAAACTATATTGCGTATCCAAATTATGCTTGAAAATTTCAAATAACATAAAGCGAAGCAGTAAATAGTTTTATATCTGCCAACTCTTAAAAGTTTTTCATAATTGTTGTGAAAGTTATTTTTAATCTACTTTTATGGTTAGAAATTTAATCTAGTTTTATGGTTTAATGAGCGAAATGCATTTTAACATTTTTAAATTTTTTTGTCAGGGCGCCAAAAATTGCTCCAGTTGGGCGGTTTCGCCAAATCTGCATTTTAAGCACCCATATTTTGGCAGTCTTTCGGCTTACCGTTAGAATACGTTCTCTTTCACGTGAAAAACAAACTCTTTCCTTTTGATAATAAGAATTTATTTGTTGTGCGTCACTTTTAGCAAATTATCACTCTTTTAGTTAATTTTAAAACCGATTTGTCTGAAAAAATATTAAACCCCTGATTTCCGAATTTTATGAAGACTTTTTCAACAAATGTAATAACATTAGTACAGTAATATCATTAAAATACCGGAAATGTATTAAAATTATATTTTTCGAAAAATAATTCTACTATAAATATTTTTATTTCCTTTCACCTTGTTTCAAAATAATTTCCCTTTCATTTTATCAATTCTGAAGTTTAACAAGTTATCAGATATGATAAGGTATTGTTTTCGCTGCCCAAGGGAGGTAGTGGCTAGCGACGCTGACTGCTGTACCGAAGGGCCCGGAGAAGGCATATGTTTTTAAATGCAGAGTGTCTGTGCGGTATGAGGGCGCTACAAATATGCGGCGAGTCGAAATTCCTCTCGAGAGGTTGATGGTAGGAGAAGAGAGGTGGGAGACCCTCGGACCTGTCCGTCCGGGTGCTCTGTATCAAAATTGGAGGCGGAACTCAGCGACTGTCACCTGTATGGTGCTCAGGGCTCTTGCCAACGACAGACGCAATCTTGCATTCTTTGCAATGATGAGTTTCGTCAGCTTGTAGTGATGTTACTGTCAGAAAAGTGAGATAAATCAGCCCAATAGCGCATATTGTTTACGAATTACTTTTTATTACCAGCAAAATATCTGTTGTTTATATGTTAAAATTTAGTTGCCTAATTTTTGATTTCTTAAAAAGATAAATGTTTTCCCCAGTAATTGTTGCAAAATATTTAGATATGTGACAGGTTTGTCCAAAAATTTCACTTCACGCTTTTTCTCTGATTCTCCCCCGAATCTTCATATTTTAACTCTTACAGAGTTAATACGTTAGTAGGTAACGTAGTTAGTAGGTTACAAACTGAGAACTAAACAAACCATTATCAAACACTTCTTCCGAGTTGAAATTTAAGACAAGCACTTTTTAATGTCCTAAAGTATCTTGTTCATATGTAAATGAATGCAGTATTACGGACAGTAAAGTGAAGAATGCCTTGTTACTGACAGAAAAGAAATATTTCATGTAGTAAATACTTTCCCGTTAAAATCAACGCATTTGTGACAAATGTGACTGCATTTGCGAGCTAAACGTGGCATCTATTTTATTTGAAGTTCTTGTGGTTAAAAAGAAATGATATTATGTGTCAGTTATGAAATCAGAACAACTAACAATAAACTAACATGGAATTCATAAATGGTTATTTTTCTGATATAAATTAAGGAATGCAAATGTAACACGTTTTATCGTTATGAACAAAATTTTATATCAATATTCATTAGAAAAATAATGTAGCCATTTAATTAATATACAGTCACTAAAGAGACATTTCATTTTAATTAATAAATATTTGTACAAAAATATAATCAAATAAATGCTGATATAAAAACTAATAAATTCTTTTATGTTACAGTAGCAATAAGTTTTATTTAGTCCTTTATTTTTATTTATTTATTTATTTTGTTCGGCGCATTTGGTAAAGTTATTCCTAAACATGATTATAGGGAAATTTTGATGGCACCTGGAATAAAAAGCTGATAATTTGATTAAAAAAAGATTATAAATTGGCTCTTTAATTCCAATAACTTAACTCACCCAGAAACTGCACAAATAAAATAAAACAACTAAAAATGAGTGTTTAAAATAGAACTTGAAACCTCATATAGAATTATGGAGTCGTCTGGTTTGCACTAAAAGACTGAAATTCGGTTAACTATTTTGAGTTAAAAATAATAACTAGTTATTTTAATTAACCATTGAGAAGATTACTAACAGTATCATATAATAATAAAATTTGGATTTAATTTCCGCAAATTGTTCCCAGCAGTGATTAATAGAGAGAACAAACAATTTCCCATAAGCAGTCATAGAGGGAATCAAACAAAATTATATGAAAAGTTATTACGAAAATAATTTATATAATACAAATGTTCAAATTCAAGCAAAATTTATGAAATGACTAGTTATATGAAACCTACATATATTCATATCTACTATTAACATACAGCCATTGGTATTCAAGCATGTTATTTTTAGAAGCTGACTTCTCAACACCAACGAGAAAAAAATATAAATTTGGGGGGAAAAAAGCAAAGATTTTGTATAAGAGTAGCATAAAATTAAATGTTTTACCAAACGACGACAGGTTCGCTCCAGTTGAAGTTGAAAAACTTATCAGATGGCCTATAGCTCGCTATAGTATACCTATAGTATACCTATAGTATACCTTTGTCGTATTATTTTTTAATCACCCTTGAGAAATCGGACCAAAATAATTAAATCTTCAATCTGAGATACTAAAGTTACCTCAAAATAAAGGTTAAGGCTTGCAAAAGAACCCGGCCTTATTCAATGTCATAGGTGCCAAATATTGCATCATTTACAGTCTGCCTGCAACATCTATGGAAGCATGTCAAGTGTGCAAAAAGTCAAGATTTCAGAGAATGTTTAAAGGGTAGAAAACAAATATCTTGTCTGTAAATGACAGTGTCAAATACACGACTGATTTTTAAAGTTTTGAGTCTCTTCCATAATCTAAGATCATCGCTAATGAGCAATCCGAGCCACACGAAGATCATGCCATCATTTTTATACCCTACACATAGATTCTGAAACTCAATATAATCTCCAATGATGCTGGCAGAGCTTAATGCCATTTCAATCCTTTCCCGTTTCATCCCCAGCTTAAAATAGTGGCGTTTTCTCCTTTGCCTTTCCTTAAAGACTCCTTTTTTCCCAAGTCATCCGCTCTTCGAAACGTTACTTTACGATAAAACAAATCCTTGTTTTCGTCCACTGAAACCTACAGATACCACAGTTGCTACTTTGACATTATTTAGCTTTTGATTTGTAATGTTTATTAAATATTCTCTTTTGGCAAGCTATTTTGCAACAGAATAGTGAATTTCAGGCATGTTAGAAAAGTATATACGTGAATCTAGTTACGTTCCTATTATATAATGTCCATTTTTTAAATTTCACATACTTCTAAAGCAAAAGAACCACTAGTCTACTACTTTGGAAGACAATTAAAAATGTTGTAGAGTTATTATTTAAACTAACTAGTTGTTATGATTTCAGTCTGTATTATAAATTCTCCTTTCCGTTCCTCAACAGAATGTAAATAAAGGCTTTGCTTTCGATCGCTGCTGGTGCTTTTGTTTTGAACGCTATGGTATAGTAACTGATCCAGCTTATAGAAGTATTTTTAATTGTATCGTCTTTGACTATTGTTGCATATTTGATTAAATTTGACTGCTATATTTTGTTGCAACACCACGAGCTGTGGCTGATATTGGTACACATAAGAGTGCATTTCTGTTCTGAATGCTGTTTAAATAAAACCCTTATTCAAACCTTCTCACAACTTTGTGGTCAATTCAGACGTAGCGATAATTGGCTTTACTTCTGTTAGGGCTATTAGATTAATTAACATTACCGGATCAACTAAAACTCTACAATGTAATAAATGTAAACTAAGATTAATGTACATGCGTTATTAAAAGTTGAAAGAGTCATTTTTAAAGCGACTATTTATGTATGGTCTTAGAGAATTTTAGAAATGTCTGGATGTTATAAGATATTATAAGTGTATATCTTCCGGCATCACGTGCTCCCCATCTTTACTGACAATCCGCCATAAATACTTCTTTGATTAATATTTTGGAAATCTCTTCGGACACTGGAAATTCTCCTTCAACTTTTGTTTTTGTCGTGGCCTCTTTTGTTAAGTAACCGGCTCTCTCATTCCCTGCTAGACCTAAGTGGCCCCTTACGCAATTTAACTGTAATTTTTGGCTTGTTTGAAGTGTTGCAAAGGCTTCGCATAGTTGGCCCCGCTTATTCAACCTTTGCAAAGATTTCATCCTGTCTTTATGGAATGTTGTGTGACTTGTACTATAGGTGCCTGCCCAGGAGGCCGCCTTTGTGACTCGACTTCAAACACCGTAGCATGATTGCTGAAGCGGTATGTTTCGTGATGTGCTTCTTTCTTGTTTTCGTACGCCAGGAAAGCAGTACCTACTGTAATTACCTGTTTGGTGCCATTTGTGAATATTTCTCTATACGTACTCAGTGGTGGAGTCATTGTCAATGGTATGTTCGTTGAATGCGCTGGATGTAAGCTCTCACAAATCTTGCTCTCGATATTTATGTTTGTTAGCAAGATTTGGCTGTCTTCCCCATAGTTGGGGAGACGATACTGCGTTTTCTGTATCTGAGGTTTGAAGATGAAGAGTACTTGCGAGTACGTGTAATGCTGCAGTTGAGTAGGCCGATGTTGTTTTTGGATTTGCGTTGTATCTATTACAAATTTCAGCAGACTCTGACAGTGTTGTTCATCCAGACCGGAAGACCTTAAAGAATCATTCGTTCGATGACACGCAGGCATAACCTTTTATCAGTTTGCCTTTTAGGCCCCATTTGCTGTCGATTACTTATTTAATTTGCTGATGATGTTTTTGGTTTTCTGCCACATATTAGCTAAGTGGGAAACACACTTTATCTTTTTATCCAGAACGAAGCCCAGATATTTAATCGTGGATATTTAATTTTATTAATGGACAATTAAATCTTCTACGAAATCACTCGTTTTTAGAAATTCTGTGTTTGTTTATATAGCTACTGGTTCTTTGAAAACATCCCTTGAAAATTGTCAGAATTATTGTGGACATCTCGGTAATTTTGATAATACTGATAGATTGGTAGAAACATTTTGGTTAGTGGAAAATATTGGTGAAGAAAAGCCAATTCTTAGTCAAGAAGAAGAATTTTGTGAACAACAGTTCAAAGACACTTACAAACGAAATAAAGAATGTAGATTTATCGTAAAAATGTCTGTGATTAGGAAATTCAAAGCATTTAGCCAATATTAGACTCAATCAATTAATTAAACGTCTTAGCAAAAACGCTACAGTGCAACATTTATCTCAAGATTTCATAACAGAATTGAAAATTTGGACCATATGGAAAAGGTCGATGAAAATTCAAAACCATAATTTGAATATTACCTCTCCCATCATGGAGTATATAGGCCAGAGAAACTGACTACAAAATTAAGAGTTGTGTTTAATGCTAGTGCCCCAAACTCAAATGGCTTAAGTTTGAATGATTTACTTTTAGCGGGAGCACTCCAAGAAGATACTTTTGATATTCTTGTGAAATTTAGAAAACATCAAATTGTAGTTATTGTAGATATACAAAAAATGTACCGGCAAATTTTGGTTGATGAATCCCAAAGAGACTTACTTCGGCTCTTATGGAAAAGAGACATTAGTGACACTCCTGTGACATATAGACTCAAAACGGTGACCTATGGTGCTAAACGTGCTTCATTTTTAGCCATTAGATGCATAAAGCAAGTTGCATATGACGAAATATATAAATATCCTGGAGCTGCCAAAGCTGTTTTGTCAGACTGTTACGTTGATGATGTCATCTCTGGTTCATCAAACTTAACTCAGCACGGGAATTGAAAAATCAGCTTATACAGCTTTTCCATAGTTGTGTAATGACTTTGCATAAATGGAACTCTAATTCTCCTGAACTATTGGATAGTCTTTCTACAAGCTCTGAGCTTTCATTCTCCTCCAAAAGTGATAATGTGGTTAAAACTTTAGGTATTACATAGAATTCTCAGGAGGATGAATTCAGCTTTAAAGTTATCAATCAAGAAGAAATCATCATATACCAAAAGAGGCATTTTAGCGACAATTGCAAGAATTTATGATCCCTTAGGACTGATTGGTCCAGTAATCACCGAAGCCAAGATATTTCTAGAGAAATTATGGGTTTAAAAACTGATTTGGGGTGAAACACTTTTAACAACTATTGATCACGAATGACAACAAATATTTCCAAATATAAAGACTGTGGGAAAAAAATTAATTGTTGCATCCTCTCCAATCATCCCAGAAAGACTTTGTTCATTTAATATGCAAATGCTTCGGAAGTCGCTTATGGTGCAGTTGCCTACCTGTTGTGTCGATGAAGATCACAGCTCGTCATCTCATCTACTAGCCAGCAATTCTAGTGTGGCTCCATTGAAAACCTTATCTATTCCAAAATTGTAACTTTGTGCATGTTTGTTATTGGCTTATCTGATTTCGAAAGTTAGCAACTCATTGAAAATGCATTTAGATGACATCATTTTGTGCACTGATTCAACGATAGCATTGTTATGTTTGAAGACTTCTCCTCATCTTTTGAAGACTTTTGTTGCAAATAAAGTCTAGAAAATCCAAAGACCAGTAGAGCCTCGGCTTTAGACGCACATATCATCAGCAAATAATCCCGCAGATCTGATTTCCCGTGGTGCTTATCCTCATGAACTTGTGACATCTCCCTTGTGGTGAATGGTCCTGCACAGATAGAACTTAGTGATGCTCCTTTATTTGAATTTGACAAGACTCTCAAATCTTTTAAATTTCATCTTGAAAGAACTATTTCCGATGCTAAACTTACCTATAAAGAATTTTTAACAGTAATTGATCAAACTGAAGGGATACTAAATTCGAGACCTCTTTCTTCTTTATCGTCTGAATCTTCAGATTACGAACCCTTGACACCAGGTCACCTTTTAATAGGTAGACTCATAAACTCAACTGTAGAATCTCAAATTTTAGGTCTCTCAGAAAGCAGATTGTCAAGATGGCAAAAATTAACTAAAATGATACAGATTATATGGAAACGATGGACAACTGACTATCTTAATCACTTGCAACAACGAAAGAAATGGTATTTTTCAAAGTGCAGTATAAAGAAAAATACAATGGTTATTATTAAAGATGATCAGTTACCTCCATTTAAATGGTTACTATGAAGAACTGATCAGACCATTTTTGATAAAGATGGTAAGATACGAGTAGCGGTCATTAACACAAAATTCGGTCCAATTAAAAGGCCAATATCAAAATTTTTTTTATTGCCTGTTGATGATAATTACAAAGTTTCATTGTTAATAAAATGTATACATTGTTCTTTATTACACTTATATTTTAGTAATTTTGATGGAAAAATTTGAATTGTTTTTTACTGCTTGAAATGTTGATATACTTACCACAATTACTGAAAAATTTATAAAGTTCAAACTTTATCAAATTCTCTGAATTGTTTATTTACATACTGTAAATGATTTACTAACTGTGTAAGGTTTTAGTTAAACTAACAAAGTTTTATTTTAATTTAAATCTTTCTATGTCTTCTCATTTTCAACTTCTCCTTAGAAGAAGCGCGCGTTTTCAGCTTTATGCTAATTTGAAGTGGAGCCAAGTTCTATTTAAACGAAAGGTAGAAACCTTTCAGTGTGAGAGAGCTTTTAGTCTCAGATCACGGTCACGCTATTCGACGTTCTCCTCACTAGCTAGCATTTAAATTCTAAGCCATAACGCTTTACGTGATTGCTTAATGAAATAATTCCAAGTGCGTCAGTTTTAGTAAATCTTGCTACGCACCATTTAGTTAGAGGCCAACCTCGCGTTATAGCTCTGCGAGCAACGACTATTTAATTTCTATTTAAATTTATCTGATTGTTCATTTTGACCCAAGTGTGGTCTTTTATTTTCTGTATCCCTTCCGAGTTGGGAAGTGGTTGTACATAATTGTGATTTAATAAAAGAGGATTTTAACAAAAGAGTTCAGTTCTTCTACCACTTAAGTTCAAGTGCAGTTCTTCTACCACTTAATCACAGTATTCTACCACAGAACATAGCTGCATTCAGCTCCCTGTTCAAGATCAGGACTTTAAGCTTTTACGAAGACGTTTTCCAAGAATATGCACCGAACACTCAGTCCTGACAACTGTTACTACAACTCTTTTGTTAATGCTTAAAAAGAAATAAATAGCTGAATTTTTAACATTTGATATTGAATTCTATGCTTGCATTTAGTTTGCATATCATAGATATTGCAACGTGAGGCGGTATGTTGCTTCTTAAGCGGCAATACAAGTTATGTACAGCCTTTTGTTTCTGCGCAACTTCAGTCAGTTTCAATTCGAACTTCTAGCGAAGCATACATGTTTTGATCCTGTATGGTCGAGAATTCTTTTCGATTTCAATTTTTAGTTAGTCCAAAAAAATTTTTAGTCCAAAAAATAAAATTAGTTGTTTTTGTTTTAAAGTTATCTTTCGTATACAGTCGAACCAGCACACCTCAAAAACAAGGACCAGTTCTGCAACCTCTCATGTTTCGAGAAAGAAGTCTTGCTATAATCAATTTTTAAAGAGGTTTGCCATGCTGTCACTATTTACTGTTTTCAGTTTCTCTATGACATTGATTGTGATTATCTAGGCCTGAGGCTTTGTGTTGTTTCGTAGTGCATTTTAACATTTTCAATTCTGGTTGAGGGAACGGTGTATCATTATCTGTGTTTGGCGGTGTGTTCGAGTAATCTCTGAGAACGCTCTACTGTTTTGCTTCTGATGAGGAGTCATCTTGTAGAAAATGATAGTCTTATTTTCTTAACTATAACTTCTATTGAATCTGTTTTGGTCACAGTGCTTAACTGTAATGGACCAATGATCTTTCCTTGGTCAAAGTAAGTGCTGAAAGGTGAGCTGACTGTTATGCTCTCCGACATGGGGTACCAAGAGTCCTTTTCTCGTTTAGAATTTTTTCCTATCCTTTGCGCTTTTGTCGTAGTCTGTAACCTGTAGCGCTTCCTTTCTTCCTCAGTTGTTTACTGAGAACATTTTTTAAGGCTCTTAGTCTGTGTCTCATTTCTGTGAGCTCTCCAATTTATCATGGGCGCGTGATAGCTCTTCCATGTTTTTTTTTTTTTTTTTTGATAATATGGCTATAGAATTGTTGAAGCTCTTCAGTTGCTCCGAATGTTCTGTATCTTCTTGGAACTTTAAACTAACTCTTTCCGTGTGTCCTCTGCTTAAATTGCAAACATTCTACTGAGATTTCGAGAAAATACTGAGATTTTAGTCTTTTTTCGCATGGGATATTCGTGCCCTCATATGTTTCTAATATCCCGTGTGGTATTGATGTGATCGCTTCCGTTTTCTTCATTTGTAACCTGTCCATTTTATATTTGTATTGTTCCTGCACTTCTGAAAAAGTAAAATCGACACAGAAGTTCTCATGTGTTCCGACAAAAAGGTGGGGATATCACTCCTTGCATTTATCACTGTGAGGTTTGCTGAACTAACAATTCTCACACTTTATGTGCTCGTGAATCAGATGCCTAAGATGGGGATCCTCATAGTCTTTAATTAGCCGCTCTATTAGAGATAGTCCCGGCCCCATATCTTTAGAGGGAAAACAGTAAACTCTTATTAGTAGAATTTTTTTACTTCACCCTACCTTGAGAGCCGTTACGTAGGGGCTGCTCAGCACTTCTGTGGTGAGATCCAACTATCTGAGATTATTACTGCTGCTTTGTGTTTTCTAAGTTGTAGAATTTTCAATAACTATGTAGGAGGAGGTATAATTTATTGTTTATTATATACGACTCTCGTGCGCATGCCATTTTTATTTTTTGACTACCTTCAATTGAAGCTTTAGTTTCCTTGTTGTTCTTCTTGAGTGAAGATTTATTTGTAAGACTGAATTCATCCATAGTTTATTTTATTTTATGAGATATTGTAATGTCTTTGATAGCACGGGCATTTCTTATCTCTGCTGTCATGGTGAATGCCATGATATGATCCAAATTTTTGGTTTGCTTTAATAAAATTTGGTAATTCTTTAGTTTCTTCTGTATTGTCTTTTAGTTCGTGGTTTTTGGAACCGCGTCTTGCACACTGCTTGATTTTCCGGCACGTTTTGGCCCTGTGACTGGAGCCAAAACATTGCGAGACCTTAAGGTATTCTCTTACGCTGGGTTCATAGTAGATTAATCTTTCTGTCTTTCATAAAGAATTTGCATGTTGTTGAATTCAGTGAAAGTATCCAGCGTTTTCCAAACCTAGCTTGCATACCGAAAAGGGGTTCTAATACAGCATTTTTCTATTCTGTGTTTTATTTATGTATAAGCAGTATTAGCTCTTCTTGATCTGTATCTTTGTAGACATTAATGTATGATAACTTCGGCTTTAGCTTTTGAGAGAGTCGCGTTTCTACTTCGTCCTTAAGTTTCCTATTTTCTTTAAGCGTCTCGTATAGTATTTCTAGGTCGTCTTTATTTGCTACCTCGATTAATAGCCTTTTAACCTTTTAATCGGACATTTTCACTTTCAATTTTAGTGGGGTTATTCTCTTGTTTATTTTTCTTTTAACTCGTCTGACGGCATATACTGTTTGGGACATATTAGTAGAATTTATTCTTGTCCCTGCTATCTTCTACGCAATATACGATTATGAACATGATCTAGAAACTGATCTAGGGCGTGCTATACTGGCGTAAGATTGTTCTTCCTGGGCTATCAGTCCTTGCACGTACTTTTCTAGGTTTTGCGTTGGTTCTACCTGACCCTGGAGTCTGAGTTTTGTTTGGTTTTGTTTCGTTATATGTTCAATAGGTTGGCAAACTATCTCTTAATATTTTTAGCCATTATTTTAGCTAACATTTAACCTGCAACACGAGCTAACACTTTTCTATGATAGAAGTTTTTCTAAAGTTATCAACCATTCATGTGCCTTTTACACTTATGCTGTAGCATTCACCATAATCACGTCTTTGAAAGTATTCTCCATTCTATATGCACCTAGCTACTCGGTCTGCTCTACTGTTTGTGGAGCTCTGTTTGTGAAGTGCTTCATCGGGGCTGAACTGCCTCTTTGGCTCTGCACTTCACTTAAGCATTGCGCTTTGTGTTTGGTGTGCCCACAATTCCGTGTTAGAGTTATAAAAAATCCTAGAGGGACCACCGTGAGCTCCATTTGAGGAACTACACGTGCGGTGGCTGCTTTTCGCAGTGACTGGTAAGCTGGAGTTCATAAAGATCATTACGACATATACAATGTGGCAGTATTAGACCCTCTTTCAAGAGAGCCCCCGACGACGGCAACGCACAGCCCCACAGGAAATGCGATTCTTCAAAAAGATCTCAAGAGATAATTACTCCCTCCGCATCAAGCGACGGCATGCAGAACCTAAGAGAGATATAATGTACTTACTCATTATGTAAGTAAGAGTGTTTCCCAAGTACTCAGAACATAAAATCTACAGATTATTCTCAATTCAAAAATCTACAGGTTCATCTCTAGAGGGAGACCATAGAATAAAAGAGATAAAACGTAAATTTCCCGCTGGCAAATGCCAGAGAGTTGCGGAAAAGACAGTGATGCTATTTAATTGAAAATGAAATATCATCTTCATATAATGGATAACAATTTCCTCCATTTTCTTCACCTATGTAACGATTTTATGTCGAGCTATAGCAGTGCAGGATATTTGTAAACTTTATGTAAAAGAGGTGCTCTTTACTCTTTCAGGCTTATTACTCTCGCATACTTACTGCTTAAGGAGAATTACCTCTAAAGTCTTCTGCTGTGATATTCATGAACTAAATGTTTTATTCATGGCTGCATTTCAAATTTTAATGATTCGACTTCCGTGTAAAATAATTGTTGCAGGTTAAATGTTACTGCGTTGCAATTTACCCGAGACTCTATCCTTGAGAATTATATCTGGTATTTTAATTTTATAAAAATAACTAAAATACTACTAGTTAGATATTAACATTCATCATAGACGTATGGAGCAAAATAACTTTTCGTTATTTTTCGTTTTGAGGAAGTTTACTTTCCATTTCTATTTAATGTATATTTTAAAGAATATTTAAAAGTGCTATTCTAGATATTTTAAAACAGGCGAGAATGTAGGGTAAAGTTGCCATCGATGGGCCGGCTCCTTCATTGAGCCACCTCCATTATTTACTAATTATTGATAGCAGGCGCTACCTGTTGATTCTTTATTATACTGTATGAAGATTGAAAACCCCATCTTGATTGGGAGTTGATCTACGCTCAAACAAGTTTGCTTTGCAAGAAGATATGACTTTTGTACTGATTTATCAATGTAAGCAAAATATAGATATCTGTAAGACGTTAATAGTGTTTTAGTTGCTACTGATAATATTTAAAACTATGCTCAGTCAGCGTTATTTGTCTGTATTAACAATAGTTGTTTGCTTTATTATAACCGAATTCATGGACGTATTACATATCGACTGCTAGTTGCCTTCAATGGGCCAGCCTGAGCGGCTATGAATGGGCTGGTGGCCCAACCATGGAAACTATATCGAGGCAAATATTTCGTAACTTTTAAGATGAAGAATAAAATGTCACTATATCTGATTTCATAAAATGCTAACAGGAGTAATTAAATCTATAATTAAATTATTATCTCATTTTTTGTTATAAAAATAATTATATGCTATTGGTCTAGCTTTAATCTAAACCGTAGTGTCCCTAATTCGTGTGTAAAATGAATATTTTGTTGAAATTATCGTAATAATTTTCCTGACTTCTTGCGCAATTTATGCATATTTGTTGTTTGGAAACTCTATCTGCACAATAAATAGAGTAAGGAATATGCATAGTATAGGAATTAACACTGTTGTTTTCAGAAAAAACTTTCAACAATGAGCACTCGTTAGAGACTTTCCAACAGGTTAGCCAACAGAAGCCAGACATTAAATTTATAATATACGCTACATTTTTTGCGATCTGATAGTAGTTTTGTACTTTTCTGTCACACATTTCGGATTTTTGATGTTAACATTATAAAACAGGGGCCACTGCTGTGAAAAAACGACTCCAAACTTCGGGACCGAAGAGGACAGTTAAAGGCTAAACTTTCATTGCTTTGAGTAAACACGTCTATTAGTTCCAACGAGGATTTACGGTTCTGTGCTATGTGTTGTCATGACTTCAAGAAAGACATGATTCAGTGTATATCATGTAAAGTGTGCTGGTGTAGAAAGAGGATCAAAATGAATTATACCGAAAAAAGCAACATCGAGAACGACTAATTGATGCAGTAATTTGTGTAAGATTTATAGCCTAATATTAATAGTAGGCTTATTAATTATTTTATGCTATTTGAAAGTTTTTAAGCTATGGTTATTGTTCTTCATATACCAGCCTAACTACTACCCTCAAATTCGCATTTTCATTAAATTGTTTCCAATAAACGAAATTCAATGCTATTTCGTAGATTTTCGCATTAGGCCAAATTTATGATTAGAAAGACGAAACTAAAAATCAATCTCCTGATTCCCTGTGAATAATGCGAAGCTATCAATATGTTTTAATGTATTTTCAGTGGCCTGTGTTAGTTTCCAAACAGCGTTTTATATGTACGAATCATGCTTAAAATAGTTTACACATTTTATTGATTTGTATTAAGATGATACTGTATCACAGGGGAAAGAAATTTCGCCGGCTCAATGAAACGACCGGTTTTCCTTCATTGGGCCAGTGGCAAGTATTTTTATTTTTCTAATATTTACTGAACATTTCATTATTATAACATCTATTCCTAGATATGTGTAATATGGGAAGTAATAATTATGTATGTACAAAATTGTAAAATTCCAAATTTGACGATTTTAAGGACCATTTTAGAAAGTGAGTGATTGATATCAACCTTTCCCTATAACGAAGAGAATCTGAGAAATGTTTTTCTTCTTGATGAGCGTAAGTGTATTCGAAATTGGTTGATTTCCCGAGTCAAGAATTAATTGTTCCCCTGTAATATCCATAAATTAACAGGCAGTATTTAAAGTTGCATTTAAATTAAAATTATTTTAGTAATCTAACATTATTCAGTTTAACAGGTACAGATTAAAGTTCTAAAATTTATTTTATGAGGTTGATCGAAAACAGTAAATATATTCGGCATTGTACATAAATACGAATTAAAATACTGTTTCAAATTTTACATAAAAGGAAATAAAGCTATGTAAAATGTTCTGAATTATTGAATAATATCTGCATAAATTTTGTTTATTTATTCATAATGCATAAATTTTGTTTATTTGTTTATTAATGTAGGGTAGTTTATTAATGTAGGGTTTGTTTATTAATGTAATGTAGGGTAAGGTTGCTATAGATGGGCCGGCGCCTTCGTTGAGCCACCTCCATTATTTACTAATTATTGATTGCAGGCGCTACCTGTTGATTCTTTAGTATGCTACATGAGAATTGAAAACCCCCATCTTGATTGGGAGTTGATCTACAAAAACAAGTTTGCTTTGCAAAAAGATAAGATTTTTGTACGGATTTATCAATGTAAAGAAAATATAGATATCAGTAAGATGTTAATAGAACAATACCCAAAAATACATAAAAGTTATTTTATAGCTTTCACAGTTAGTAAGTAACGCATCTTTATTATACGAGATTACTACAAATGATGTATTTAGATTTAAAATGCTGAAAATTACTGAACTCGTAATTTTCTGCAAATAAAAAAGATTATTTTTGATGAAATGAAGTAATTTTTCAAATCTTAGACATATCACTGTCTAGGTTAATATTCGAGGTGACCTCCTTTTGTCACATGACACACATCTCAGAGGTACTTCAATTCTGTCCACAGGCTTTGTAATATTTCCTCGCTGACAGACGCCAAAGCATCTGTGTAGTGATTACACTGTATAGTGATTAGTGACACTGACTAAGTACCAATTGATCCGGGTTCGAATCCCGGAGATGACAAGGATGTTTGGAAATGTGTAATATCTGTATGGAATAGAAAGGCGGCACAAAATACATGGTGAGTCTTCTAGAGTGTTTTGATGGTAGATGAAGAGGAATGGAAAGCACTCGGACCCGTTCCCCGAGACCTCCTTCAAAACTGGAGCGGAATTGGGCAAAGCCACATTGTTATATATTTGGTGCTCAATCTACCACTCCTTGCTACGGTAAAATTCGTGGGATTCTTCTTATTAGGTCAAACACGTGAGATTAGCTACAACAAACAACAACAGAATTCTACAGCGGCGCAGATTATGGCGAAATCGTTTCTTTCGGTTATGATGCTATTGTGTACTTCATGATATGTTTACTGCTATCGATACAAGATAATGAAAACTGTAAGAACTACCATCTATCTGTCTGTTCACATTCTGAAATGCGGACCCGTTCAGCGAAAAACACTGAGGAGAGTAACCTGTGCCAAAATTGTCTTAACAATGCATCAGACATCCGTTCAGTATATACAGCCATAAGATTGTTAGCATAAACGTTGATTAACTGCGCTTGACTGGAAGTTTGATAACGTACGTCAGCGGGACCCACTAGTCCGTTGTTAAACATATAAAGTTATAAAATAACAGAGTAAGGAATTAAAACATATACGGATGGAAAGAAGACTTACTAAAATTTTCTCTTGTTCTCCTGTTTTTGATAAATGTAAATAAGAAAATGCTATAATCTTGGACTAGAACTACCATCGCAACATTTATCATCTTCCTACGGCAAACCTTCGGTCTTCTATTCTATGCAACTCTTTGTTGGAAAATCGAGTAGTGCATTATTCTGGGCTGGAGCTAACCAGAGCGGGTGCCTGATCTGCAAACTACGTCGGCCTAAATCGAAAGCAGCGGTAGTACTGTTCTAGAACTTCAGCTGTTTAACTCAGGCAGTATCGTATCTCAATGCGCCAGCGAGGTCACAATCATTGTTGTTTAGTTGTTTGATAGCACAGCAAAATGCTCTGCTGTTTTGATGGATGTGTATCATACGACCTTGGAAACACATTTCACAAAATAACAGTGAAAGAATAAATAAACACTTTGCATACTCTAAACTACAAAACTGGGCTGTTTTGAAAAATGAGACTTATCGGTGTACATATGTAAAGGAAAATTTGCAAGTGCACATTTGAAAATTTCAGGTATTTTTTTTTTATTATGGGAATATGCAAAAGCACTCTCTATCTATATCTTGAAAAACCGTAGGACTCTTAAACCCGATGAAAGTACTATTGTTTTTAATCTTTTTAAATATTATTCTGTTGAAATTAAAGAAGTTAGGAATGCAGATCTAAACAAAAATTAAAAATATATTTGCAATTTTTTTCGAAAAATAAAGAAATTTTTTGCAAGTGTAAGCACTGACTGAATTATGATTTCAAGCTCTTCTTTCATTACACGGCTTTAATTTCGCAGTAAGCAGGCGAACGAATAAAGTCAATTCCTGCATGAAGGAAAAAATTTGCTTTTTTGCTTTTTACGTCAATAATTATTTTATTAAAAAGCTAAAAATGAGTTTTCCACTTATATCGCCACATAACTGAAAAATGAAAAAAAAGATTCAATTCCTCTTTTTTAAGGCACATATGAAAACTGTTAGCATTTATTGTACACTTGATAATTTTTCATGAGCAGCTTCAGCTAATTTTCAACGAAATACTTGCTCCAGTAAACAAGAATGTGATGGAACTAATAAAACAAGTTTGCATTAGTACCGCTATTTAAAGCAAAAGATATAATTAATATAAAAACTGACTTTTTCATTTATTTATTTTTAAGCATCTGAAAGCCTTCGAGAAAAATCAGCAATTTTTTTTTTTCATTTTTGTTTCCCCCCCTCCCTTTTGTGAAGGAATCTAAAGCAAATTTTTAAAACTATTTAAACTTATTCTTAATAGTACTTTCTCAACACCAACATTTTGTCCAATAATAAATTGGATATTTAAAATCTTTTCACTTACGCTGAAACTTAATTCTCAAACTGAAAAAAAACACACACACACAAAACTGAAAAAGTGAAACATATGGTTCCTTTTAAATAGGTTTTGCGACCGTCTAAATACATTTCTATGATTGCCTGCAACCGATTTGTAACGGAAAGTTTTAAGTTATAGGCTGAGTGTTCCTCTAGGCAGACAATTTTATCTAATATTAATTTTATTGAAAGTTTTCGGTGCTCCCTTAAGAAAGTAACTGAATGAAATTAACACAATAGTGGAAGAAACATTTGCAATCTCTGTATTTTTTTTATTTAAAAAAATTGCTCTTAAATCCCACAGTCCTTTGGAATCTTTTCTGACAAATTTAAACAAACAGTTAAGTTACAAGTAGACAATCTTTATAAAATACGAAACAAATAACGAATAAAATTTATTTATATATGTAGTAAATAGTTTAAACATAATAACATATTCTACTTTTATACTACAGCAATAATTATCGTTTGCATTAAAAAAGGGAAACATTTAAACATTTATAATTATATCAGAATAAGGACAAAACAAAGAAATCATTGTTGTTGTGATCCAAATAGCTTTCCTTTTTACATATTGCAAATTAGACCACTGCAACAGAACTTTCGGGATGAACTTGATAAGAACATCCTCCTTCAAGATCCTGAGAACAATTGGAAGCAGCATGCACTGAATCTTTGAGGAAGTATTGTTGGAACTCTTCTCTGACAAGTTTTGGAGAACAGGGTTTGTCGCTTTCGAAGTTACATCAAGGTTGATGTGATGTCATTATCAAACTCAAAATACGTCACAATGTAACATAATTGCAAATTTACATGCAGGTCAGAAATGTGACTTTGTGACTTGGACGCAACATCTCGCAATTATGTGTACTGCATGCGTCTAGTGCGCTTGATCATAATCTAATAAACTCGGGCTCTTAACCCATTAACAGTTTTCACATGTTCTGCCTGCCATTGAGCTGGAAATCATAAAATGAAAGAAAAGCTAAAATTTTTTATTTATCATTTTCGAGCAGTATTTCCGAGCATCTAATACGTTTATTTCATGCGCCTGAGCCGATTTATATATCGATTTGTGTAGATATGGCGAAGCTTCTAGGGCTATCTGCTTAAGGGGAGGGATGCCTTCGTGGAGGACTGTCTAAGGGAGCTGGCTCGTGTACACGTTACACACGGGAAAAACCACGAAAACGCTCGTGAAGCAGCAAGTTCGCAGGATTCGAACCTCGGACCGAACTACCAGCGTTCAGTGAATTTACCGCAGACTTCTATCTTGTGTCCTAGCGAGAAAAGGATTAACAAGTCTTATATTTACAATAGCCTATTAAATAAATTAATTCAGTAATCATTCCGATGTATTTTGATTAATTATTAATTTATAACAGACTGTTTTGCAGTTACTTCAGTTTGATATAATTATTGCATAATTCAAGCAAGTAGTATGAAAAGCAAGTAGTATGTAAACAAGTAGTACTGAAAGCAAAAAGTATGCTTTCAGTTACCAACTATTTTTCTATATTAATATTATATTTATTATTTATTTTCTATATTATTATTGTATTTATTTCCATCTTTCCACATTATATGCTATTTTATTCTTCTGTTAACTTGAATTCGTAGCTAGCTGATAAATATATCATTCACTCAGGGCAAATTGTATCCTCCAATATGGCCAAGAAGACTGCAGCCACTGAAAAGTTCATTAACAGCTGATATCAGTTTTGTACTGCAAGTACTGTGTTAATTAAAACATAATGTTCTCTGAATATGAATTTTGCTGTACTGAGATTTGATTAGTTGCCGATTGATCATCTGAATCATAAACATTTAGTACGATAATCTATGTTACATAAACATCGAAAAGCTGCTTAGAAAAACCTTCCATCTCATTTTTCTAAAAATCAAAAGACGTTGCAAATATTCAACAATTAAAGATGTTTACTAAATAACACTTTTTTTAAACAGAACAGGTAAAAAAAGTAAAAAAAGATGATATCGTATGATAGTGATATCAGATTGATATCACTATCATACGATATCATCGGAAGCTGGTCTATTTCACGTAGCAAACTGAAAACCGTTTAACTGAACTGAATTGGCGAAATTCTTTGAACATTTAGGATTTTACGCCATCCTAATTCGACAAAGCTTTTTCGCCCTGCCAGAGATTATTTCATGTTATAATGATGTATATGTTACAGAAGTATGAAATCCGTATAGTAATAGTACAGAAGTATAATTATATATGGAACACCTAGGCATTTTAGAGAACGCTGGAAACTGGTCGGGAATGTATGAAATGTTAAAACACTTCTCACGTGGCCTAGGCATTCTATAGAATGCTAAACAGCAAACAGGCAAAGTATAAAATAAATTTCATATTGTTGCTTACTAAGCGTTCGTAGATGTGGAATGATTGACGACAACACTTGATGAAGAATCAAAACACAATGTATTTTCTAGTATTACATAAGGCAGTCCCAAAGACACTTTTGCAGTTGTCGAAAAACAACTATGAACATGCTAAACCAATCAGCATCACAGCCTGCAGGCTATAAAGGTGAAGATAGCTTCTTGGCAAAGAACCAAAATACAGTTACAGACTTGGTCGAACACTCTCAAGCTAAACTCTGACCTCTATTACTCTCCTACAGAACTCAAGGTACTCTTCTACTCCGCGTACAGATAGTGTATACATAGCTTTTAACCTGCCTCCAAGAACATTCTCGGAAAAACCGGTAAAAATTTGTTCCAGAGTGTTCTCGCTCGGTCTATGGCATATCGTCGATTTTGTCGCCAAATGGACGATTTCGTGCCAAAACTGACAAACCTACCTTTCCCTGCCACATCTGGTAAATCTAACCTCGCTTTGCGGAGAAGCTATCTTACAGCAACAGTATTATATGCCATGCCTAGAGAAAGAGTATAATAATTAGTCAATATATTGGGATTCCAATGAGTGTCACAGAGGATAGTTTCTACCGACAAGGATCTTCTGAAACAATTTTGAAACACCTATACGCGAGATCACAGTTCATTTTACGTTCTAAGAAGTTAATTCCAGAATAGAAGCTATTCCTGACCACGAAATTCTTCTCTGATCAATTACAGTTGATCAATTCAATGGAAGTGGCCAAGGATTCGTCAAGAGTACGTGTAAAAGCAAAGTGCCTAAATATGAAATGTCTTTGTGTGAAAAAAGTAACGGAGTGAATTAAAATGTTACTCACTTTATTTAATGAGGAAGACATAAGTTTTGTCTTGTACAGTTCTCATTTTTCCTTATGTATTTTGAATAAAAATCTTTTAATAGCAATCTTTCATTACTTTATCAAAATAGCATATGTATTTTTAGAATGTGCGTCTTTTAAATATTAGCCTTAGCATAACTTTTTTTTTCATACTTTGCTTAAAAAGCATTTGTCATTCTATAAAATGCATAGGTATTATATGCAAAGGGAAATAATATATAAATATGAAAATATTATATATTTATATTATTTGCATATATTTATTGCAAAAAATGCAAATCTATGTAAATAATTACATTATGTTATAAGGTATTTCTCCCTCCTCTCATGCCTTCGTAGTACAGTGGTCAGCACGCTCGACGCGTAACCACACGGTCCGTGGTTCGATTCTCGGCGAAGGCGTTGCTCATTTTTCAATCTCTCTTGCTTCATAAATACCTAATGACTTTACAAGAGGGGCCCGAACTAAAAGTGGTGGATGAGGATTCTCCAACACCACTGTTTGGCGATTGGGTCCCTCAATCCCTATTCGCCCTTTAAAAAGGGAGAGTATATAAGGTGTTTCTTCCGCCTTCGTCGCATGCTTTCTTGGTTCAGTGGTCAGCACACTCGACGGGTAACCGAGAGGTCTGTGTTTCGATTCCCAGCGAAGGCGTTGCTTATGCTTCTGCTTCCGAAATAACCTCATGTCTCTACAATTTGCATATATAATTATTTGCATATATTATTTTGCAATATAAAGTATATAATAATTTTCATTTTTCATTTTGCCTGAAAATGCTAGACATTTTTTCTCATTCTCATTTTGCCTGAAATCGCCAGGCATTCCGTATTATGATTAGGTATTCTATAGAATGTCGACGTTTCATACTTTGCCAGTAACATCTACGCTGCGCAAAAAAAGAAAATGGGACAGTTCTATATATCCCGTTCTATTGGGCCGACTGACAATATTTAACTTCGTTTTTGCATATCTCGAAAGCGCGACTTAGAGTACATATTTGACGTATATATGCCATCATTCTAACATAGGTATTTTGACACAAAATCGGACTTTTTCTGAAATGACATGCAAAGTTTTTTCCATATTTCGATTCTACAACTCAAATTATGTGTAAATATTAAATTTTGTAAAATTTGGTGCGAAATTTACGGGGAAACTCAAAAATTTATTTTTGGCGTATTTTTTTCAGTTTTCGCCAAGAATAATTTACTTGGCGAACTTCTTAAATTGTAGCAACCCATTTTCCTTTTCTTTTTTTCTTCAGGAGAGAAAAAAAAGCCATCCTTCATAATTTCAAGTAATTTTAACAAAGCGCGTTATTATCGCTCAAAAAAAAAAAGATGCCAGATTTCAAAACTCTCCAATATGTAAATTCATGTATATTTTAGAAAATGTTGAATAAAAAACTCTAATTTTTTGCAGATGTGCCTAGAAGTACATCTACTTTAAGATGATGTTAAAAATTTTGTAGGCTATAATACAAAATGTTTTTCGAAAAATTTATAAAAAAATATTTAAAAATACAAATTTTAAAAATAAATAATTAAAAGTGGGCGAATTATATTTGGATTAAGTCTAAATTTCGAATTCTGGAAGAATGAATCAAGTAAGTTAAATAAAAAAGAGACATTAATAAATGTATATCAGATTCAATTAACACTGATGAGCTCAAATTTTGAGAGCTAATTTTTTAAAAACTACTCGTGCGATTTTTACAAAACTTGGCAGTTTGTCATAACTTGAGTCGTAGAATTAAGATATAGAAAATAATTGGCATGTCATTTCAGAAAAAGTCCGATTTTGTGTCACAATACCTATATTAAAACAACGCTATGTATAAATCTAATACATATCTTAAGTCGCGCTTTCGAGACATGAAAAACGCAATTTGAATTTTGTCAATCGGCCGAGTAGAACGAGAGATATACCCTTTTTTTCCCACAATGTGCATTCGTGTCATATCTTAATACGTGTAATGCTGTATAAATAATAATAATATTTTTGAACTGCTTTGATTGATATTCTTTTATCTGAATATGACTTCATATTTGGTGACAATTTCTTAGTAACAAATCAAGGTATTTTCTATAATATTCTTATCTTAATCTATCCTGTCTAACAAAAGTTAGCTGTATCCTGGCAGGAGAATCGTTTTGATGTTTGGTAGTAAAAAATTTCTACAGGAATAAATCTTTAGGCACAAATCTTTAGGAATGAATCTTCTCACCTGAATCTAATATCCGCCTTCCAATAGGAAGAAATCCGAAATTGATCCTATCGTTTATTGTGTTGAGCTAAAAGTTGGCAGTGCGTATAATGAGGCCTTAAGACGCTATCTTCCAGCAGACTTTTCGTTACCATCTGAGAGATTTGTCAGTTATCTAGTGATGAATTCTCGCTTCGAGTTTTCCAGCTTTATATATGTAGGTTTATATACCTATATCATTTATCTTCTACACGCATTTGTTGAATCCAAGTGGAATGAGAAACTGTCGAAATATTGTGTCTGTATCCGTTATAAAATTTATCAGAATAAATCCAGAATCATTAATTAAAATTAATTCGAAGTCATCAAAAGTAGTTGCATATAAGCTCAACGTTTGTATTGTAAATAAAAAATTTTAAATACCCTCATAAGGAATTCACATCATGAGATTTGTAATGGTAGTTTTCACTACGAATATAAAATATGATAGATGCAATGTCAAGTTTCGTTCAACTGTATTCTTTAACAGACCTTTCTATTGCAATTAGCTTTAAGAATAATGAGATCATTTTCCTGAGAAATATGCTATATTGTTTAGTTCTCACGATGCTTAAATTGCTAAGTTCAGCGAAAACAGTTTAAGAAAAAGACAGTTAAACTACATTTTATTTCTTTACTAGCAGAAGTACCCAATGCTAGTTAAGTTAGATTGAGAGTAATGCATCTAACAACAGAAGAACGATATCCTTCTCTAGTAACGATTCAAAAAAATACGATTCATAGCCATACATTTTTCAGCCTGATGCGATACGGAACCCAGATAAAAAATTTCGGTCGAAAAATAAACTAATTCTCTCTCATTAGATCAGCAACAATGGCACGCAGTTTTTAATTATTTTCGCCTTTCTAAACAAATGGTAGTAAAAGCTCAAATTCCATTCAATATTTCACCTATATTCAATTTTAGTCTATTAAACGTGGCAAAAAATAGATCATAATTGATTAGAAGTCAATAATGCGAACAAACAAACAAACACACAAACAGGCATTCTCCTTTGTATATATAGATTTTGTAAAACTTAAAAATATTTCGTTAAAAAACTCTACGACTTGAAAACGAGCAGTAACAACACATTTCGAAATGCATTTTTATCTCCAATGCGCCAGACTGTTGTCACTCGGAAAAATAAGTGCCAAAATTAGCGTTTTCAGAGTTTTTAATTATAATAACTCGGATGATTTAAGTCCTACGAAGATAGGAACAGTCGAAATGGCTTCCCACGAATTTTTGGAATCGAAAATAATGTAACGTATAATGTTTGGCAATGCTATTTTTATTTCATTGTAAAACTTAGAAATTTTTTATTAACAGACTCTAGGATTTAAAGGTGAAAAGAGGCAACAACTTTCGAAATAAAGCAGATTTTCATCTCCAGCTTGCGAGACTGTTGCCACTCGGAAAAATGAGGGCGAAAATTATCGTTTTTCAGAGGTTTTAATTAACATCTCTAATTAACAATTTTTTTCCGAAAAACGTGGACGTGGACCTTTTCCAAGACCCACAAAAGAACTATAGAAAGTTTGGTGATGATAGCTATAGGAGTGACTGAGTTATTAGAGGACAAACAAACAGAATTCCTTCTTTATAAATTTTCTTTTATTAAAACTCGTGAAGGAAAAGTGTCTTTTGAGTGAAAATGCAGAATTTAAAATTTATCATCGAAGTTTCTTCCATAAATTATTTTATTCATGTATATAGTAAGTACTGTGGTTAATAATAGCATAATAATGTTACTGTTAACCAATGTATATGCTAACAGAAGTTTCTTCCAAGTAATTTACATGGACTTCTGCATAAACATTAACGCACTTATTTTTTAACTTTATTTCTTTTCGGTTTCTTTATTAGCTTTCAATAATTTACTCTTAATAAAAAGTATTATGAGAATTTTTGTTAACATTTTTAACAGAGCAGCTTTAGTGATAAACTGGACTTAATAGAATAATAAAAAGTTGTTTTAGATAAATTTATGCATGTAAAAATAAAACGTTTCTTTTTTCTCGTAAAGGGATATTTCATAAGAGAAAAATCAACTTGATTTTAGATCGTAAATTCAGTAAAAAAAATTTTATTGCTTCTTGATCCTGTAAAATGTTTTTGTATTAATTGTGCAGTATTAATGTTTAATTTCATTACTGAAAGTTTTTTTAATTAATAGCCCTTTGCTATAGTAGCATTAAACCTCCACATCTTCCCGGTTCGTTCAAATTGTTTTTCGCATACACGTCAGGCAGGCAGATTTAAAGAAGATTCATAGCAGCTAAACGAGAATCAGTTTGAAATATAATTAATTACATGTAAAAGTAATTATTGCTAATTTTAAATACTTCAGAACATAAAAATAATGTAAAGAGGAAGCCCCCTTACCAATAACATTTCAGATATCAGAAATCGGAATATTTGTAAAGTAAAAAAATATAACAGGAAAACAACTTATGTCAGCGTAATAATAGCTTCTCTAGCATTGTTCGTTCTACTTATTGAGATAAAGCTCGAAAGGACAGTTGCGTCACATTCACAGTTTACTGAATAATTTTTTAATGGCTGCCACTTCGTTGATAATGATAAAACGCCAACTTGGCGCATGTGGCTCGGTGGTCTAGGGGTATGATTCTCGCTTCGGGTGCGAGAGGTTCCCGGGTTCAAATCCCGGTCGAGCCCTTGTTTGAAGTGCTTCTTTTAACACAATCAGATGTTGTTTTATGATTTTGTAACAGCTGGCACTTCGATCATAAGGATTAGATCGAGCTTGTAGCATGTGGCTCGGTGGTCTAGGGGTATGATTCTCGCTTCGGGTGCGAGAGGTCCCGGGTTCAAATCCCGGCCGAGCCCTTGTTTGAAGTGCTTTTTTTTAACACAATCAGAGCTTGCTGTATGATTTTGTAACAGCTGGCACTTCGATCATGAGGATTAGATCGAGCTTGTAGCATGTGGCTCGGTGGTCTAGGGGTATGATTCTCGCTTCGGGTGCGAGAGGTCCCGTGTTCAAATCCCGGCCGAGCCCTTGTTTGAAGCGTTACTTTTTAACACATTCACAGTTTATTGTATAATTTTGTAATAGTGTCACTTCGATGATAATGATTAGACCGAGTTTGATGTAAATGGCTCGGCGGTCTAGGGGTATGATTCTCGCTTAGGGTGCGAGAGGTCCCGGGTTCAAATCCCGGCCGAGCCCTTGTTTGAAGTGCTTTTTTTAACACAATCAGAGCTTGCTGTATGATTTTGTAACAGCTGGCACTTCGATCATAAGGATTAGATCGAGCTCGGAGCATGTGGCTCGGTGGTCTAGGGGTATGATTCTCGCTTAGGGTGCGAGAGGTCCCGGGTTCAAATCCCGGCCGAGCCCTTGTTTGACGTGTTTGTTTTCCTTTTTTCCGCAGTTATATATTTTGTATTTCAAAATAATCTTATGTTTTGTAAAATTAAATAGCAGCTTCTTAGTTGCTTTGTTAAGTGTTAAAATAAATTAGAAGCACACAGTAAAGTTAACTGAGAATGTTAGTGCAATAGCTTGCACAAATAATTTCATATAAAATTATATTGGGCTTTTTAAAAAGCAAATTAATTTGAATTATTGCAGCTTACATTCTGATAAATTTTGCTGTGGAGACTTCATTTTATCATTATACACTCACGTTTGTGAAAATTGCAACACCATGAAGGACTTACGCGAGTGAGCTGAAATTTTCAGGAAATGCAAAGTAGCGCATGATATGCAAATGATTAGAATTGCAAATCCGTAGCGCATGCGTATGCTGAGCAGCGCCCTCTGAACGGCTGATGGATCCGAATAAATAGACGGCTGTAGCGAGGCGTGTATGGTTATCGGTGGTTATCTGCTAGTGGTAAACGTTAACTCAATCTGTACTTATGCCTCGTCGACGAAAGAGAGCGAGATTTGAACAACTTACAGAGTTTGAACGAGGGAGAATCATCGGCCTTCGTGAAGCTGGATTGTCGTATCGTGCAGTAGCCTCTCGTGTGCAGCGTAACAGCAGCACAGTGATGCGCGTTTGGAAGCAGTGGACGGACGAGTGTCGGACAACTCGGAAATCCGGGAGTGGACCCCGAAATGTGACGTCAGCTCGCGATGATAGACACCTGGTCCGCATGGCGCGGACGGACCGTACAGCTTCCTCTAGACAATTGGCAGCACTGTGGTCAATAGCTACAGGTGTTTCATTGTGTGCTTCATCAATTCGTAGACGTCTGCTGCAGTGTGGACTGCGCGCACGGACTCCTTTATACAGGATCCCCCTAACGCACGACCATCGCCGCCTGCGGCTACAATGGGCCAATCAGCATAGAGACTGGCGTGCTGATTGGCAGCATGTCGTGTTTTCTGACGAATCCCGCTTTAATTTGTGGTACCATGATGGCCGCATTCGTGTCAGACGCTATGCCGGTGAACGCCACCTTCCGGAGTGCATTATCGAACGCCACAGTGGACGAACACCCGGAGTTATGGTCTGGGGCGCCATAGCATATCATAGACGATCTCAATTGCTACGAATTGTGGGCAATCTGAACAGCAACCGGTATATCCGTGAAGTTCTACAGCCCGAAGCTGTTCCCTTCCTTCAAAGCTTGCCAGGCGCTGTATTTCAACAGGACAATGCCCGCCCTCATACTGCTCGGATTGTTAAATCCTTCTTTGCAGCGCAGCAGGTACAGCTTCTTCCTTGGCCCGCGTGTTCCCCGGATATGTCGCCAATTGAACATGTGTGGGATGTCATTGGTCGGCGTCTTGCTCGTGATCCTCGTCCTGTTGCGTCTGCAGACGAACTTTGGGTACGCGTACAAACGATATGGAATGCTCTTCCTCAGTCAGACATTCAAACTTTGTTTGACTCCATGCCACGTCGTGTAGCAGCACTTGTTGCGGCGCGTGGTGGCCACACAAAATACTGATTCTGATCTCTTGTTCTTGTTTGTTTGCTTTGAACATTTAATCATTTATTTGTACCACTACCACTCAACTGTGTATTAAATTGCATTCAATTATGACGATTCCTTCTTGGTGTTGCAATTTTCACAAACGTGAGTGTAGTTTGATAGTTCTTTAATGTCTGAGAATACGATAGATAATTATTATAAATGACCAAAATGTTTTTTTCAACCACACATCTGTGATATTTTTGTAACCCATTTTTATACGTATTCTAATACTACTAGGATAAGCTTAGAAACAATATGCAAAATTATTTAACAGCTTGTTTTTCCTATAATAAATATCGATTTTATTAAGCACCGTTCAAAATATTTTTCAAAATTGTAGAACTGAAATGTTTTATAGGGTCCGTTTCAGAACAATTAAAAAATCCATTTGATATGTAAAAAAATCAAATGTGTATTTTTACCAGATTCTGAGAATAGATACTTTAAAAATACTGCATTTTTGATGTATGGAATTTCAATGATTATTAATAATTATGTAATTTTTAGCAACAGTAAATCAGATTAAAAAACTTATTTTTAAATACAAATAATAAATCCTGAGTTTTAATACTTTTAGGAATAGCTTGCAGTGAAATAAAGATAGCTTTAATCAGATTAAATATAATTTTACATGAATCAGATTTTGTTTTTAAAAATAAATCCGATATATGAAAACTAGAAAAATATTTTATACGTTTACGAGACAGAAAGAATCCCGAATAGCATATTAGCATAATCTTAACACGATTCGTTAGTAACAAATCACGAAAAATACATTAACAAAGATAAAAAAAAGAAATTTCAATATAACTTATCATTCCCCACCTCCCCCTCAAAAAATATATTTTAATTATATAAATTATTCTAGTATTTAATTGCTTTCTGTTAAAAAATTTATAATCCTTTTCATTGTTTTAAATAACACTTAAAAGTAAAAAATTCAATTTGTCATTAGGTTAAAAGTCTCCCGTGACAAAATATTAAAATGCAAGTAAGGACTTCCGGCACAGTTTTTTTTAAAAGAAATATTCCCTATTTATTCTCTGGAATGAAATAATCTCATCGTATCGATTATCTCTGCAGACTAGAATTAACATATACTTAATATTAAATTTTTCGTTCTTTTAAAAGAACTATTTAATTTCCTTTAAAAGATAGTACATATTATTTCGTTCTTCCCTTATTCAAACTTACACATTAATAACAAAATTAAATTATAAATTACATCTTTCCTTGTTTCGAAACGTTATTACGTTTCCTTTATTAAAATTCTTAATATGGTGTGATGAAAAATCGATTTCAGTATTTGATAATCTTTTTTTATTATTAACAGCAGACCGTCAGAGCTAAAATTATGCAAAACTGCATTGTGACTTCGAATTAAATTATTATTGTTGTTATTATTACTCATTCATCTTTGCATCATTTCGAGTATTGACGCAATATTTCAATTGGAAAATTTATTCCCTATGCCTGTTACTACCCTTTCAAAGTCTTAATGATTTATATAGTCTTTACTTAAGAAAAAATGTTCTATTACTCCATTATTCCGAATATAACATTCTGAAATGGATTACCTTTCTGTAAAGACGATATTATATGATTGATTTATTGTAATACAACGAATAGTTTTATTAGAAAGGTGAACAAGTAAAAGGTTTGGTTCATACCAGTTATTAAAGCTGTAATGCATATTTTTCAGTTTCATAACATTCAAACTGAATTAGCGTTTCCCAAGAATTATGAAAAATTGCTGCGCTTCGCGATAATTTAATGACTTAAATTTAGTAAAAGCTGTGACGTATCTTCGCATTTCCCTGTTTATATTGTTGCGAAAAATTCGGCGGTTGCGCTGTATGTAAGCTTTCCGGCATAGCACTAGGGGTGCCATAAAATAGTGTATGGTAGGGTTGCCAGATTGGCAACTTTATCGCCCATTTGGCGACCAAATTGGCGATATCCCATGGTCCAATCGGGAAGCTTCTAGAATAATTTCCCGTCGAGATATTTCTCGAAACCTGTGGAACCTAATGAAAAGCTATATAAACCCTTGCGTTTCTGAGAGCCAGTAGTGTGTGATTAAGTGTGATTAGTTGCGAAGAGTGTGATTAAGTAGTGTGATTAGTTGTGAGAATTGTAAGAATAGCTGCTTACTGTGAGTGCTAAGCTACGCGAGAGTTTCGTGAACGGAAAGCGATCGAGATAGTGCTTTGCCGTGAAGCTATCTTTACAGTATAGCTTGACGGTGTATTGGTGATTGTTCCACGGTGTTAATTATAAGTATAGTGTTGCCGTGAAGTTACCTTTACAGTTACAGCCTGAAGCTGTGTTGCTGATTGTTTCAGCGTATTTATTGTAGATTTTCGTCGCTTTTAAACGTAATTTTGGAACTGTGCTGTAAATAGTGATTCTTGTAAATAAATTGTGCTTTTTATTGTTCTGCATCGTGTTTTCATCGGATACTCTCAAATCCACGAACCCGTAGAACGCAACAATATTTTATAATGTATAAACCCTTGGTTATCTGGTCTGTATGTTATTTACTTTATTAAAGTTTTCATTTTGAAATTTTGTGGAAATTTCAATCAATAGAATGAAATGAAACTATTTTAATCCGACATGAAGGGGTTAGAGATTTTTTATTGAGGTTAACCAAAGAGTAAATGATTTGGAGTTTTTACAGTAATACTTTACGTTACGTTAGCTTTCAAAATCTCATTGATTTACAACACTTACCTATAAGTAACGGAAAAATTGAAAGATTCAACAGTCCCTGAGCTGAATTTATAATAAGAAGCAATTTTAATATGCGGTAATTAAGGAATTATCGCACTGTATATGAATACTTTGTAATCAACGAATACTTAAAGTAATTTGAAAGACATTCTTATTAGATGACTTTTGTTAAAAAATTTTTAACATGCGTTTCAATTGTTTTAAGTAATTTGTGAAGCTGCGGTAGCGGCGTTGATGATGTAAAGCAAACTTTTCTTGGAATGTCATGTCTAGCAGAGGAAGATACTTAGGCAACTTTAAAGCGCTTCTCTGTGTCTTGCCACCAACTTTTTCTGAACCTTTTCGGACTAAAGACACAGTTTCTGCTTTTCGAAATTTCATTGTGAACTAAGATTATTGATAAAATTAGATTGTTTATACTTATATTGTTTATTTTATCACTTTTTCAAATTTTATTATTCCAAAATGGACGTTAGTCCCAAATGGGATATTAGACTCGAAACGGCATTTTGGGTCGAAACACTTAAATGCGTTGTAGATTGTTGACGCTAAATATTATCGCTCTGTATTATATTTAAAGAAACTAAATAATGAAGAATGTGCATGAATGTATGCTTGTTCTCGCATTGTGAAAAAAAAAACAACGGGGTACCCATAGCCATCACATTTTTAATAACTTAGTCCTCCATCCGAGCATGGGCACCTGTGAGTCCGAATTTTAAATTTCCAATTTGTTTCTTTTTATTTATGTACTTCATATTTTCTAAAACTAACGAATTTTTGGTAAAAAAACTCCACGATTTCAAAGCGAGCAGTGGCTACACTATACGGAATAACACATTTTTATTTCCAGCGATCCAGACTGTTTATCGAAAATTCTAAAGATATGCTGTTTTTAAATGTTTCGTGGTTTTGTTGTTGAATCGAATTTTAGGTGACGTAAGCGCCAAGAACGTGATATTTAATAAATAAAGAAAACACGCAAAACGTTAAAAATAAATAGACAAAAGACGCTAAAGCCATCTTAGCGAAAAAACTGACCTCTGATATGATTAACTCAGAAACGACTGAAAAAAAACCAGATAAAACGTATGCTGCTATTCTTCTTCCAGATTTTTGTAATTTTCCCGTCGAATTGTAAATGGCGTAATTGCAAAGAAAACGATGCTTAATAATAAAGCTAAAAAAAAGAGAGAGAGTTAGTAGGAGCGAGTGTAGCAGCAGATTGGTGTAGACTGCGAGCTCAGCGAGAATATAATAAACCTCCACAAATCCTTTTGGGCGACCGTTAAAATCTGAAACATTTCAGATTTTTTTATACCTTTTCTTTTACTTATTACTATTATTTTTTATAATTTCCTCTCATTTGCAGTGCTATTGTGCATTTGTTAGACCAAAGGGCGTTAGCCCAGAAGGACTATTAATTTCATTTTGGCATTTTGCGTTGATTCACTTTTCAAAATGTTGCTACCAAATATTGCAGCCCTGTACTATATTTAAAAATATTAAATAAAGAATCTGCATATATATATATATGTTTCTTGCATTGTAAACAACGGTAACATAAAACAACGGTACCTAGAGCCATCTAATTTTGAATAACGTAATCCCCCATCGAATATGAGCCTGCGAATGCCCTAATTTGGAATTTTAAATTTGTTTTATTCCCTCTTCCACATTTTATCAGACATTAAGGAATTTTTGATTAACATCCTCAACGATTTCCAAGTGAACACTGGCAACACTGTGTAAGGTTTTAGTTTAAACTAACAAAGTTTTATTTTAATTTGCCTTTTTCTATCTGTTCTTATTTCAACTTCCTGTTAGAATAAGCGCGCGTTTCAGCTTTATGCTAATTTAAAGTGGAGCCAAGTTTCTATTTAAATGGTAGGTAGGAACCTCTCAGTGTGAGAGAGCTTTTAGTCTCAGATCACGGCTGCTCTGTTCGACGTTCGCCTGACCAGCTAGTATTTAAATTCTAAGCCTTAGCGCCGTTACTCTATTACTTCTTGAAGTAATTCTGAGTGCGTTAGTATTAGTTAAATCTTGCTACGCACCATTTAGCATAGAGGCCAACCTCGAGTTTATAGCTCTGTGAGCAACGACTACTTAATTTCTACTTAATTTTAGTTTAAATTATTTGATTGTTCAGTTTAGACCCAAGTGCGGTCATTATTTTCTGTATCCCTCCCGAGTTGGGAAGTGGCTGTATATAATTGTGGTTTAATAAAAGAGGATTTTAAATCCTTCTTAAGTGCAGTTCTTCTACCACTTAACCACAGTTTTCTACCACAGAACATAGCTGCATTCAGCTGCCTGTTCACGATCAGGACTTAAAGTATTTCACGAATATGTTCGCCAAGAATATGCACCGAACACTCAGTCCTGAGAACTGTACCAAAAGTACTTCAATTGGATTACATTTCAATACTATTTTTATCTCCAGCGCGCGAGACTATGTATCGGAAATTCTAAAGGTATGCTCAATTTAAAATTATTTTGCGATATTGCTTCTGAATTGAATATCATGGTTTAAGTGCCAAGAACATGATATTTAATAAATATAGGTAACACACAAAACGTTAAAAAACGTCCCTTTGGGCGTAATGTAAAATCTGAAAGCTTTCAGATTTTCATATATTTTTATTTTATTTATTTATTTTGTTAGTGCTATAACTTATGTAAGCCTCCTGATATAATTCGTGGAACACGAAGAGTTGAAATTAGAATTAACCAAAAAATGTATTTGAATGTAATATTATGTTTATTCTCTAAAGAAATTAAGGCTGAAATTAACCAGAAATAATATTTATGAATTAATATTTCGAGGACTTAATAATAAGTAAAAAAAGAAGGGAACTATATTACCTATTGCTTGATTTTCATACGAAATAAAGACGTTGTTTATTTCGTATGAAAATTTATTTCTTAAACTGTTTTGTATCTATTACGTTAAGATACTTGAGTCTATAAAAGCAAACAAAATTTGCAAAATGTCTCAATTTCCTCAAAAAATGATATTAAAACAAATCTTAGTCTTAAGTAAATAAATAAAATTAAAAATTATGAAATAAGCAAATTTTATAGCCATTAAAAAGAAGTATTTCAATGGCGTCCAGTTACCTTTCTTTTAATATTAATTTATTTTATGTAGAGGTTCGTAATTTTAAGCTCGGAACTAAATATTAATTATTCAACAAAAACCGAAAACCTATTAAAGTTTCTTATACCTTTATAAAATTCGGCACTTCTTTTAAGCTACTGCTTTTTTTTTAATTCATTGTGAGGTAAATAATGCAATTATATAGCCCCTATATTTTTTTTAATCTCTTACAACATCTTCTCTGTTTTTTTTTTCTTCCTTGTACGAAGTAAAAAGAAAGTATTGTAATCTCGAAAAATTGCGGGTGTTATATTTCAACGAAAATATCCATTTTGTCCGCTATCGAATGCAATTTAACGATGTTTTTGCCTGATATGTGTCCGTAAGGACAGAATAAAGAACTCTTTTTTTCAAAAAAAAATATAAAACTGATTTAAAATGGATTCTGAAGAGATTTTTCCTTGGCGTCTGTGCTTACGTATGTATGTATGAATGTATCTCGCATAACTCAAAAACGAGTAGACTCAGAACGTTGCTGCACTAAAAGTATATATATATACACTCTGTTACTCGGCACAGTGACCTCAGTTATAAGAATAATTATATGTTTCTAAATCGTGCATTTTTGTTTTAAAGATGATTGAATTATGTTGTTTTTAATCTTCCGGTTAAGGTTTTTATGAGTCCAGTTAACCTGCATATTATAGTTGTAGAATTATCAACAATTTAAAAGTTGTTTAAGTGCGGCTAAGCCTAATTTGTTTACATTTGAAGCTTAGCATAATAGTGGATTTGTTGCCAATCTAGAGAAATTAAGCGTCGCAACAACAAAATAATGTCTTCTTTTATTATTGCGAATTAAAATATGTTTAATCCCTTCTAAAATTATCATTTAAGTTATTAAATTATCCCATATATTGACACAGCATAGCGTCCACAACAAATTAAGTGAGTTTAGGCGCCTTCAGTGTCTTTTTGCCGAGTGAGGCGAAAAGTAAACTTTCAATTTTGTGCACCGAAAAATCTGCCAGAATTGCTTGTTTTAGCGTGGAAACTGTAATTTTAATTGTACAAAATTCGTTTTAATTGTTTTAACTGTATTTGGTTATTTATATTCTTCTATATCTTTCAATTTTTAATATAGATATTTTGAGTTTTTATGTATTTTCGGCTTGTCGCTAAGTGAGAACTGAATTAATTGAATGAGAAATATATTTCCAATGAAATTTGAAGAAATAAGTTTAAATGAAAGGCAGGAAAAATTGCGTATAATTTAATATTTCGTACAAGAAAGCTATGTGGTGTACACATCAGATTTTGTTACTTAGCTTTACTTAGTCCTGGTACTATTGGTAATACAAGTGCTATTTTTAACAACATACGACATCCCGAAAAAGAAAGTGAGGAAACGCCCTTGTTTAACCGAGGAGATAACAAACCTGGAAAAACGAAGATAAATCTATGCTCTGATACTGAAAGATAATGCACATCCCTAGTTGTTCCGCTAAGAAAAAATTGCTCAAGGAACACGATAAGAAAAGTAGTATTATGTCCGGTTACAAAGGTATTGACTTCGTTGACTCGTGAATATGAATATGATTAGAGATTGACAAGTTTGTTTTCTTTAACGTTTTTGTATTCCCTCTACAAGCATTTAAATCTGCATCTTATGTGGCGTTTTATCATAGGAAGCTTCAATAAAATACGTTTGAAAAGTATATGGAATACTCAGCTCTAGAAGTAAGGATAAGGTTCTCGCTTAAAATTTCTTATATCGGGTATGCGCAGCAACCTGAGATATTTCTTTTTCAGCATTTTTAAAATGCGTGTTGCATGCCAATAATATAAACAAAAATCAATTTTTAAAATAAACTTCCAGTACATACTTAAAATGTTACCATAAAAAAACCTATAATATGTTTTCTAATGTATTGCTTTAAAGCTAAATCTATTATATTTTTTAATTATTTTTTTCTCCAATGGCGGGTCCTAAGCCGACTTCCGCTTGGCCAGTACTAAGGCCAGAGGTGGTGGTCACTTTATTATGAAAGTAGCTAATAAATGGGCCACCTTTGCCTTCTATGAAGGAGCGGACAGTTACAGTCATGCCTTCTCGGGGTTTCGAACCCAGGCCTTTTGGAATCATAGCCGGGTCCCCTAACCACTATACCATCTAGGCGGCATTTTAAAGTATTCGATTTGAAATAAATCCGCTAGAAGAACTTAAATTGCCATAAATTTCGAAAAATATGAAACAACTCTTTAACATTATACGTATACATTTTAGATCCATACTCTAAATAAGCAGTTTATAACTTTTTTATATATTTCATTCATTTTATTATTTTGATTTGTTAAGCGAATACGTGATTAAAATATAAAGCATGATTTCTAAGAAAGTTAGGGTTATAATGTTGATTAGACCAATCCTAATATAACTTCTTAAAACAGACTGTCACTTTAACTTGTTTTTCTGTTTAAAATATTAATCATCCAAATATTTAGGACAGTAAAGTATTAAAAATAGGAAATCCAAATATTTGGTAAAAATTATTTTTCCTAATAGTCAGTAATTTATCCGGACTGCAGTGTTAAATTATTTATCATGTGTAACGAAAGAAAAGACGGTATTGATTATTTTTTGTTATATTTTGCAATCTTGTTTTCCATTGTGATTACATATCGAATGATTACATTATTACATCACAAAAGCTTGAAATCTCTAAAAAAAATTCTGAAAGATTTCAGATTTTACATTACGCCAAAACATCAATCCCGCAATCCTTTCAAGGAAATAAACTGATAAAAATTGATTGAAATTAAATAATAAAAAAAATCTGAAAACTTTTAGATTTTACATTACGTCCAAAGGGGGCGTTTATTTTACGTTTTCTGTGTTACCTTTATTAAATATCATGTTCTTCGCACCTAAACCATAATATTCCATTTGACAGCAATCTCGCAAAATAATTTGAAAATGAGCATATTTTTAGAATTTCCCATAGACAGTCTCGCGCTGAAGATAAAAATGTTTTTTTTTTCGTACAGTGCTGCCATTGCTCGCTTTGAAATCATTGAGTCTCTTAATCAAATATTCGTTAAAGTATTACAAAATATAAAATCGATAATAAAACAAATTTCAAATCCAAATTAGGGTTTCCAGATGCCCATATTCGGTGGAAGATTACGTTATTCAAAATTTGATGGCTCTAGCTATCGTTGTTTCATCACAATGCGAGAAACATACATACATTTATGGTGATTCTTCATTACTTAATTTATTTAAATATTTATTTTTATGTATTGGGTGGCAACAATGTGAAAACTGATTCGAACATTTGCAGTGAATCGACGCAAAATGCCAAAACGAAATTAATAGCCCTTCTGAGCTTACGCTCCTTTTTGCTAGAAAACCACTTTCATTTTTTGAGTGTTACATTCTGAAAAGAATGAAAATCTTGTGATTTGTTATTTTAAAAATAAGACTGAACACCATACTTGATAAAATAAAAGATATTAAATACATTTAACATTTTTGTATCGTTACCTTCGATTATGATTAATGTGTAATGTAGTACATAACAAAATTTTGCATTCTTAGGACAAAAACAAATCTCTTCTCAGGTTTTAAACTGCTGCAATATTAGACTTCTGGAAAGTAATAGCAATAATAATAATAACAAAAAGTAAGAAGTAAAAATTATCATTGCTTCTAAATACAAATTAAGAAAATAAAGGGTAAGTTTATTGTGATATAGCACAATAGGGCTATTTGCCTAAGGATGGCTTCGTGGAAAACGTTCAAAGAGACACTGGCTCGTATTCAGGTGACACATAGGGTAAACCTACAAAATGTCCATCTAACCAATCCATTCGCCTGGCATCAAACACAGATCGGAACTATCAGAGTTCAGCGACTTTGCTGCTCGACCGCTAGTGGTCTAAGAAAGTATAGAATAGTCCCTTTATTTTATCTTTTCTTCAAATAAAAAGAATAAGAATTCATTTTAATATCAAAAACTTAGATTAAAGATAAAATGTCAATGAGAAATTTAAAAGTATCAGAGAAGTATAATATACTGCGTACAAATAATATACACTCTTAGACAAAAAAAACGACGCACCACGACGCACCGAGAAGATATAAAGCAAACTGGACACAAATTGATATGCATACAGATTTCGACGGAAAATGCAAAATTTTACATTTTGGCTGCCAATGAATGAACGGTTGTCGCTACAGCGCATCTGATCTGCGCAACTGGCAGGTTATTTAAGAGGAGAAATTACGATTCCAGGTCATAAATTCTTCACGAATTTCATTCCGTGTACTCTGGTAGACAGTAACTATGGCCAGCATACAGGTGCGCGAACGATATGCGCAGATGTCAGAATTTGAGAGAAGTCGTGTAGTGGGGCTCAGCAGCTGGTTGGCCTTATCGATGAATAGCTTGACATTTAAGCAGGAGCGATGCCACTATTAGAGGATGTTGGCAGGAATGGGTGAACTATGGCCGCACACAGTGTCAAGAAGGAAGCGGTAGGCCTAGAGAAACGACAGAACGTGAAGACCGAGCAATCATCAGAGCCGCACTCACAGTCCCAGATGCAAGGACCGTTCATAGACGGCTCACAAAAAGGGGGCTGAGGTCACGGCGCCCCTTGCGCTGACTACCATTGACCTCTGTACAACGTCAAGCCCGTTTGCACTGGTGTCGGGCTCATTGGCACTGAAATGTCACTGACTGGAATATAATAGTCTTCAGTGATGAGTCCCGCTTTGAAGTGAGTTCCGATGACCAGCGAAGGCGAGTCTGGAGACGCCCCGGACAGCGGTGTGATACCAACCTGACTGCCTTCCGGCAGACAGGCCGACAACCAGGAGTGTTGATCTGAGGTGCCATTTCGTTTCATAGTATGACCTCTTTGGTTGTCATTCATCGCAACCTTACAGCACAGCGGTAAGTCGACGAAGTTCTAAGCCCCGTTGTGTTGCTTTTCATCTCACTCCATCATGGGCTTACATTTCAGCAAGAAAATGCCCGCCCCCACACTACACATGTTTCTACTGCTTTCCGAACATTACCTTGGCCAGCAAGGTCGCCGGATCTCTCTCCTATTGAGCACGTTTGGAGCATTATAGTCAGGGTCCTCCAACCAGCTGGAAATGTTGACGATCTAAAGCGCCAATTGGACAGAATTTGGCACGATATCCCTCAGGAGGACATCCGCAACCTCTATCAATCGATGCCAAGCCAAATAACTGCTTGCATAAGGGCCAGAGGTGGACAAATACGTTACTGACTTTTTCACTTTGTGAAGCTCTATCACTTCAAGAAATCATCCAGTTTTTCTCAAACTGTAATCAGAAAAGTACATGCACATCACTTCTACCGATTTTCGTCCCATTCGGATAACTCCTTCTTGGTGCGTTTTTTTTTTTTTTTTTTTTGTCTTGTATGTAAAACTTAATTTAAAAAGAACCACCATTTAACGTGGCTTAAAAACTAAATTCTCTCTTTTCCTGCTTGTAGATTAAAATATAAGTTACGCGTACGGGGAACAATGTAAATATTACTTTGATATTTCAAAAATGGAAAATAATTTATTTTCTTTGAACACTTAAGCTTTTTAATGCTTCACAAGCTTACTGCTTTGAATAATCCTCTCTTTAAGGCCAATAAATTCGTGAGGTAATATTAAATGTTATTGCTAAGAATAATACGTAAAGTCCGATACAGTTTGCACATAAATAGAAAAAACGCTATGCGTGTTTGGTGATTATATAAATGTATTGGACTTATTTTATTATTAAATGTATTGGAGTCACTGCACAATCATGAACTGTTCAGGTTAACTAGATGGTTGCATTTTCTATATCAAACACACATGTAAGCTCTATTTTGTAACAAGCTCTATTTTGTGCTTTCCTTAGCATATAAATCTTCAGTTACAAACCTGAATGCAATAATAAATATGAAGTTTGATTAAGCGTCCATGACGCATGTTAAAATATTAGGTAAACAACTTCATGATGCACATTAAAGTTCAAAGTAAGCGCTCCTAAAGTGCATTTGGAACACTAACATTCAAGCTGTGTGATTAAAATGGGTCTAAATATTCTCCTCTCCAGCACCACACGATAGAAAGCGGTGTAACGTCTAGGTCCCTAAGTCAAAGGCCTTACCCCTAATCGAATAATTAAGTCATTTGGAATAAATACTGTACAATAGCTGATTTGGGTCATGTAATTAATAAATAATTAAGAATAAATAAATAAATAAAGAGTTAAGAAGAAGCAAGAAATGTTATAATTATTTTAAGACATGAGTTAATAAATAATTTTCAAGATTTTAAGAACATTTTATATATATATAATATATATATATATATAATATTCTTAAAATCTTGAATTAATTACGTAGGAGGAATCTGGCACTTTCTAGCATCTTTCGATATTCGTCATGGCTGAGAAGGCAGCAATGGCTGAAGGTAAAAGCTACGATGACGCAGTTAACACAAATGAATTTGAAGACTTTCCAATCTTTATTTTCACTCATACCAATCATTTCCTAGTAGATAAAATATTTCTAGATCTTAAGCAGTTACACGAATTTCTTATATACATTGGTTTTAAATTTAAGACATAGGCATCTTAGACTGTGAAGGGAAGCAACATGAAGAAGATAGCGCGGTAGAAACTAGAGAAAGGAAAATGTCGTAATTACTTTTGAGCGGTATGTTATACCTAGGCTAAGCTGTGACTGGGTAATTTTAGTTTTAGTTACCTTTTACAAGCAGCGTTATGTAAGACGGAAAGATCTCCAATTTGGAGAACAGATGAATTTAGGGGGAGAGCATAAAATGTAGAATCGTTTATTCAGTTATCGGCAGCTATCGCCGATAACTGGCGCTATCGCATTTGCAAGGCAGCTATCGTATTTTGTTATGTCTTACATACTCATTCTTAATTATAAAAGTATATATATTATATAGTACACACACACACACACATATATATATATATATATATATAATGTAATAATTTCGGGAAAGCATAGAAGAGGAATCAGCTTGCAGTCGTCGTAACCGAGGATGGATATTTTGATACTCAGTTAACACGGCTACTTTTAACAGCTTTCAATAGTCGAGTGGAAAGAGGGAAGAACAAGCTTACACAATCCAAGTTCAGCTAATTATCATACTTATTTCTAGACACATTAGATTTATTTCTCGTAGACAATATACTTTTTGATCATAAACAATTATAATAATTTCTCATGTACACAGATTAACGGGGGCGACAACATTTTAGACGGGGAAGCAAAGCGAGGAGCTATTAGCCAGACAGAAGCTAGCAGAAGAACATGACGTAATTAGCTCACCAGAGTATTTATACTAGAGTGGGTGCGATTCTAGAGACATACTATGATTGATTAGTATTAGTTTTAGTTGCATTTTTCAAGCAGCATTACATAACGCAGAAAAATCTCAAATTCGGGAGAACTGATGAATTTAGGGGGAGATCACCAAATTTAGAATGTTCATTTTGAGATCGCAAGTTAGTTTTTCAAGCAGCTATCTTATTTTCTTATGTCTTATATATATATACCTTTATAGTTAAGAATGAGTAAATGGTGTAAATGAAGGGTAGGCGATCACGTAATTCAAGAAACGTAGCAGAAAATGCCAGAAGCATCTGATTGGGCTGGTGATGTGATATGAAGACATGGAAATCTTGATGCAAGACAAGTAATACAGTAAAAGGTAAGTGCGAATCCATGGTGCGTGTTTTAATTCAAAACTACATATGTGAGTGCATATATATATATACAAGAGCCATTAACAGTAGAGGTGACATAAAATGCGAGAAAGACAAACATTAATATAATGCACTATTAGGATATAATCTTCATCTGTAACTCATTTAATCCTTTTGATCACTCAAAATAGCCATAGGCCTTTCAATGTAATTAGGGTCATTAAAATTGTAATTGTATACAGCAATTGCAGGATTATCAATTGTTTTTCTTATTTTCATAGAATTTTCTTATTTTCATAGACCTAAGCTGTTCAATTTGCAGCTCCTCACGAGTCCTGCGGTTTCTTCCATACTAAGATGAGTTTGTTATCTGTCTTAACACACAGTTTGGAGCTGTTTGCAATTCTTACGTTTCGAACGACATGAATATGCCCAAACTAGGCAGGCATAACATAACATGAGACGTAAAACGGATTTGTAAATGAGTATTATGAGAAAGCATGCGTTTTTCATTTACACTCGGGCGCAAATGAAAATTTATCTTCCTTAGCAGTTAAAGCTAGACACATTTAAAAATTTACAATGCTAATCAATTGAAAACGGAGCATTTACGATAGCTTAGTTTTATTGTTTATTAAGTTATTAATTAATTAATTTTTGACAACTTTTGACTGATGACTTTTGACTTTTGATTTCTTGATACTAGACTGTTTCTTTTTCTCATTGTCGTCTTCGGGCAACTTCATTATGCTCGCGACGGAGAATCATAGTTCAAAGCAGAATCATCTTTCTTCTCCAAGTAACAGAGTATCTTTTCAGCGGCCTCTCGTTTTTCACTGTGAATCACCTTTGTTCTCTTTTATCTTCTGTCTTTCCATCTTACGACTCATCTCCGTTCTTATTCTCTTTCACTAATGGAACTATTTCACTATATCCTAAGTATTCTCATTTTCCATGCACTCCATCCATTCTCCAACGTCATTGTTCGTAACCTAGAATCTGTTTCAATAAATCCACTATTTCACAATTTTCTGTCTCTTCGCTGCTTAATTAAAATTAGTGTACTCGTGTCCAGCAGTTTTCTCTAGAAAAAAGCGAAGTTCTTATACTTATTATTATTTCATTGCTCCATTATTAGTTTATCGACCTTGGGATAACTTTCATCCATGGCTAAGACAAGGGTTTACATTTTATATCTGTACATCTTCTTTAATGCTTACAAAATGTGCCCTGGTCTATTTTTTGATATACCAAAGTTACGCTAGGCTAGATAAACATGGCTCTTATGCCATTGTTATGTAATAGTTGCGCATCAAAATGGGATGCAGAGTTGTCAAGAATGAGAATGTCAAGACTTTTTCGATTTCCGTAGTTTTTCTACTGAAAAAACAAATTACTGATAAAACTGTCCTTAAAAATTATTCATTACGGATTTCAATGGTTCCTGTACCAAACAGTTACTATATCAGTCCCATTAACGACATTTTTAAAGTTTTATACTGCCGAGGGGTTTTACCATTTGCTTATGAGCACTCTCTAAACATGGTGCTTCTTGCATTGCTGCATTCCAAGATTGCAATTCTCTCCTCACTTCTTTTAAAACCTGCGGCCAATTTTTCTTCCTTGGATGCAAACGGTTTTGAAGACAACATTCGAGAATTCGCACCAGACTCATCTCAGCTAGCTCTAAATCTGGTTCTGAAAAATTACAATTAATCTGTGTACCTTACAATTAATCTATTATAATACCTTACAATTAATCTGTGGAGATTTTCTTTGATTTCCCACTTTTCCGTTTTCTTAAATTACAATATAGTCAGAGTCAGAAGATAGGTTTTCGATACAAACTTTTAACTGCCTGATGCTCTACTGCTTTTTTTGCTTGTCGAGCTTGTCAACACTAGCAGCAAATCTAGGCTCTGCTGTTTGAAATTTCTCACAGAATTTGAGAGCTTTCTCTTACAAAATCTTACTTACTGAAATGGCTTACTGAATGGTAATGTCTAAACCACAATAAAAACGAATAATTATTTATTTTCTCGTATTCTCCACTCTCATATTTTTTCTTTCGTTTGGACTATAAGTATATGCTGTCTTCAAACATCAAGAATCGATTTCGGACTTCTTTTTTTTGCACCTGATAAGAGTAATTTATCCAGAACATAAATCTGTGGCAATTTTATTCATATTTATCCCATTTTTCTCAGAATCCTTAATTCCATTTTCATTGGTATATTAATCCCCCCCATCTTGTTCGCCATTTTGACTTTCACAGAAGCATAATACAACCATTGTAAACTTAGATGTGAACTAAGAAATTGTACTGAAGTTGCACTGAAAGTTCAGCTTGCATAGGGTACTGTTACAAGCCTTCAGGCAAGCCTATTAACAGCTAGCAAGAGACAGGAATATGAGTGCTGGCTGACAGTGGTCATCTAACTTCATTGCTAAGACGTCATCATTTCTTTACTGATACGATGGATGAGGTAGACTGGAATTTTAACGAACAGAACGAACCTTGTCACCAAATTTGTTAGAAAGTTTCAAGAATTAATGTGACAAAGAAAGGCAATGGAAAATACCCACAAAAACAATATACCGTTACAAATCTTCGAACTGAGCAGATAATGCGTGAATTCATATACATATATACGCATTGAAATTACAGTAATATGGTAATTAAAATGTATAAATATTCTATGAACCTTATTGGAAATTATGGAAATTATTTTACAGTCAATCTGTTAATAATTTCAAAGGTAATGTCCTACCAGACTGACAAATTTGGAAATATTTAGTACACAGTTAACTTAAATTTAACATATACATTCATCAACATAAAAATTGTGATATTCTGAAGAAAGCACACAAGAAACCTGAAATTTGCATGAAAGAATAATTTTCAAAACTCAAATGTACAGAAGACTTTTTAAATTATAATTAGAGAAAACTGTGAAAATATCAAATTCACAGTTTTTGAATTTGCATGAAAGAATTTGCCAGAAATTTGCATGAAAGAATAATTTTCAAAACCCAAATGTACAGAAGACTTTTTAACGTATAATTAGAGAAAACTGTAAAAATATGAAAATAATAAAATTAAATAGTCATTAAATAGAGTAAAAAATTTTAGAATAGATGTTAATGAATTTCTTCAAGATCGAAATTAAAACCAACACTCAAATAAAAGTTTATGCATTAAATTTTCTTTAGTTCTGTTGTTTTTGTTGTGACTTAACTTACTTGTCTGACAGTAACATCAGAACAAGCCCAAGAAATTCATCGTGAGAAGGAGAGCAAGATCGCGCCTGTCATTGACAAGAAGCTTGAGCACCATACAGGTGACAGTACGACTTCGTTCAGTTCTGCCCCTAACTTTGATGGAGAGCATCCCGGGGGACGACGGGCACAAGCGTCTCTCAAACCTGTTCCACTACCACCAACCGCTCGGGAGGACTTTCAGCTCGCCATGTATTTAGAAGCCGCAAAGTGATGCCCCCATGCCACAAAGTCACTATATATTGACAAACATACATGCCCTCTCCGGGAAATGAATTTAATGAATTTTGATTAACTAGCTCAGCGATTTAAAACAAAAGATTTGTCTCTCAGCAAAGTACAAAATATTTGTTTTCCAAATTTATTCATACTAGAAGAGAAATGTACTGGCACTGCTCGAAATAATGTATTTTTATCTCCTGCGCATCAGTCCGTTGCCATTAAGCAAAGCATAAGATATTTTACTTTTTTTAATTTAATCTATCTGTTATTGCCTTGCATACTAAGGGATTTAAAAGTAATAAACATATATATCTCTACATTTACTTCGTTGTACAAAGTAAAGGAAGTATTGTAATCACAAAAAATTCCAAGTATCATATTTCAACGAAAATATCCATTTTGACCACTATCGAATCAAATGAATCATTGAATCAAATGAAACGAATGCAAATCAAAGTAAATGGTTAGCTAAAATCAGCAAAAGCTAAAATCAGCAAACACTTACAGAAGTAAACAATTTTATGTACAAACATAGCAGCAACCAATATGCATATGAATTTACGTGACGCATTAGATTTCTTATTCGAATGGGTTAATCCGTTGACTTTAACTTTCACTGAGATATAACCTGAGAACACAAATTAAAACTCACTTATTTAGCCCTCCGACCGGCAAGACCGTATATATACTGTTTAGAATATTTATGTGATGTCTGTGAGAACGCATATATACGTGTATCTTGAAATATGTCCAGAAAATTAAGACACTATGTTAAAATTACATAACAACAGGTATAAACTGCAAGGGACATTTTGGTTCTTTTAATCGGTATCTTTCTGTTAGCAGTTTTCGGAAATTTGGACTTTGTTAATGAAACCCATGCCAGTCAGAGGGCTAGAACGTTGGACATATTTTTATGATATTACTGAGAAAAATATTATTTTATTCCCCAAGTTTTGCGTTGCTTATGGGGCTTTTCTTTTTCATTCTGCAAGGCTATCGAACTTCTGCATGATGTTGAAACTGACTTAAATATTGAGAAGCAATTCGTAGCTTGGAATTTAGGATAGGATTATTTTCTGGCTCATGAAGATATTTTAATGAAGACCGAATTAAAAATGTTTGATTTTGAATATTATTTAAATATGAAGAATTACGGTAAATTAGAAAAAAAATAGGAAAACATCTACAGGGGTGTATCAGTACAGCAGTGACAAACTTCCAGGATAGATAGAGTACACCAGACGATGGGAAATCACATAGCAATGCATGATCGGAAACGCTTTCCTGGAGCACTGTGACGACACAAAACGCAAAAAAGGAAGGACAAAAACAGTGAGACAAAACATGTCCTATTTTGCTTAGTACAGCAGAAACATACAAATGAGAACAAAAACAAACAACGATCGTCCTTAAAGATGGTGTTCGAAATTACGGCCCTGGACCGTGATGCAGGCCTCGCTTCTCTGGCGCATGGAAGATCTGCATCACGAATGGAAGGTCGAATAGAAGATGCATGACGCTCGGTTTCTGCGTCAGGGTCCGGGTCGTAATTTCAAACGCCTTCTTTGATGATGACCGTTGTCTCTTTATGTTGCTTTTTCTTTGTTTTGGTTGTACCTTGAATAATAAACATGTTTTCTCACCCCGTTCGTTTCCTTTCTTTCCTGACTTTTGTGTCGTCACTACCATGCCAGGAAAGCGTTTCCAACCATGCATTCCTATGTGATTTCTCATCTTTTAGGTGTACTCTATTTGTCCTGAAAGTTTGTCACCACTGTACTGATACACCCTGTATTTTATTTGGTATTAAGGAAATTCGCGAACTTATTTTATACTGCCTGAAAAGTTTCATATGCACGAAACTTGATAAAATTTCTCAAATTTTTCCAAAACAGCCATGAAAATTCACGCTCAGATTATCTTACAGTTCTAGCTCTAACATGAAATAGAGAGTGGAGACAAATGATAAACCTTCCTTTGGGAAGGAGAAGGAGACGAGGAAAAAAGATAACTCAAGCTTCAGGTAGTGATAGGTTTATTGAATAGTTATATAGCTCAAAGCTATCTTAATGTTGCAATTAAAAGCATGCGAGATTTTGTTACTTGGGTTGCCTAACGATGGGTATGTATGTCTGTGCATTTGGCTACCAGTGACAAGCGGTAATGCTGCAGGACTATGCCAGTTTGACCCACGTTCGAACGGGCAAGCAGCATGGAAGTTTTCGTAGTTTGTTCCATGTGTGGGAAAACAATCCCGTTGCCATTAGAAAGGTTTTTACGAAAGTTATTCTTTCCCTCAAGGAGATATCCCTTGTGTGCTATGCGGTGATCCCATTCTAAGCATTTGCATGAACGGATGCTCTAATCATCAAATGGTAGATTGATGAATTGCTCGTAACGAAGAAAAATTAAAAGAAAATGTTTAATTTATCCCTAAATATAATAAAAGGAAGAGTGTGTCTGTGTGTGTGCGTCTTCTACTCGTGTTGTGCGTAAGCTAATAGACCCGGGGCAACGAAATTTGGTACATAGGTGCATCTAGACAAGAGCCAGTACACCTCGAAGCGATATTTTCAAAATTCGAATAAGAATTTTTTATTTTATGTCTTTTATAAAATCACATAAAACCGCTAATTCTCTCTCATTATATCAGCATATATCTGTGTTGCCACTGTTGCTGATATCAGCACTGTTGCCTCTCGGAAAATGAGGGCGATAATTAGGTGCAGTTTTTAAATTTAATGTTTGATTTGGATACTGGACGTTTGTCGAGAGAAGGCAACGGGAAGTTGGTTAATTTATTTATTAGGCTAATTAATATTTGTATTAAGGGATACTGCTTATTTTATTGTAAATATTTGTCATACATTTACATGTAATACGTTTTTATTGAAATTTGTGTTTGTTTTAATAAAGTTGTTCTGCAGAGTAAAATTGCGTGCAGTTTTTAAATTTAATGTTGAGTGTTCCCTTTAGGCATGTTTCTGGTACATTTGGAAACCAGACGAAGGTTAGCCGCGTAACGGCTAGCTTTTTAAAAAAATATACAGAGCATGTGTTCGAATACATACTTACTTCTATATGTAGTAGAATGTATATTACGATACTTATTACAGCACCAAAAATAGCCAAAAATAGCTTTCGTGGATTGGTATCCACGAAACTAAGTGTATCGAACCTCATCGATATCGAAGCGGTATCTAAAACGTCAAAGTATTGACGCGCCCTCTTTGATATCGATATGGTATCGCCCCCCATTGATATCGATAAACATGTTTCTATAGTTTCTCGGGTAATACTTCTGTTTGACGGAATTAATTCTTTCAAAAATTTAGGTTCAGTTTAAAAAAAATACAAATCTTTAAAATATTTATAGAAGTATTTTATTGTTTATTAAATGAAAGTAAAATGTCTTTTTGAAGAATTATTTAAAAAGACAGCACAGAAAACTACACGAAAATACTGATGAAATATGAAATAAATAATATGCAATGTTAGAATAGCCATTATTAAAGACGAAACGTAATTATTTCGGAATATCTCCTTTCTTCTTTATTCACAGTATAAGGCTCATATTGCTATTCTGTAACAGCCGCTTTTGTCCATGCCCAAAAGTCGTAACCTCTCTCATGCTCTCCCGTTTATCTGCCTGGCCACGTATTTAAGGCAGAGCACAGTGCGATGCCAGAACCTGCTTCATTACCATAGAAATTGCTTTTCTCTTCCCCCTTTCGCTCCTATTCTATTGACAAAGCACAAACACCAGTGAAGCCGTAGAGCGGTCAATTGAATATACAAGCACTTGACCTCCTCTCAATCCTCTGGTCAGGATGGTCACTTCGTTCACGAAACGGAAGTCACACCATAGCAATGGTTTCGAGAAGAGAGTGTTTGAAAGTGTGGAGGAAGATTTATTTTAATAGATTATTGCATGCCAAACACAATTCTCCTTGTGTTTGACTCCATTTATATGATAAGAGAACGGAGAAAGTTTTGTTAGCTTCGTATTTCCTTGAATTTCGATAACGACGCTTTGTTACCCACTTCCTCGGATAATTATTCGAGCGTATGTAAATATTATTGTTCTAGACTTCAATTTTCAAATAAAACAACGTGAAAGAAGCAAAAGAATAGGAGCAAAATCACACTGAAATTTGTTCGCCCAGATGCATCGATTTCTACAGTTTAGAAAGGACTTTTAAAAGTTTGAGAATAAACCGGAGTTTAAGATTTTGATTGTCTCTCGACGGTATTCTAGATGCTGTCGTATTGCTCAATGGGATACAGACTGGTATCCAAGTGATATTTCAGTGAAGACAGACTTAGTTATTTCTTCTCCTTTCTAACTAAATCCTTATATAACAGACTAGCTAGACCTCTAATTTCTCCTTTCATAATATGAATGAGAATAATACAGTTCCGTTTCAGCTGATAACATAATATCTATTATCCTCAAGAGACTTAGTTACATTCTGAGAACAGCATTTCATTTAGACTATCAGATATATTAGCGATTGTGGTCAGATTGGCTAAACTTATATCCGAATATTCAGCTACATATCATAATGCGTAAATTACAATGATATGCATTTTCCTATTACCTAGATACTTTGTTTTTTGATACAATTATCTTTGATAATTGCTAATTGTTTTCTTATTACGTAACTGCATTTGGTCGCTCATCGAAAATTATAATTCACGAATTTACGGTGAAGTAATAGCTACAAATGCCAGATGCGCTGTAATTTATGAATTATTATGTTGTGATAATTTCATTATGAATTAAAAAGCAATAAATTGAAAACGCATCTAATTCATCTATCAAGCATGATAGCCTAGATTTCATTAAGTTAATTAATTTTATCATAATATCCGCTTAATTCCATAAATACTACACTGGAAAGGAAACAAGGCTATGTAAATGCCCTTATGTATATTGCTAAGTTATGTAAGTCAAAATATTGCAACCAATAAAACGCTTATTGTACTGAATTTTATTGCTAGATGACAAGAATACTGTAGTAACTAGATCATCAGTATTTCTTCTTTTCGATGAGGTTCAAGAATTAATTATTTTAGGCATTGTGGTGTCAACACACATTGAAGGTTCAACAGACGTTCTACTTTTCAGAAGAATTACAAATGTTGAATTATGAAGAAAGTTTACATAGATTGTACAAGTATGTAAGTGCAACTCGTATCTAATTATCAACATCTTTGCCCATATCAGTTATAATCATGACGACATATATCACATTGTTAGCTTCTAAAAAGTCAAAGTATTATTTCTATTGAGTAAGCATCACTTTGATACCATCATAACGTCTGACAATAAAGTGTAACTCTTGTATATCAGAGAATACATATGGCTGCAATTTTGTTTCTTGATTTAACTTAAGCATTTCTTTTCTACTTGGAATTGATTCACATCTCATGTTAGGGAATTGATTCACATCTCATGTTAGCTTGGGTTTCGTGTAATTGGCTAAATTCCTTATTTAAAGGATATCTATAGGAATGTCGGGGAAAAAAGGCCTTGAAAGTGTAGCAATTATTCATGGAATCATACGGAACCGTTCGATTTCAGAAAAATTAGATATGAGCTGTAATCCCTTTCTGCAATTAGTTAACTTGCCTCAGAAAACTCCTCATGTGCAAGTATTATATGCGAATAACAGCTGAAAAATATATTAGTAATTAACTGAACATTAATGCCACCGAACTGAAAATAGCTGCAAGTAAATTTTTTCAATTTACAATTTTACTTGCAGCATTACTTTTACATAGATTTTACAAAAACCAGCAGGTATGAGGACTGGAAAAAAAACATGGCTTCAAGTTTTATTACAGTGCCGATTCCAAATATTTAATTAAAGTTGCCGAGTTTCTTAAAAATAAAACAGAGAATTGATTGAACGTAGTCTAAACATTGTGGATGTGAACTTTCCGTAAATATGAAACTTAACTTTTTGTATATATCCCTCACAAGGCAGGAAATATAATTAAAAGGTGTTTATTTGCAATGTTAATTGCATTTTTATGTTGTTAACGTACATTAAATTAATTTTCATGGTGTAACAAGTTAAACGCAAGCTATTCTGTTAGTTTATGTGCAACATTTGCAACAATACCTGCAGAGGATACTTCCCTGAGACCATCTGCAAATTATATTGTGTTGTCTCATTCCATGCGAAACTGTTTACTTCCAAAAGCAGCCACGCTTGTAGTCTTTCCTTACATCGAAGCAAAGGATCATTTTGTGCAGCGATAAGCATTGAAAACTGATCCAAATTAGTAAATATGTTCTTGAATATTTCCACAAATTTTGCATCTTTAATTGGTTAATAAAGCTCAAAGTGGGTATTACGACTTAATGAATTCATTAGAACTGTCAAGACCTTGCCCTTATATTGAATCAGTTAATTATTGGGTGTGGATTTATTATTTGTGGAAAAGCATGCAATGACTGTCTAGCTAAAAATGACAAGTGCCTTCGTGGAGGATATTTTAAATGAACTGTATGCTATTTACGTTAGATATCCAAGGATCCAAGGATTAATTATTACGGAGGGCCTAGAGTAAAGAACCCTCTACCTCCACATCATAGTTAATAAAAGGGAGCAGAAATAGGAAAAAATACATGAAAGACGTTAAAGAAAAATAAAAAGGAAGTCAATATGACTTGAGAAAAATTACAGACAAAAAGAAGAACTTATAAAAATATTATAAGTTCGGAAAAATTAAGCAGTGATTAGCGAGGTTCGATCTCGGGACCTTTCGGTCTCGAGTCTAACGCGCTACCCACTCAGCTAGGAAGAATACAGAATTTTTTGATATTTAAAAATTTTTAATCCTTTTTTGGGGGAGGCTCGGGTATTTTATAATTTTTTAATATGAATACAACACCAAAGATAATGCAGATAGGAAAGATTTTACGATTAATAGGCTCCATGATCACATGGTTACGTTAGATATTGGGAAAAATAGCAGCCACACCTTTCAGTCTCTGGGCACAGAACTTGGGATAAAATACCGGTGGCCCGAGCTTTTACACACTCGGCAAGAGATTAACCACCAGTTTGTGTGCCAGTAGTTTATTTCAATGATTACTTAGCAATGTGTTAGAATCAAACGCAAACTGACATTATTCTACTTATAAAGTAATTGTTCAAATTCTATGTGCTTGAATAAAACTGATTCTCATACGCTATTTTACAGACATTTGTGAAATATTGTTCATGTTTTAAAGATCGCAGATAGTTTCAGAAAATCCAACAGAAAATTTCTTGTGAATTGGTGATGCAAAGGAGTTCGAAAAATAAGTGTGGGGTGATGATTAAAAAGATAATGTCTACAAATTTTAGAAGGTATTTCTCCCACCTTCGTGGAATACCTTCATGGTGTAGTGATCAGCACGCTCGACGCGTATTCGAGAAGTCTGTGGTTCGAGTCCTGGCGAGAGCATTGATCATTTTTCACGTTTCCTGCCCCAAGTAACTTTATAAGGTTTCTCCTTCAATCTCTTGACTTTCTTCGTGAGCATAAACTGTGAAACCTTATGTGGAGGACAGTGAGCAAATCTAGGCTATGTCCTTTAGTGTTGAAGAACTACAAAGTCAGAAGGAGGGTTTAAAAGTGACCCTTTAATTCAAATATTTACAACTCTTCAAATTGAGAGTAAGCCACTACTTGGGCTGAACTAAAATAATATGAAAATAAAGTTGTGTTAACAAATTCAATTCCCTAACTTAGCTTAAGTAGGACGGCGAGGGAAGCTTAACTCTCAGTGAAATGCAATTATGCGAATTTCACTAGCAAACACTGGTAATTGCAAATGCTTATGAAGGCGAACTTTCAGTAGATAGAGGAAATCTTTGCGCGCACAGCCTTACGGCGATAAATGCAAGGTTCTGTCTTTCCCCTCGTTAACTCCTGCCTTTTAAACTGCTAACAGATATATGCGATTTGCATAAATATCTCGCTCGCGCTAAATTCGGGCAGCAACTGAAACTTTGAGATATCGATAGGAAAGTTCAAACTAAAAATAATTTGGTTAATTAAAATAATGAATGCTACAACTTAATGGCTCTACAGTGGCCCCCGAACTAAAAAGGTAATGGATGATGATTCTCCACTACCAGATTTGGAGACTAAGGCCCGTAATCCATAGTTGCTTTTTAAAGGGGGGAGTATATAAGGTATTTATCCCGCCTTTTTACCATTTGTAGCGGTCAGCATGCTTGGCGCGTATTCGAGAGGTCTGTGATTCGAGACCCGGCGAGTACATTGCTCATTTTTCCTATCCTGCTTCCAAAAAAAAAATCCTATTTCTCTACAATATGACTAATAAACGCAGAATTTACTGTTTGCTATTATTTAATTACAAGTACTGAAGTTTGATTGAATCAACTATATTGGAGTACAAACAGAATGAAAAACAGCAAATTAAGGAGTAGGAATACTTAATGAAAAAATTGATGCATTCTCTAACTGGACATGATAACCATTTAAAATGACAAATGCAAGGAGTGATACAATAGCTCCTCACAATCTTCATCACGTCTAGGGCGAACTAAGAATAAGACCAACTTGTTCAAACTCAGGAGGGGACAACTGCACACCGTATTTAATTCGGGTGCCAGCGTAAAGACAATTTGATTTTTAAGTGGAGAAATGTGAAAAATCAACTGCTTTCCCACCAAGACATTAAATGAAAAACAACAAATTGAGGAGTAGGAATGATCAAAGGGAAAAAATGATGTATTCTCTGTCTAGACATGATAACCACTTACCATAAGAAATGCAAGGAGTGATACAATAGCTCCTCACAATCTTTCTCACGTCTAGGGCGAACTGAGAAGAGGAATAAGACTAACTTGTTCAAACTCAGGAGGGGATAATCGTCCACCGTATTAATTTCGGGTACTAATGTAAAGACAACTAGATTTTTAAGTGGGGAAATGTGAAAAATCAACTGCGTTCCACCAAGACATAAATAAAAAACAACAAATTAAGGAGTAGGAATAATTAAAGAAAAAATATGATGTGTTCGCTAACTAGACATGATTACCACTTACCATGAGAAATGCAAGCAATAGCTCCTCACAATCTTTCTCACATCTAGGGCGAAATGAGAAGAGGAACAAGACCTACTTGTTCAAATTGAAGAGGTGATAATTGTCCACCGTATTAATTTCGGGTGCCAGTGTAAAGACAATTAGATTTTTAAGTGGAGAAATGTGAAAAATCAACTGCATTCCCACCAAGACATTAATTATGGATTTTTCATTTGCTAGACGAATTTGCACCACGACAGCACACAAGAAACATAAATAATTTCTTGCATTCTCATGTAATAATTATATTAGATTCACATATCCATAACTTCTTAAGAAATAGTGATCGCTATGTGCTTGGAATATGATTTTGAGTTGGTACTTTTGTTCAGCATTTTATTTTAGCTTTGAAGCGAATATTTAATAATTCAACTCTTGCGTGCACTAGTGAATACTAGACGGAATCGTAGAGCTAGAAAAAGGCAATGTGTTATATTCTGCTGTACTATACTTGCTCATAACGCGTCTAATATACATGAAACATGGAAATTTATTCTTTATGCTATATTGGATTTTCTAACCGAATGGCTCCAAACAGCTGGATGCAAGCAGAATTCCTTACGGTTTTGTAAATAAAGAAATGTTGTTTACTATTGATCTGTTGTATTCAGAAAATTGAGAGAGAGTTGAGAATGGAAGGTTTATTTAAATGTTATTTTATGTGACGAGGATACCAAGAAGTGAGTCTAAAGTACAAAAATAAAGGAATGTAAATTAATATTTGAGGTACAAGGAGATACAGGAGGTTTATCTAAAGGAATAAATACTGATCCCAAGAATAGCTTATCTCTATCAGGTTCTTATTGTAAAATATTTCTTACACTGGCAATTCAATGAAACATTTTATTGAAAAGAGTGTGAAAAATATTTTATTAAATACTTTTATTGATCATTTAGATTTCGATACATGAACTTCATGCATTCGTTTTCTTGATGACTTGTTTCGGATTGCTCAATCATATTGGCGTTTAAAATTTAGTGCATTTTTACACGCATTGTTTTATTGGGGGGGGGTAGGGAGGCTATTAATGAAAACATAATGTGAAAGTGTATAGGTAAAATTAGTAAATTATTCAGCTTAAAATTTCATAATTCAATTATTTTACAGAAAATGTTAATATTGTAGAGATATTAGGTATTTTGAAGCAAGATAGATGAAAAATGAGCAGTGACCTCGCCGGGACTCGAACCTTGGACCTCTCGAATACGCGTCGAGTGTGCTGACCATTACACACGAAGGCATCCTAAAAAAGCGAGGAGAAATACTTTATAATATTAGGTAATGCTTTAATTTTCTTCTACATCTGCGTTCTTTAAGTGTCTACAAAATTATTTGAGACTTTATATTTATGCTCGTCAGTTTAGAAGTCCAGAAAGGTAAACTTTAAAATATTGCACACAATTTAATTTCATGCTGAATTTTAAAGTATTAATTTAATGATTTGAGATGAATTTTAAAGTATTAATCTAATGATTTTTCAGTTTATGTTAGGAAATGAATTGAAATAAATCCAATTTTCCATTCCAAAAGTTTGAATAACTGTCTTATAGTTTAAAATTTCAGAGCAAAACGTGAAAATCTGTATAGTTATGCGTTTTGTCAAGATTTTCATGATGTATTTCGTGAAAATTTGTTAAATTGTTCATTTTATTTTTTTTCAACATCAAAAGAATTATAGAAACTTCTTCGTGAAGTACTACCCTGGCATCCTCATGTTGTATGATACAAGAAAACCACGGACTTAATATTGTACATTATGTGTAGATCGATAGCCCGTGGCGATAAATGAAAAAAAAAAGATCTAATTACAATAGTTATGTTAACACCCTCGAGGTCAGTCAACTCAAGAAACTATAGTGGTCTAAAAGAATTTTAAACAAACTACATTTGCGACTATATTGTACTTTATAGGCTAACTGTAAAATCATACATTTGGGGTAAAATTAATTAATTCTGTTAAATAAATACACTCTTTTCTCTAAAATGAAACTATTCCATTGTTTGGAAACAATGGAGAAAATCAAAAATCCATACAGCTTACAGCTTTGAATTTGATATTGTTGCGAAATGCCCAATTGTGGTGAGATACCTTCACAGCAAAGCGGGGTTAGAGTTGCCAAAATTTGGCAGGGAAAGGCAGGATTGCCAGATACGGAACGAAATCGCCCATTTGGCTATATTTGGCGATAAAACTGGCCATATACCATAGATGGAGTGAAAACATTCCAGAACGCATTCTTAGCGGTTTTCTCGAGAATATTCTCGAAGGTAGGTTAAAGTTATGTATACTCTGCCTGTCCTGTGAGAGAGCAGTAGCAAAGTTTGAGTTTAGGGATTAGTTTGAGAGCGATCGACAGAAACGGGAGCTGTACTTTAGTCCTCTGCCGTGAAGCTATCTTCACCATTTACAGTCTGAAGGCTGCGCTGCTGATTGTTTCAGCGAGTTTATCGTAGTTTTTCGACGATTGTAAACATGTCTTTTTAACTATATGGTGTAAGACTGGCGAATAAATTGTGTTTTGATTCTTTATCAAGTGTTATCGTCAGAACCCGTAAAACGTAACAATATTTCGTAGATTTTTGAGCTCCGAGATTTTAGATCACTTCATAAATGGAAAATCATCAGATTTTACTAAAAAAGAAAGAATAAATAAAAGAAAACTTATAGCTCATGAAAAGAACTAATACCTGTTTTACATTTTTATAGAGAAATACATATTAAATATTTAAGAAAACCTTGCTGGTGTTACATATAAATGCAAAAACTTAGTGAAAATACCCGCGCAGCCAATGCAATATATTTATTAAAACAGAAATTAATTATATGTAACTCCCAGTGTTTCACAGTTTACAAGGTAATTATTGAGAACTTAAATCATAAGAAACAAGAAGATCCCAATTATATATTATTTCTAATTAACTTCAAATACTGTTTCATACAAACATACGAGATTAAGCCAACTGAATCTCTAAAGTTCAGCTACCCAACTAAACTGCCTATATTTTCATTGTAAAACCGTAGAAAATACAAGCACTTGAAAGCTTTATTATCATATTTTCCATATCCTTTTGCCTGCTGCAAAATCAGAGTTTATATTACTATAAATTTACCTTCTGTGTGTAACTTACAAATTAACTACAAAGGCATTTAGATTTGCTTAGGAATTTTAAGCGTCTGAATGAGGAAATCAGTTAGTCACATAAATGTTTATGCACACGCTTGACTATGTTATCGTCAGGTAAACTTCGAATGCCTCAGAAAGTGAAAAGACATTATTACAAAGAATCTTTCAAATACATTATCGTTCAAAAGAATCTGCCGCACTTTTCCTAAGTTGTAATGGTTATTGATTTTAATGCTTATATAATGGATTAAGAAATGAAAATTTCACCTAGAACTAAATTCTGCCCGTAAGGCATTAAAATATACCACAGATGGAAAGAAATATTGACGCATAGTTGAAATTTGAGCATGTATTTTTCGGATTCTTTATCATTCGTTTTTCATTCCTCTGCTTCTGATCTGTTATTCAAAAGTAATACTATCTTTCTTTCCAAGTTTCCAAATTCCTCTTTCTTCTCTCAGTCAACAGATATATAATCAATTCTACATTTTCGTTTATTGATTTTCCTACAGCTGTCTACCAGTTTTTTTTTTTGTTGTTGTTGAAACTTTGCTCGATATTCTTCAGAACAGTATTAATTAAATTTTTTTTTGTAATGACTGAATTTTATTATGATTCATCCTCACGCAGGTTACAACTAGTATTTACAAATGCTGGTGAATGAATGATACGATACTAGTAAAAACGGCATCAAATTTCAAGTAAACAAACTAAACATTTTGTACAGAGAGTATTTTTTATCTTCATCAAAGTTTTTATTTAAAGTTAGGAAAACAAAAATTCACGCAGACCGCTAAAATGCTGTGCATAAAAATGTGAAAATTAAAGTCATTAAAACTGCTACAGGACAACCTGTGAAAAAAACGCAAATATTCATTTTTAAAGCAAATTGCACATGTAGTATTGTTGCGTTCTTACGGGTTCGCGGATTTGAAGTCATTAAAACGACAACACTTGATAAAGGATGAAAACACAATTTATTAAATAGTATTGCTCAGGACAGCTCCAAAAACACGTTTACAATCAACCGAAACTACGACAAACACCCTGAAACAATCAGCAACACAGAATTCAATCTATTAAGGTGAAGACAGCTTCACGGCAAAGCTCTAGAGTACAGTTTCCGACTCGGTTCGTTCGTTCTCGGAACTCAACGTACTCTCGAGACTCTCCACGCTACAACTCGCGATGCCTCAAAGATGCACTCTCTCGATGCACCAACTCGCGATACACTCGACGACCAATCCGACACTAGACTGCTATCCGTGTGGAGGCAGGGCTTATGTAGCTTTTGGCCTGCCTTCGAGAACATTCTGGGCCAAACCGGTAAGAATTCGTTTTAGAATGTTCTGCATCCTACTACTTTCTGGCAATCCTGAACGCGCCTTGCGGGGAAGCTATTTTACCGCGGCTGGGCCTTTCGTAACAGTATGTACTTTGTCAGAATTAAATAACTGCATTAAGACACTAACGTGTTGACATTTTATGTTTATTTGAAGTATATTTCCAGGTGCAGCTCGATTTTACCACAATAAATTACCTAGTAAACAGTTTGAAAACACTGAAGTCTAGATTGCTTAGAAAAATTTACTTTTGATTCTAGGCAGTCAAAGCAGAAAGATATTAGTCGAAATTAAATTTGTGTGAAAAAAAACTTATGGAATGTGAAATTTTTGAACGTCGCATAATAATGCTCAATAAAAAATACTTTAATTTGATTTCTCAAACTCACCAAAGTAGCGCTGCATTGCCATATATAGTCATAGGTGTATATATATATATATAGTTATAGGTATATATGTGTCTGTATATATATTACACACACACATATATATATATATATATATATATGTATAACTCTATATGGCATTAGAATACATATATCATATCTATCTCTCTTTATATCAATTGTCAGTTAACATGCAGTTTGCGACCATTTGCAGCATTTATGCTTGACGACAACTTCCTCACCTGATAAACCGATCATGTCATTATGATAAACCGGTGCATGTCATTATGAGCGATTTGTACATATGCGCATTGGATTTGTATTTTATCATTCAAATTGAATAATAAAATACAAACTTTACTGGACTACTTAATGTTCCCTCATACCTTGCAGAACGAAACTATGAAACTCTAGACCAGCGACTCTGAAGCGGTGGTACGCAAGAGAAAAATAGGTGGTGTGTAATGAAACAAAGTATTTTTAACTATTCAACTCAAAACTTAAATACCCCAACATCCTGTTTAAGTTTTTTATGCAATTAGAGCTTTGTCCAAGGTCAATAGCCGCTCATAGATTTTAGCAAAATAATGTTGTTATTTTCACAAATACTCTTTTAGTCATAGACATAATAAAATTTGTCATAAATGATGTTGTTAAAAGGAGTAATAGAAATAGATGTTGTATTTAATAGGAAATAAGTTCCTATAAGAAGATAATAGTATATTAATTCTTCCAGAGTTGATCGATTTATTAGCATGTCTACACTTTTGACACCACCCTTTAGGGGCTCATATTGCTCTATTTTCAATTAGAATATTTTTTACGTCGATTTGTTGTCTCTAGCAGCAGGTATTTTGTCTTCTTGCTGCTTGTATTCCTTACTTTACTACGCGATTTAAGGATCTGGTCGTTTGATTTTAAAGATCTCGTAATATATAGTGCATTTAAATATTTGCGAACCTAGATTTTCAAAATGGAAAAATGGCTATAATGACTAAGAGGAAATGTGATGATTCGCAGGTGATGGATCCAGAACAATATACTAGCACTAAGAATACTGAAAAGAAAAGAAAAAGTTTTTATAGGAAATATAATGAAAGTTATTTATCATTTGGGTTTACTTGGAATGGAGACGAAATAGACCCGCAACCACAATGTGTCGTTTGCAGTGAACTGTTATTGAATCAAAGTATATCGAAACCATTGATTCTTAAAAGACATCTTGAATCTAAGAATATCAATGTAAAAGATAAATCTGAAGAATATTTTAAGAGGAAAGTATTGGAGTTCAAAATTAATAAACAAGTACCGTATATACCCGCGTATAAGTCGACCCCCCACTTCGACATAAAAAATTCGTAGAAAATAAGAAACCAGCGTATAAGTCGACCCCCTACTTCCGAAATCGATCGAGAAACTTCGAAAAATGTTTTTTAAGTACTACATTTATTCAAAATCATCTGAGGAAAAAAAAAGTAAATATACGATAAAAAATACCTTAAAAAATAAACAAAATCAAAATCCTTCAACGTCCGATTCATGGTCAGATTCGCCAAACATTTCATAGAACTCTTCTGTCGTCATTGGCTCGTCGTCATACATATTTTCAGTCTCGAACTCTGTATTGTTACATCTGCTAGAGCCTTCGTCGTCATTTTCACTTTCAAAAACAGCATCATCTTCCGTGCCGTCTAGTTCGTTGCTAATACAACATTTTTTAAATGATTTTATAATCATTTCAGAGGGTATTTCGTTCCAAGAATCTTTAACCCACTGAGCAATTAATGTAATATCGGGCTTTTTAATGTTGCCTCCCTTTGTAAATGTTGGTCGACCGGAACTAATCCACTCTGCCCAATGTTTTCTAACATTTACTTTGGAGGGCTTACTGAGGCAGACACCTAGGGGTTGAATGACGGATTCCCGGAATTACGGCCACAGTTGTTTTTAGGTGTTTTGTCACTTCTTCAGAAAAGTGTCCGCGAAAAGAATCGTATACTAAAAGAGAAGGTTTTTTGAAAGCTGCTCCCGATCTTTTATCCCACACATTTTTAAGTCAATCGACTGTCACGTTAGCATCCATCCATCCCTTTTCATGGGCGCGAACCAGCACACCTGATGGAAACACAACGTTTTTCAGTAAAGTTTTTCTTTTGAAAATGATCAACTGACGAAGCTTACTGCCGTCAGCCAAGCACGAAAGAACGACTCTAGTTAAAGTATGAAACTCTGTGATTAGTTTCTCACATAATTTAAGTCATGATATTACTTCAAGTAAGTGACTTATTTGATAAGTCGTCCAATTTGAGTGCGGGAAGAAAACAACTGCATTATATAAAGAAATTTTTGAACTTCCGATTCTTTTCATTTTTTATGGGCCCGCGTATAAGTCGACCCCCCCCCCACTTTGAAGTCTTTTTTTTTGTCCAAAATATCTCGACTTATACGCGGGTATATACGGTAATGAAAGATTCTGTTACTTAAAGTGAAAACGCTATGCAAGCTAAATACCTAGCAAGGCCTAAGAATCGCCAAGACTGGGCAGACTCACAAATTGAAGAAAACCTTATAGTATTAGCAGCACCTAAAGATATCGTTTTAACATCATTCAACGAAAAAGCGGCTAATGAACGTAATAATATTCCTTTATCAAATAATGGAACAAATCGACGAATTTGTGAAATAGCAAATTCCATAAAAGAGACACTTATTCAAAAAGTAAAGAACAGTGAGTATTTCGCATTCCAGTTGGATGAAAGTATTGACATAACGAGTTTTGTTCAATTGGTAGTTTACAAACTTTTCGAAGACTAAAAACGAATTCTCGAAGAGTATTTATTTTGTGAATTTCTACATGATAGAGCAACTGCAAATGAAAGTTTCGAAGTAATTGACAATTTTATGTCTGAGAATGATATTTCTTGGAATAAGTGCATTGCCGTATGCAGTGACGGAACTTGTGATTTAACAGGAAAAGATTCCGGTGTTAATTCTCAAATAAAGAAAGTCGCACTTTAAAATAAATTTACTCATTGTTGAAGCTTTAGTAGTCAAAACAGTTGAAGCTTTAGGAGCCAAAACAATCCCCAAAAACCTGAAAATTGTTTTCAATCAAGCTGTGAAAATTGTTAATTTTATCAAAACTCGAGTTTTAAATTCAAGAATATTTACGATTTTTTGCCAGGAAATTGTCAGCGAACATGAAACGCTTTTGTTACATTCCGAAGTAAGGTGGTTATACAAAGACAAAATTTTAAATCGTCTTTTTGAACTTCTATCAGAAATTCAAATTTTCATCTGTGATTCAAAATTTGAATTGCAAAAATGTTTATTTAGTGAATGGCGCGTTTAGCATATTTAGCTGATATTTTGGGAAAGTTAAGTGAATTAAATTTAGGATTACAAGGACAACGTGTTAGTTTGTTTACCATTAGAGATGAAATAAATGCAATGCTAAAAATAAAAATTACCTGATAAACGCGACACACAGAGGAAGCTGGAGTTGGAGTCTGGTTTGCAACTACCTTTTAAAGAGAGTTAGCTGAATTGAGTCTTAGCGTTTACTCCTTGAGTGATTTTGGAAAGTTTATTCCTACTCATTTTGTTTTCTAAGTAGGCACTGCTTAATATCCGTTTTCTCCTTGAGCTATTTACAGCGATTTATTTATTATTATTTATAAAAAGTTTTCAGTTTATTCCTACTCATTTGGGGTGATTGCTTGAAGAGACAGCCCGAATGTGTAACTCGCAACAAATTACACGTTATCGGTTTGTGGTTGCATTTTTATTACGAACTAGAATATTCCACAAGTTGAAAAAATTTTTCCAATAGCGCAATAACTTATTCTTACATCCAATAACAGCTAGAGAATTCTTCAAAACAGCTTTTCTTGGAGGTGAAATTCTTGAGTGCACTAACCATCATGAGAACTAATTGGCAAGAGCTTAAATCTGTCTCACAACATCAAATCGATAAACTTTCAATTACGAATTCCTGCTATTTCTTCAGTTTGAATCCACACAATACCAATTTGGTAAGTCCGATATTTTTCGGAAATGGTAGAACGAGCAATCCTTCATCTTTCCTCTGTTTAGTATCTCTAGCGCTTCGTTCATTCTGTCATTCTATGTTAATTTGGATCTTTCTAGGAAGAGTAATATCATTAAATATATAAAAGATGAAAGTATTGGCCAGATAGTGACAAAGTGGCGATGGTTTTGGCGACTCATTTAGACATTAGTAGGAAAGGAAGGACTGAGTTCTCTTAGAATACTTGATTTTCGCAAAGTATACCATGATTATCATCCCAAACAAAGATACACCTTTAGTCGAAGACTTTCTAACGGAAACTGGTCGGTATTAAGTTTATACATAGAGCGAAGAAATGCATAGAAATACAGCGGGGACCACCATACATGTCTCAGTTTGCCGCATGAATAGCTTCTGTGCCTGATTACCTTAACATCGAAATTCGAGGTTTATCATCTACCTTGCTCTATCTAGAAAGCAGGAAATATGACTGAATGTTTAGACTGACAAACTGTTTTATGACATGATCCTTTATAGGCACTCCAAAATTCTTACGAAACTAAATGTACATGCTTTCATAACTGATGTAATATGCTTCTTCAACTATTACATAAAATAAAGTTCAGATGAGATATTATTTTTCTAGCCGTTTTTCATAAAACGCAAAATTTATATTTAGATAGCTTTTTAGAAAGCGCAATAATTATTAACTAGGTCTTTCATAAAATCGAAATATAGCAAGGCGGAGGATACTGGTGTTTGAAAATGTTTTTGTTTTCGCTCGCATCAGCTAAAACTGTAATTCTGATTGTCATATTCATCAGTGCTGAAGTATTTCAACTACGAGCATTTACAGCCACTATAACTACAATTCAACTGTAACATTGTTTCACTAATATGCTTGAAGTAATTCTACAGTACTGAAACCCTTCGTAAATTATGCAAGTTATTGAAACAAAGAAGGTTATCGTCAATTCAGGAAGATTTGTTATTTTTGGTGTCTCCAATCATTATCCAGTTAAGAATCTGCTAAAAAAGAGCAACTTCGTTTATTTTCTCGATAAAGTAGTCTGGATTTATGGAACACTTTTTTACATTATTTTTTATTGGTTTTCCCCATGTGTTAAGTGGATACGAGCACGTCTTCCTTAGAAAGTCTTCCACAAAACATCATTTTCCTTAACCAGATAGCCTTAACACACTATGTTATGATCAAATTTAGCAAAACAAACCACGGAACATTTCTTGAATTCCCTACGGGATAGGACATAAAACTAATTCGTGCAAGAAGTACTTAATGAAAGCCACATTTTGTAAGGTTAATTATTCTAGAATACTTTGACACCCGGCCGCCCAGATGGCAGAGAGGTTAGTATGGCTGCCGTACCGAAGGATCTGGGTTGGAATATTGGAGAAGGTATAGATGTAAATTGCCTGTCCCTTCATAGGAGGCAACGATGACCCACCTACTAGGTGCCTCCAAAGTAAAGGACCATCGGCCTTAGTAGTGGCCAAGGCCTATAATGCCTTCCCGTTGGGGGAGGGGGAAATTTGTCAGGGACGATTAACAATATAGAAGGGACATCTAAAAAGAGGATATTGAAAGTGCAAAAAATGTTATTATTAGTTTGAACACTTTATTAAACAAAAAAAGACTTCAGCATGCATTTTGAATTTACTGTACTTAATTTCGATACATTTAGTTTACTGTAATTAATTTTGATACATTTCTGTTTTTAGTTATAAAAGCCAGTGTTCATTACATATGTTTTTAACAGCTTTAATTTTGTCTACTTTTAAAATTATCATAGCCGGATTCTGAATAGACAAGCAACGGTTATTATAATGAAGATTCTTAATAACTTATACATCTTTGATCCTTAATCCACCGCAGCCTTAAATTTTTACTTTACATTACATTACCTGCCCCAAAAGAACTACTAACCGCGAATTCTCAGTATTATGAAAAAACGTTGTATAGCAATCGGCTCATCGAAATTTAATAGTTACAAAATAATTAATTCGTCAAGGGTTTACATCAGGAAACAAAAATATATAAATTATAGCGATATTTGATTATGCATGATAAGTTTCAGAACGAGAAAATAAAATAATAAACAAACAGACGTACCTGTAGGTCCTTAATTTGCTTGCGTGTATTTTATGTATAAGTTTCATTCGTTTTTATTTTATTTACTTTTATGCTTACACACCTTTAGAATAGTTCTTGTAAGAAAGGTGTATATCATTTTGTTAATGTGAACTAACTTAATATAAGGCTAAGAGAGTCAGACGAAAGCATTGCAAACGAAAACGTCGCAGAGGAAACAACGCAAGGCGAAAACACCTTCGAACATAATACGCTGGGAGAAAAGAAAGCAAGGAGAAAACATCGCAGCTCTAAAACATCGTGGTATAAAATATCATCGTCGAAAAACACTGTCTTCGAAAATCTCGTAGGAAAACTTAAAACACAATAAATACGACATATTTTTCATGTGATAATCAATGCTTTTATTAAATTATACACAGTCCAGTCACATTAATGTGACCATCTGTCAAAAGCCAGAATAACCGCCTTTCGCAGAGCGGACTGCTGCGAGACGTGCAGGAAGAGAGTCACATAGGTCCCTGAAGGTGTTCTCTGGGATGTTGAGCCATGCCGACTCTAATGCCGTGGCCAGCTGCGCTAGATTACGCGGTTGAGGATCCATGGCGCGAACAACTCGATCGAGATGGTCCCACAGATGCTCGATTGGGTTTAAGTCAGGTGAGTTTGCTGGCCAGGGGAGGACGGTAAACTCATCCTGGTGCTCTTCGAACAACGCACGTACACTGGCAGCTGTATGGCACCTCGCATTGTCCTGCTGGAAGATGCCATCATCCTGAGGAAAAACAATGCGCATGTAGGGGTGAACATGGTCCGCAAGGACAGATGCGTACTTGTATTGATCCATTGTGCCTTCCACAATGATCAGTGAACCTAGAGAATGCCAGGAAAACATTCCCCAGACCATAATGCTCCCGCCTCCAGCTTGGACCGTTCCGGCAATGGTTGCAGGGTGGTTCCTTTCAGAGGTTTCACGCCTTATACGCCAACGTCCATCTGTCCGATGGAGCATAAAACGCGATTCATCCGAAAACGCAACCTGTCGCCACTCAGTGGACGTCCAGCTGCTGTACTGGCGTGCAAATTCTAGCCTTCGCCGTCGATGAACAGCAGTCAGCATAGGTGCACGAACCAGGCGTCTGCTTCGGAGGCCCAGACGCAGCAATGTTCGCTGAATAGTACTTTGGGAGACACTTTTGGTAGCCCCTTGGTTCATTTTGGTGGTCAGTTGCTCAACGGTAGCCCGTCTATCTGCCCGAACGCATCTCCGCAACCGTCGTTCGCCTCTGTCATCTATGGCCCGTGGTGCACCACATTTGCCACGTCGCTGATTTTGGACAGTCCCATTTTGCCATGCACGGTACACTTTTACCACGGCGGCACGCGAACAGTTCACAAACTCAGCCGTTTCGGAAATGCTTCCACCCTTGGCCCGGAAGCCAATGATCATGCCCTTTTGGAAGTCGGATAAATCGCTTCGTTTCTGCATTACGCCAACGATTGAAATGTTTTCCGAAGCCCTCACACACCCTTTATATACGCTCAACTGCACTGTGCTGCCACCTGCCTTCTGTGATTGGTTATTTAACTCTGACATGGAAAGTACGTGGTGGTCACATTAATGTGACTGGACTGTGTAGATACAGTACAATAAAGAAATGATCAAAATAATAATATATTTCATGATCGTTACATATATCGAACTGAATAAAATTATTGGATTCAAAATATATCACCGTTCCTTGCATGACAACTGCAAATAAGTAGCAGGATAAAGGTGAACATATACACCAATGAATAAGAAACACGAGATCAATATTTTATTGGACCATATTTTGCACGGATAACTGCTCTGATTCGTTTGGGCATCGAGTCTACATGCTTCTGGACTGTATTTACGTTCATGCATTGGCTATGCGTTATACCATGCATTGGCTATGCAGCTAGCGTTTTAGATCTTGTAAATGAGATGAAAGAGGAGAGTGTTATCGGATGCGTCTTTCCGCCATATCCCACACATTTTCTATGGGATTAAGATCTGGGCTATGCGGTGGCTATAGAAGGTATTGGAAGTCAAACTAATGTTCAGCGAACCAATTTTTAGCAGTTCTGGCAGATATATAGTTGCATTATCGTCCATGAAGTATCCTTCGCCATCAGAGTAAAAATGGAACACTGGAGGGTTCACTTGATCTGCTAGTATATCTAGGTGTCTCATAGTTGTTTGTTTAACCTCGAGGAACACCAGGAAACCACTTCCATCGAGCAGAACATGCCCCATATCACGATACTCCCACCAAACCCTTACACAGTGCGAGTAAGGCAAGATAGATTCATAGCTTCATGGGTTCTCCCCAAATTCGACGTGTTCCATCAGTGCAAAATATAGTGTAGCGAAATTCATCCGACCACATTACCCGTTTCCTAGCCTCAGGTGTCCAGTGTCTTCTTTCCCGCCACGACTGCAAACGAATTCTTTCATGTCGGGCAGAAGTGAGTGGTTTCATCACAAGCATCCGATTATGCATTTCTATCCTCTGTAATTCTCTGCGCATGGTTCGAGCTGAAATCTGTTGGGAAGAGACTTGATTGACGATCTGTGTCAGCTGAAGCAGAGTAGAGTAACTCTTCTGCCGTCAATTCGTCGGAGACGACGCCGATCACTCTCTTGGAAAGCTGTGCTCGAGCCAAAGTTACGTCTTCAAGAGAAGGACTGTGGGTTCTGATTCCAACTTTTGAAAACCTTTGATAGGCTATTTTTCAGAACCCAATGACATTTGCTGTCTTAGAAATTGAGGCTTGTTGGCTAAACGAAACGGCCGAAATTGGTGCTAAACGAGTACCAACAATAAGCCCTTTCTCAAATGGTGAAAAATCTATCGTTTTCCCCATTTTACTTCACTCATCATGAAAAAGCATTTATACCAGTGTTCCAACCACGTCATAAACAAATTTGCATACTTTATCCCTAGCACTCATTCAAATGAAAATATCAAAGGTTTCAAATTCATTGGCCAGTGTGTGTATAATAATATAATTCAAAAATGGAAAGTAAAACAAAATTCCCCCTGATGAGTCGGCATTGTCTGACTGACTTTTCGGTTGTTCATATATCTAAAATTTAAAATTCAAAATTTACTAAAATTCTTAAAAATTATATTGGATGTAATTTTTAAAATTTATTTGTCTGTTGACAGACAGGGGCCAGCTTTAAATTCTAGACCTTGCTTCGTCAAATTAGCTTCAATTCTTCAGTATCCTTTAATTTTCTAACTATCACTAATTAAAATTTAATTAAATTTAATTCCGTATTGACTTTTACTGGGGTTGGTGCATATATTGCATAGATAATCAGTTTTAACGTTTGACTTCACAATTGAAATTCTTAAATTTTTGGCTACATATGCACAATTTAATAGGAGTTATATTTATTTTTAATTTCATTATATTGTTTATAATTATATAATGTATACTGTATAACTTCATAAGTAGTCTAATAAAGCGTTAAAAGCCTGATGACTACATCAAAGAATAGACTGCTAATTTGGTGAAACACTGAAAAGGCTATTTCCATGAAGCAGTTGAATTATTCTCACCAGCTAAAATGTTATAAATTGGATCAATCAATATGTAGATAATACATAAATATTTCAATGAATTTTACTTATTTAGGGCTCGTATTAAATCACAAGCCTCAGAGCTAATTAACAAATGACATCTCCCAGCTCTTGGAGTCTTACGTCTGTGGTGTTGCAGGGGCTTCGGAGACCTTCGGGAAACGTCTCTTGCAAAGCTTCAAAAATGCGATTTCCAGAATCTTTCCAAAGGTAGGCACGTTGATCAGAAAATGCCATACGCCGTTAAATTAGCGACAAAAACTTTCGACAAGGTTCTACAAGCGGTTTTTGCTTTTATCTCGCATTCTATTTGAGCTATTTTTACAATTTCAAATCTGTTGAATTATACTTGAAATGTAGACCATTCTGTATAAGAAATAAATACTTATCTACAAATTATGTTGCGCAAATTTCAAAAAATAAATCGTAATATTATTATCCTATAAGTAACAAAAAACAAAGAATTAAATAAAAGAATGGCATAGTATTGCAACAATGCACAAAACCAATAATGTCGGCAAATGAATTTAATTAGAGAAATTTACAATAATAATTTAGAGCTTCGCACATGGCTCTTTAGTGCTAGAACATCAACACTCAGCAATAGAGATTAACGATCAGCAAGAATATCAACAGTCAGCAATACAGAAAGCTAACAGACAAGAAAATGTAATATTCTAGATTTTGTGGTTAATTTAGTAAAGTTTTAAGACAATTGTTGTAAATAGTACTATAAGTAATAAAATGAATTATAACTGATAAAATCCTAGTAACTTCACGTTTGTCAGTAGAAATAAATGTATGTTATAATAGAAATCAAGCATTAATGGCAGGTTTCACACTTCATACTCAGAGTTATGTTAAGGGCGCAAAATTAAAATTCTTGGACATGATTCAGTCCATATACCATTGAGTCAATCTGCACATATTGAAAATCTAAGACTGTAGAAAAAAGGACTTTTTTTTAAATTTAACCTGTTTGAATATTTTTCGGACGTGTCAGGGAAAGACTGTATTTTCAGATCCAGAGTCTCATATTAAACTTTTGTTCTCTGTGCGGTCAAAACTTGTACACATCTACACATCAAAGTGATAATAACATCAATCACAGAGTTACATGTCTTTACAAATGCTAATTTTGTGAACTTGTTTGACATCAATATCACTCATACTGGTCATCATACTGGTGCTGTAGGAATTAGTAACGATCTCATAGTAATGATCTCAGTTCTTCACATCTCTCTTCCCCTTCCATCAATCTTTCGAAAGGATTTTAGGCTCATGAAAATTTTTAGTGTCTCCGTGCAGCAAACATCAATGACTTAAAAACATCCGTGATCTTCCGGGTTTCGAACCCGAGCCCAAAGTTACGGCGGCAGTTCCTTTACCATTATGCCAACAAGGCGGCATTTACAAACGGTAATAATTTTATTAATTAGCAGTAACTTATAAGTATCATAGGTCGTATATGGATGCACAAAGAAGCAGAAACTTGATGGCATAGATGAGTTCAGTTACTTTGGTTTGTGTTTATGGTACACACACGTTTCTTATACAGCCAACACAGGTAAAATAGGCGTTACAGAGCCCTATTGTTAAAGAATTTTCGCTTAAGAATTAAACTTGTGAAATATATCTTTGAAGACAGCAAGCAGTGGCAACGTGCAACAGCTAAGCGGAAGCAAAAAAGAGACGCATTCAGAAGAAAACATGGAAGAACAAAAAGAAAGTTTCGGTATCTGCGTTGTTAAGTGATGCAAGATTGCATGACGCGGATTAATTTAGAAATGACGCAATTAAGAATGATACATTATGAATAGTTACTGTATTTAAGACATAAAGGGGAAGCAGCAAAATTAAAATGAAGAATAAAAGGGATCTTGCAAAATTAAATTTATTAGCTTCTTTCATATTTTAACATACATATACATACATATACATACATATGCACACACACACACACATATATATATATAATGTAAAATATGAAATATCTACCTTTCAATTAATAAATTAATAACAGCCCTTTCTAAAAATAATAAAATTCCCGTCCTCATTCTAAAAATAATAAAGCAACAATTTGTTCCTGCAATTCTGAAAAAGATCCGTCATCTAATCCGTGAAGTCTGAACCCAACATCTGGACATTAATCTGTCGTTTGATCTGAAATGTAATTCGGTATAAAAGGTAATTGCGTCGAAACTCTTCTCTCTTCTCTTCTGTTTCTTGTCGCTGTACTTTTCCAATTTCGTCCATTGTTTGAGAAGATATAAGCTGTATAAAACTGTGGGGTGCATAGCGCACCCATAGTGATAGGTCATCAAAAATAAGGAATAAAACTGTGTGTGGAATTTACCACCAAGTCTGTCTTCGAGTGTTATCGTTCTAATTACGCAGTAAAGTCTCATCAAAAGTTAAAATGCAGAGAACCATCGTCAATCTGTTACAACTTACTTTCAACATGTCATCTTATTACATATATATATATATATATATGAAAGAAATTACTAACTTTAATTTACAGTCCTTTTAATTCCTCATTTTTGTTGAACTACGTCCCCTTCCTGTTCTAACACTGTGAATCTAAACTGCGTCATCTGATAACCAATTCACATTAAGTCATCTTATTAATACTGCAGTGCAGTTAGCTGTTGTCCAATTACTGTTCAAAATTTAAACAAAGAAATGAGCTCTATAAATACCCTTTGCTGAAATGCGCGCGTACTTTTTTCTGACTTCCTCTCGCTGTGCAAACGCGTGCTGCCATTTCTCTGCTTCATACAGTGTCTAGCGATGTGACACGTTACATCAAACTGTGCGGCGCTTGATTCGCCCATAGTGATGTGTAAACAAGAATATGTGTCTTAAAAAGTAGTTATCAAGAAATAAAATTTGATGGAATTTATGGCTACGTTTGTCTTCAAGAGTCATCCTGCTAACTATGCAGTAAAGCCTCTCCAAGTTATTACAACGCAAAGAACCATTGCTAATCCCTTACATCCACATTGCCAGTCCCTCGCTAATCCCTCGTCAGCCCTCTCCTCCAAATTATTCATTCCATTACACACACACATATATATAACATTTGAAAGAAGAGAGCGTTTTTGAATTACATGAAACATTATCGTTTTTTGATTTTCAGTGTCTTTTATAATAATTTTAATAAATTGAAAGCTTATTTAACCGAGAAATGTCATAGGTTTAAAAAAATTGAAATCCATTTAAAATGCATGCGAAAATATAATATCCATTATTCTTTCTCGATATTATTTCATATATAAAAAAAATTCTGACATTCTAAAATTCGAGTGAAATCTTTTAAATTTTCCTCGAGCATAGTACTTCGAAACTATATTATTATATTACTCAACAAAATTTTCTATTATAATCTTCGAAGATAGCCAAATTTATCCGACAGCGAATATGCAGTCTATCACATTAACTTTTTTTATATATTTTTTAGTTTGTCATTTTTTGAATTCTATTTGAAAGCTTTTGACACAAAGAATATGTATAAGCTTCTTTACTTGACAATGACAAACAGGTGCAGCAGCAGGCTATAATATTCTTTTTTGGTTGGTCTTAAGTTTCAATGAATCTCTTCTGGAAGTAGCAAAGAAAAATAAACTTATTCTCCATTCTCACTTAATAATAAGGGCATATTTTCTTTGAGGGAAAAAACTCTGCTCCCCCTCCCAAACTCACCGTATTACGTGAAGTTCTACCCATCTAAATCGACACTTTCTCTAACCCTAAAAATGACATTTTCTCTGCCGACGTTTCTAAGCAAAATTAATGCCTTCCACGGTAGCCTCTGAGACACTAAATAATATCTTCCCCTTCCCTCTTTCTTCTTCATAGTGACGATACCGTTTCGCTCCCCATATCGATTTCTGAATCTTAATCTTTTCTCTTAAAATGATTGATGCATCTCATTTTATTCTGGACAGAAATGGCCGTGAAAAGAGAAGCAATGAGGACATCTGCATTAACGCCATCTTTTGGCAGGCTAATGAACTGAATCTCCAATACTTGAGAATGTTTCTGATGTAGCCTTAACTGAAGTGGGAACGAAACATCACTAACGAGGTTGAGAGCGCTGTTTATCTAAATGGCCAAAAGGTTTATAAATGCATCACCGTTAATGTTTTACTGTTTCTGATAATTCGGTGTTTAATGCCTTTATCAAAAAGATGTTAGCAATCAATCTCATCTCTCGTTCTTCTCTAATTTGTTAATTTTCCAATAGCATGGAAATTTATTAGTATTTTCTTGAAATTGTTATATTTGTAAATTTCTGTATTCGGATGATGTCAATAATTTCGAAGTTATTACTATCATTTACAAAGATTTTGGAAAAAAAGTGCTTTATTAATTTATGCATTCATTTCGTTTTCAGAGTTGTAAGAACTTTTCATACTTATTCTTTAGTCCGAGATTTAGTGGCAGAGATTTCTTTTTTGTTTATTAGTGAGATCTTGAAAATGTATGAAAGTTCGTGAAAATCTCCGTTGCATTGTTTAAGCTTTGAATGTCGGATTTTAAAGAGTTGTTTTTATTTCTGACATGACCCGCCTTCTATTATTTTCCTTTAGATCGAAATATTTTTATATAAGCTATTTTTTATTAAAGTCGACATCCATTCGCAATACTTTGGTTGGCTGAAAAATTCAAGAAATGACTTATTATCTCTTTATAACACAAATTAGACTGCGAGAATAGCAATATATTTTTAAATAAACATATTTTAGTTTTAGCAGATCGGTACATTTTAAATAAACTTATAATCATTTCCTTATAAAAATAACGCGTCGCTAAAAGAAAGGAAATTCTGCGTATGCACATCGGTATGTTTGGCTGCTTACTTGTTTGTAGCATCATGTGCTCCGGGAGGCCTAATGGCAGACCGCACATTCAGTTGAACAATGTTAAACAATTACTCACACTGCGCATGCCCAGAAGAGAATTTACGCGACTACAACTTTGGCATCATTTAAAAGATAAATATGGTATATGGTTGATATTCTGTCATCTGGACGTAAACAGTTCGGAGTTTTAAAACTTGTTAGGTTGTACGTTGTTTCATTACTTAGAGTGTAAATATCGATTGTAAATTCCCAAAATTTTCGTTTAAGAAGGATTACGAAACAGGAAACATTACACGATGTTGTTTATTGATTGTACTTCTGAGGAATAAAAGCAACCGATTATTTACCATGCGTTGCATTCATAAATACTTTAACAACTTAAGGAATATATCTAGTTTAAATTAGTGAATTAAAACCAAAGAAAATATTACAAATAACTGATATTAAATGTAATGTTTATGAACAAAATAAGCCAAAATGAAATGAAATAGAAGCAAATGCGATAAGCACAAAAAAGTGTCCATAGTATTGCAATCGTTAAGATTCGCTAAGGCCTACAGGCTTGTGTAGGGTTGTTTATTTTTATTCGCCAGTATTTTTTCCCACACCAACGGTACACAATTGAGCACGCGCAGTAAGCAAAAATCGCTAACATTGATCAAATCAATGTGCGGTTTGCCATTACGCCTCCGGGAAGGTAGGGAGCTGAGTTTTGAGACAGCTAACCCCCTTCCTCGGATTTCAAAAACTTGTGGGAAGCCATTTCAACCATTTTCATCTTCCTACGACTTCTATAGAGACTTCTGTGTCTCTACGAGGTCTGATGCTCTGCAGAAGAGTTTATGTATGTTTAAATGTGTGTGACACTTTTAAATAATGAGTTTCAGAATTTTAAATCCCAATCAAGCCTTTTTTTATAAAACAATATAATAATTAGAAGACTGTCACTTGAATTTAAAATTTCTTATGCTTATATTCTTCTTCTTCTTTTAATTTCGTGATTACGATAAAGTATATTCAAAGGCCTTATTATGAAAAGTGAGCTTTTGAGACTAATAGTACCTGTGGTGCTAAAAATTCACTGCAAAATACGTTAATAATTTACAAAATATAACAGTATAATTTTAACAATTGAATACAATGTGCACTGCGCAGGGGAAAAAATTGGGAGAGTTCTATATCTCCCGTTCTACTGGGCCGACTGAAGACATTCAAATCGCGTTTTTCATATCTCGAAGGCGCGACATAGGAAATACATACAGCATTGTTTAGGATTTATATATAGCATTATTTTAATATAGGCATTATGACACAAAATCGGACTTTTTCTAAAAGCACATGCCATTTTTTTTCTACATTTCGATTCTACTACTAAAATTATGCCCAAATTTGGCGCAAAATTTACTAAGAAATTAAAAAAATTACATAGACGCCTTTTTTTTTTTTCAGTTTGCGCCAAGAATAATTCACTTGGCGAACTTGTTAATTTATTGCAACCTATTTCCTTTCCTATTGTTTATTGTATACGAGCGGGGAAAAGGTCACGTTCGTTACATTCGAATCGAATAATTTTAACAAAGTGCGTAAACCACGTTTGACGTTATTATCACTTGTAACGAATAATCCAGATTTAAAAACACGCAAATGTGTAAATTTTGGGAGTTTTGAACAAAAAAATCTAATTTTTTGCATGTGTTTCTAGAAATACATCTACTTTAAGATGATGTTAAAAATTTTATAGGTTATAATACAAATATTTTTTTCGAAAAATTTATAAAAATTATTTAAATATGCAAATTTTAAAAATAAATCATAGAAAATGGGTGAATTACATTTGGATTAAGCCCGATGGAAAATAGAATCAAATCATTTAAATGAAAAAGAGATATTAAAAAATATATACCAAGTTCAATTAACATTGAGGAGCTCGTTTTTTAACAATTACGCGTGCGATTTTTACAAAGGTTAGGTTAGGTTATTCAATTATGGCAAAGCACACGAGGGCTATCTACCTAAAGGGAGGGATGCCTTCGCGGAGGACTTTCTAAGGGAAACTGGCTCGTATACACGTTACACATGAGGAAAACCACGAAAACTCCCATGCAGCCAGCCCGTTCGCGGGATTCGAACCTCGGACCGAACTACCAGTGTTCAGCGTCTTTACCGCTCGGCCGCTGGTGGGCGCGATTTTTACAAAACTTGGCACTTTGGCATAATTTGAATCGTAGAATCGAAATATGGAAAAACCTTAGCATGTCATTTCAGAAAAAGTCTGATTTTATGTCAAAATACCTATATCAGAACATTGCTATATACTATAAAACTAATACTTACTCTAAGTCGAGCTTTCCAGACATGAAAAACGCAAGTTGAATTTATATATCAAATTCAATCAATTTGGAGATCTAATTTTTTATACACTACTCGATTTTTACAAATAGGACAGATTAGCATAATTTGAGTCGTAGAATCGAAATACGGAAAAAAGTTGGCATATCATTTCAGAAAAAGTTCTATTTTGTGTCAGAATACCTATATTAGAACACTGCTACTTATAAATCTAATAGATATCCTAGGTCGCGCTTTCGAGACATGAAAAACGCAAGCTGAATTTCGCCAATCGGCCCAGTAGAACGAGAGATATAGAACTATCCCATTTTTTCCCGCAGTGTGCAATGTTACAAAATCGCCTATTTATGCTAACTAAATGCAGAGACAGTTTCATGTAAATATGCAATACAATTTTTGTGCAAACATATACATTGCACAATATATTGTTACGGATTTTGTATTTATTTAGCTATTTTTAGCAGAACTGTAATTAAATAATTTTATTTTCCCGTACAATGCCGGGACGAAATTTAAGAGAAAGCTACGCCGGAAAAGTAAAAATACAAGAGCGTGTGCATTTAAAATTTAATAAATAGATATCTCGTAACTATTTTTGCTATCCAGAAAAATCTAGAAAACCCCACAATGATCTCATGAATGATTAAAAATCTTAGAAAACCCCACAATGGTCTCATGAATGATTAAAAATCTTATAAAAGCTGAAGGAAAACATCTCAATTCAGTTGTTTTAGGTGAACTGTAGTTGTTTACTTAGTTCTGTTATGATTGTAGCGAATTCGCGATGAAATCGAATTAGCTTTCTATATTTTGAATTGAGGTCTGTTTAACGTTTTAGTCGTTCAAAATATATCTGCCGTGAGATATTGTGATATTTTACGAATATTTCTGAGGAAATATTTCAGCATTTTGTTTTCTTTATTGGGATTAAAATTAATTTTTTTAACTTATCGATTTGTGCATTCAATCCATTACGAAACCGTACTCTCGCAACAATATTAATTCAAAGTAAGTGTGTTAGATATGTAAATAATACCTTTGTCGGACTTCACATTACATGCTGGTTTGATTATAAAGAGCTAAAATTTTGCAATAAAGAATTCAGTTGCATAATTTTTCAGAAATGTATTTCATTATCCCAACATAGAGGATAACTGATCTGAAATTGCGTTTAACGTCTAGCAGTATCCTTAAACTTATAGAAGTTTGCAGCTTCAGAGCTGTGTAATTTGAATACACTTTCAAACATAAACAGTTTTTAATATTTTAAAAGAATTAATAGATTTAGAAAAACCATACATTAAAATAATTATACTTTTAGATGTAAGATAATGTTACGAATTTCACATTTATTTGGCTATTTATTTAGAATTGTAATTAAAATTCCTTTTTATTTCCCCGTGCAACTCAGACGATTTTTGAAGAGAAAGCTACGTCAAAAAAAAAAAAAA
>KK118588.1:0-22408 GCA_000611955.2 Stegodyphus mimosarum | reverse complement strand
TTCAAATTCAAAATTAGGGCTTCCAGATGCCCATATTCGCAGTAGGATTACGTCATTCAAAATTCGATGGCTCTAGGTTTTATCACAATGCGAGAAACATGCATACATTTATGCAGATTTTTCATTTTTTAAAATTTAATGCAGAGCGATAACATTTAGTGGCAACAATTTGAAAAGTGATACGCCGTTTTTGTGTTTTCGACGCAAAATCGCAAAACGAAAGTAATAGTCCTTCGGGAATAAATCCCTTTGGACTAAAAAAGAAAAGAAAAGAAAAGAGCGCGTGCATTTAATGCTTAATAAATAAATATCTCGTAATTACTGTTGCCATCCAGAAAAATCTAGAAAAATCGTGATTGTTCTACTGATAATTAAAAAGCTTATAAAAGCCGAATTGAAACACCTCATCTCAGTAGTTGTTGTTGTAGTTGTAGCTGTAAAAAGCGAACTGCTGTTTGTTTAATTAATGCTGTTATTGATTGTAGCGATTTCGCTGTGAGATAAAAATATTTTATCTGTTTTGAACTGAGTTTTTGCTAAACATTTAAGATATTGTGATATTGTGCGAATATCTGTGAAGACATATTTCAGCATTTTAATTTATTTCTTGTGGAAAGAATAAATTTTTGTTAACTTTTTTACGACTTGTGCATTCAATGTATAACGAACCCGTACACACTCAACAATAACATAAATTCAAAGTGGAATTTAGAGCTTTTATTGTTGTTATTTATCAAATGTTTTAAATACATCTCGCCGTTTTTCATGTAAATTACTTATAAAAGAGAAAATGTTTAAAATTAGAACCTATAAATTAGCTGATATAAATTGCTTAACTGGGTGATAAATTACCGCTATAGTTTGTCCTTAAAAAACATAGCTTACAGAATGTAAGCAATACCATCATCTATGGCCCCTAAGGTTGAGACATTTTATTGATTAGAGAATCTAAGTAAATAAGTATTGATGGCAATAATAATTTGTTATGCTTTCAGGACATTCCTAATGGAAAGAAAGATAAAAAAAACTCCTTCTCTAGTTCCAGTTCACTCTTATTTAGATTAATCATTGCTAGACTCGATAGGCCGGTAATTTATTACGTGAAACAGGCAAAGGCTATTTGCGTTTCGAAGGAATGACGTCATGAAGAGGATTTCAAGCGAAATTGATATGCATTTATATGAGGATTATCTGGGACTTGATTAACGAAAGTACCACATGATCGGGGATAACTTCTAAGTGTAATTCCTTCTTTTAATTTATGGAGCATTTGCAGTGAATGCCATGCACGGAAATCTGCAGACGATTTCGCATACAGATGAGGTAGACGTAAGTGCCATTGGAATAGAACTTATGCATGGAGAAGTAGGAAGAAGCTATAGCAGTTAAGACTTTTGCCCTGCAAGTGCTGATCAATTTAATCACAATTAGGCATCGGACTGAGAAGCAACTTCTGATGCGGACACTTAACAAAAAAGATTATAATGGTAATATGTATTACGAAATTATTTATGAATAATTAATGGAAATATTAATGAACGAATATTAGTCTTTTTTAGATTTTATGATTTAATTCATTAACACTTCAGAGTAAGGTAACTAATTGTTTTCGAATATTGCATTAATATGTATTAAATTCTTAAAACATCATCTGCATTTGCTGTATATAAAATATTGCAACACGATAAGAGTGAATATATATGTAATAATGAATGCAAAAAAAAAATTCTTTCTAAACAGTCTAACGATTCTTAATACCCACCAGGGACCAAGCGGTAAATTCGCTGAATTACTGGTAGTTCTGTCCGAGGTTCGAATCCCGCGAATGGGCTGGCAGCATGGAAATTTTCATGGTTTTCTCTATGTGACGTGTATACGAGCCAGGTTCCCTTAGAACGTCCCCCACGAAGGCCTTCCCCTTAGGCAGATAGTCCTCGATGCTTTGCCGTGTTCACATAAACCAAACTCATGATTCTTAAACTGACAGTGTTTATATGATTGTCAAAAAATCTCATTTATTAATAAAATACGAATGTTTTAGTAATTAATAAGGTTGTAGGACCCTCTGGTTTCTTGTAACGTAACAGCTGAAATGCGTGAAGAAACCATACAGCAGAAGGATAAAAAGAACCCTTTATTAACTCTTAAAATTCACAATGCATCGACTTGACGCTAACACACTGCGCCTCACTCGGGTGGTAGCTCAAATAACAAGAACTAAACTAAAAATTCTAAAATATTAGCAAGTAGTAGAATTACGCTACAGGGTTCAGAATATCCTGTTTCCTAAAAGAGGGTCGAAAATCTAGAGGCAGTAAAGTAATAGCTGTTACGCCACGTTAACCAGCAATAAATGCTAAGCAGAAGTTCACGTTACGGCGTTCGCCCACACTCTGTAACTTTCCCTTCTGGAACTCGGTATTTAAATCTTTTCTCCTCAAGGTAGAATTTGCATTACTTTACGTGCGCTATCAAATTTAAATATTTTGGCATTGACAATTAGGGGAAATGAAGGCTTATAGGAAAGTAACGTAAAATTAAATTAAATTATTAAAATGGTTATTTAAAATAAATATAAATCCCTACAATTTATTAACAAATTATGGGATTTTGATTGTTTATTAAACTTCACTCTCTCTAATTATTATCATCATTTTTAATCCATTTATACCCCAAGATAGTAAATGAAAATTTTGTCATTCCCATCAATGAGTATTTTTTATATTGTCGATATTTTTCTCCAAAATGAGAGTCTAAAGGTTTTCAGTTATGCAGAGGACATTAGTCAGTATTACTTCTGATAATTAGGTCAGGATACGGTGGTTCAAACTCACTAAACGGTTTAAAATCTTTTCATTGATTTAAACATTGCCATTGTAAATCTGCTAACAGCGTTAATTCATTCAGCAGAGAAAATTCGTTGAATTGTCTTTTCCTTCAAAAACAATTAATATTATATGATAATACAGAGAATTTTATATAGATGGCGTTATGCGCCGAGAACGTTTGTTTTATGTTCGTTTGTTGAAAAAATGGAAGTTGCTAGCCTATAGTTTGCCTGTCTCAAACATTTTTTGTTTTTGTTTGTTTGTGTACAATTCAAGCTTCATATATGGTTCATGCGGATTACTGCTATAATGCCAACCGCCAACCTAGCCCGAGATGATATAAAAAGAATCTAACATTTTATTCTATAGATCTTTGTTATTTATTCCAATTCAAAAAAATATTTTAAATTCTAATTACGTCACATTTTAAAACGTACTATACTCTGCGATCTTGAATAAGGCTCTGCTTTTCAGCTATGTCTGTAACATGTCAGAATTACTGCACTTTTTTCCAACCTAGAAGAAAAGTAAGCCCTAGATTTTATACCAGATACAAGGATTGAACATTGCTCCCCACTTTAACTCCTGAAAATAGCTTTTACTCTCGCTGCCCAGCCGGTATAATGGTTAGCGTCGGTGAGTGCCGTGCCGAACGAGCCAGGTTCGAATCTCGGAGAAGGCACGGGCGCTTGTAAAGGTGAAGTGACCGTGCGGTCAACCATATACAGCGAGCCGAAAGTCCTCTCGAGAGGCTCTGGGAGAGGAAGAAGAGTGGGAGATCTTCGGGCCCGTCCCCATGGTGGTCTCTCAATGAAAATCGCACTGTCGCCTCAAGCTTGTTGCTCAAGCTTGTTGCCAACCGCATGTGTAAAAGTTGCGCTCCTTACCACGAGGAATTTCGTAGACTTGAGCTGATGTTACTGTCAGACAAGTGAGCATAAGTAACAACTTTTCTATTGTCAATTAGAATAAAACAAAATCCGTCACTTTCAATATAAATAACTATCTAGATATATGGATTTGAATCTTTTCATTTTTAGTAGTGGAAACCTTTAATTCACGAGTATAGACTATCACTGGCAGTTTTAAGTAACGTTAACCAGCGGCGTAAATTAAAGTTTTAAATAAACGCAAATTCAATTGTCCATACTTCTTAGCTTTAAAAAATGCTCATTGATGAGAACTAGCATACTCAATATTTACTATGAGGTATTTTGCATTCATTTATGGATGAATCGCCTTCTAAAAGAGATAATTTTGATTAAAATATTTATCATAAGTATTTTAGAAATCCGATTAGTTTTATAAATTTCTCTTCTAATCGCTTCACTGTACATTGTACTCGTAAATTCATTGAAAGGAAAGCAATACAAATAATACTGATTTTTGCATTACTGTTCATTTAGATAACGCCATGAATGCAATGCGTGCTATGTAAATGTAAGGAATTACTAACCAAGATATTCCTCTTAGTATTGCTCTCCATATACTGCTAGATATGACAAAGTGGATTTTTTTAAAAGAATTAATTGAAGGAATAAATTATGATTTTTTCAACAGCGGACCTCCCGGGCGTTATAGTGGTTAGGGAAGCCTACGGCGGTACCGAAGGGCCCGGGTTCAAATCTCGGAGAAGTTTGTTTGTCCCGGATTACTCCCGGATTCTAAAACTTCGTGGGAAGCCCTTTCGACTATTCCCATCTTCGTACGACTTTAATCAGCAGTGGTATTAATATATAGCTCTAATTATTTGCCCTAATTTTTCTGAGCGGCAACAGTCTCGCGCGCTGGAGGTAAAAATCTGCTTGATTTCGAAACGTATGTTCACTGCTCGCTTTCAGATGGTAGAGTCTATTTATTAATAAACAAATTTGCAAGTTTTACAAAATATGATATAAAAATAGCATTGCCAAACATTAAACATATAATCATTACATAAGGTCATATTCTGACAGTGAAAAAAGCATGCGCATGCGTGTGACGTCATTGTATGTCGAAAACGTTTCGTTAATGTCAGCATTTTAAATAAACAGCTAGTGCTGTCAACTTTTTTGTTTCAGGTTAGAGTAATTGATACGGTATGCTATTGCTATATTAATTATTTTACTGATATCGACAAAAAATTTTTATATTACATTAAATCTAAACCATGATGTCATACGTATGAGTATTAACCTAAAGTGTCGAAAAGTTTTGATTCCTGGTTTCGCAACAGAAAAATATTTACGAGTTGGTTGTTGCTTGGAAAGACTGAACTGATTTCATTCATAGTGAAATGTTTCTTTTCAAGTATACATAGAACTTCTCTTATATGGCGAGTTTGCCCTCTAGTTAAAGAATAAAATCAGATTTAAAATGTTAGGACTTAGAATTATCTGATCGTGCATCCATTAAATACAAAAATAAATTAATTACCGCAAAACTGCCAAGTTTACTTATCTTTATTTATTATACACGAGATTAGGTATATCAATATATTTCCCGCTCAAAAGCTATATATAGCTTCAAGCAGCAACTTCTGAAAACTCTCAGATTATTTCTCGTCATACGGAAAGCAATATTCCTAAATTTTTCTGCCAGCTGCACCCGGCATGTACAAAAAGTAGCAAATCAAGGTTTCTAAATGCCGGGTTGCCGAGCGTTCGAAATCTTTCCCACTATTCCGGTTCATTTAAAGTTTCCGGCTTTCCAGAGCGATTCCTGCTTTCCGTAATCTTACAGGAGATTTAAGGGTACAAATGAGAGGCTTTCGGATGCGATAATCACAGGGTTTACGCTAGTGGGATAAGGAATAATTATTGTTATTATGAAAAGGACAGACTTGTTAGGACACACGTTTAGAGCAAAGCACCGCATTGCAGCTTATAATTAATACCACAGGTTTTACGATATGAATTTCAAAACTTTTTTTTCTTTTACTTCTAGGAAAAGTTACGAACATTTTAAGCATTCCTAAGGAGTTTGTGGCAGTTATTGTGGAATTAATATCTGACTTGAATTTTTATAACTCTTTTTATTTTGTTTTAAATATAGCAACTTCTGTATTACTTGAAACTCTTTAATAAACTATCTGCTGTCATTTAAATCTAAATATTATAGATGAATTATTATACATGTAATATACATAAGATGACGTATCTATGTATGGTATAAATTAATTTATCTACATATTGCATATATTGGATACATTACATGTATTGTTTCGTGTATTTTTAAATATTGTGCCAACAGTCCATTAAATGATTGAACCCACCATTGGCTGAGCGATAAAATCGTGAGCACTGGTAGTTCGATCCGAGTTTCGAATCCCAAGAGCGGGCTGGCTGCATGTGTGTTTTCGTGGTTTTCCCTTTGTGTAACATGTATATTAGCCATTTACTTGAGAAAGTCCTTCACGAGGGCATCCCTCCTCTTAGGCAAATAATCCTCAACGCTTTGCCATAATCACATAAACCAAATCAAACCAGACGATTTAATGATTGTGATTCAGTTTGATTTGGCTTGTTATATATAACATGTCAAAGCGCACTGGGGCTATCTGCCTAAGGGAAGGGACGCATTCTTGGAGGAATTTGTAAGGGAAACTTTCTTATATGCGTGTTACACATGGGCACACGGAAACGCCCCTGCAGCCAGTCTGTTCTCCTAAAATCGAACCCATAATGATTGTGGTAAAAAAGAAAAATTCTGCATACAGTTTTTTTTATTAGGTCATATCAGGAAAAATGTTAAACTGTAAATATTGTAGGAGCAATATTTTCTGAGACATAGAAAATACTGTTAAGCCCAGAAAAGTACCTAGAAATAGAAACAATATTAATTGGTATAAATTAGTTTTAAACACCTTATATAATGTATCAGCTACTAAGTATTTAAATATATTGCACATAAAATAATAATAATATTAAAAGTAGTAACATTTTTAAATACCTAATAAAATAATGTTACATTTTATACTCAATGCATCATAGTGTAACAGAAGTAATATCCTTAACATTTAAAACCTGACGTTAGGAAAATTAAATAAAGTAATCAAGAACCAAGTACAAGAAGTGTAGAAATATCTTAGTTGAGCATCCATAATGTTGTACCAATTTAAACAAAATGTATTTCTGAATAATAGTTCTTGTGCAAAATAGAAATGATATTTTAACCGTCAAGCCAGATGCGATTTTTGCACCAGTCGTCATCTACGCGACAGTCTTCTCAGCCATGATTCAAGTGCGATTTGTTTTTCATCTTCGACAAAAAGTACATCACACATATTTATATACCCACCCTCTTATATGGCTCGTTGAGCTCTGTTTTTTTTTATTCTTATATGTTGATAAATTGTGAATATTTTGCTTTAAAATTGATCGATTTATGTTGTTCTTATGTCCCAGTGAAGATTTTCATGGCTTTAGTTAATCTGCATGTAATAGTTGTAGAATTGTTTGTTTACATATGAAACTCTTAATAGCATACCGAATTAAGTCAGTTAGTGTGCCGAATTCAGTGTCTTTTTGCCTAGTGAGACCGAAAGTTTGCTTTGAATTTTTGTGTACTGAAAGTTATGTCTTCGTGACCTTTGGCAGTATTGTTTGGTTTAGCGTAGAAGCTCTAATTTTAACTGCATGTTTTTCTGTTTTAACTGCATTTGGTGTTTTAGGTTTTCTGTATTTTACAATTTTTAATAGAGGTGTTTTGAGATTTTATATATTTCTGCCTTACTGTGAAGTGAGAATTGAACTGATTAAATAAGAAATAGATCTCTAATGAAATTCGAGGAAATAAGTTTAAATAAAGTGCGGTAAAAAATGTGTACAATTTAATAGGCTGTATAAGAATATTATGTGATGTCCACACATGATTTGTGATTTTAAATTTCACATTTTAAAGATTCATACGAATCACACAAACCATGTTTAGATTGCACCAAGATATACATTTTTTTCTGTTTAAACTTTATTCAGTCGTTGATTTAATGGCAAAATGGAGAAAATTAAAGTAACAAACACATGGGTTTGAAATACTGTTATTATTGGTACAAAAAAATCTTTTTCAAGGATCAGTTTCTACTTTTTAGCCTATTCTGTTGTTCATCATTTGCCAAGTCCCAAGGTCAAGATTAAAAAATGCTGTTTATACTTGTTAAACATGTGATTATTTTTCTTTTCCTACCACAATTGAAGGCTGCTTTTATTTAACTTACAGCCTAAGATCCTGCTCAGGAAATCCGTCTTAAGTAATCTTAAGGAAAATCCAATATACAGTCATTATTGGAGATAGTACAGCAACAAAAATTAACATAACATTCATAAATTTCTAGATTTTAATATTACAACCTGGAAACTAGTCCTGGAAATTTATGAACATTATGTTGATTCGTGTTGCCTTACCATTTCCAATAATCGTTATTTGGCGTGTTATTTTAACTCAGATTTAATACGCAGTCAATTTAATCATTTTGATTGCTGAAAATCAACCTTTCTAAATAAAATAATCACGGATGTGGAGTTGAAGGTAGCTTCAAAGATGAACCTCTAAACAATGTTATCCAGCGCTAGAAGCAACAAAAAATTTCACTTGCAAAATTATCCTAATAATGGCTCTTATTATACTGTATTTTTATGTATTATAATACGTACGCACTTCATTGCCCCCTAAGATGGCAAGAATAAGAATAGAAAATATACTAAATTATTAGTACTAAAGCTGATTTCTCATAGTTCTCAACTGAGTGATGTAAATGTTATAGATATCTTAGAAAACAAAATTAGCATAAGTTGCTTAAATTTACAGGAATGGTTTCCAAGTTTAAGTAGAACGTTCCTTTTAAGCTGTAAGTATTCAGATAACGAAGAGAAAGCATATTCTCACGTATTAGCAATAAACAAAAACAAGCAGAATGTTATAACCACTTTGTAAATTTTGTCAAATTAATTTAATTAATCTAAAACACTTGTTATAAAAATATAAAATGATTTTAATGAGCCAAAATAAATTCTCAGGTTCAGCTACTAATTAATTAAAAAAAGGCTGAAATCTATTAGATTTTATAATACGCCCAAAGTGGCTTTTTCTAATATTTTGTGTGTTACCTTTATTTATTAAATTTCATATTATTCGCACTTACGCCATAAAATTCAATTCAAAAGAAATGTCACAATATTTAAAAAGAGCATATGTTTAGAATTTCAGATACACAGTCTCTCGCGCTCGAAATAAATTTTTTTCCGCACAGTGTTGCCACTTCTCGCTATGAAATGGTTGAGTTTGTTAATCAAAAATTCGTTAAAAATTTACAAAATATGCGATAGATAATAAAACAAATTCCAAATTTGGGCTTCCAGATGCCCATATTCGAGTGGAGGACTACGTTATTCAAAATTTGTTGTCTCTAGGTACTGTTGTTTTTCACAATGCGAGAAGCATACATACATTTAGGCAGCTTCATCATTATTTAATTTCTTTAAATATAATTCAAGGTTATAATATTTAGTGGCAGAAATTTGAAACGTGAAACGGCGTTTTAAGTGAACGATGCAGAATGCCAAAACGAAATTAATAGCCCTCCTCGGCAAATTGCCCCTTTGGTTAAAAATAAAATTTTTCCAGCGAAGGAGGGGGAAACAATGCTACTGGCAATATTTATTGACAATAATCAAATAAGAGTTAAAGTAATACGCCAGATAATGTCGAATAATAGTAAATAAATAAATTGACAAGGAGTAGGTTTTTATGCACCATATTAATTCTGAATACCAGACATGGGTTCATGTTTAATAAAACGATACGACAGTTCTGTTGATCTTGGTAAACAAGTTTGCGTCAAGGGAAGAGTCTGAGATTATTCAGTATGAGTGAAATTCTTTACCACCGTCACAAAAGAGCTCTTTCTTGGGAAGACTTCCAAGATTTCCAACGCTTTCAAATTTGTACAAGCGTTTGAGAGATTTGTTCAAGCGTTTGTCCTTATGGACTCCATAGTTCTAACTGAAATGGAAGTTCCGGAAGTGACGATATGCATTGAGGAAAGCACTTACATCACTTCACTCTTACCTTCTAAATCAAAAGAACAGTCACAGCGGTGTTACTGCAGTTCTCTGAAGATTGCTGTATAACATCAGGAGAAATTATTCAGTTACACATTTTTTTCTGAATGCAAATATTGTTGGCAAAGCAAATTTGTAAAATTCCTCAGTTGCTTACCTAATAAAATTTATAAGAAATCTTTATGAGTTACATGGTCTTAATTATCTGCACTAAGATGTGAAACATAATTTTTAACCTGTTATAATATTATTGGTAATGTGTGACTAAACTATATTCGTATATATATATATAAACATGGAGGATTTTAAATCAAAATTATCAGTGAGAAATTTAAGCAAATTGAATGTAATTTTTCTTACACGTATCATTTCTATACTATTACATTTATTGTTCCATGAAGTTCTGTGAATGCTGTAATCGAAACTGAATATAGGACTAAAAAATTTTATTTTTAGTCATATATTTATCATGTGTTTATTATTTATTTTAATCATATGTTTTAGTTTTAATCATAGGAATACTATGATAACAGAAACGTATTCTTTGCTTACATTTTACAAAATTTTAAAGGTTTTTTTATGCATTTATTTTATAGCTTTTAGTTTACAAGATTGAGGAAAGTAATAAAGAAAGAAAATCATTTACTGAAAAACAGGAAAAAAATTGTTCCCTTAAATAAGGCAATTTATTTTAAATGTGTTTTTTTTTTAAATCCTGTAGAATTATCCCTTGAAATCATGAAGCTCTTAACATGCTGTTTTATTTAGAAATCCGATATAATCATCACTTAAAATCATGGAGCTATTAACAGAGAAGAGTTAAATATAACAGAGAAGAGTTATATATTAATATATATTTATTATTGCTAGTATCAGTATGATAGCTAAAAGTGTTGTACAGTTTTGGAAAAACTGCTTAAAATTTCTCAGATTGTGCTAAAAATTCCGAAATTATTCGTATGGACGGCCATTTCTCTCTATAAGCGATACTGTAAAAATTTTGATATCATACTTTTTGGTTATTAAACAAAATTTCGGAGAAAACTTCAGAACTAAATAAAGCAAATACCTCTATCAAATATTTAAATACAATATTGTGGAATATTATATTCTTATCACAACAACATATGCACGGAAACTTCCAAAGAAATCGACCAGATAGAAGAGGATCAGAAGCTAATTTCAAAATTTTATCCAAACAAAGAAACAAATTCATATAAAACCGTGTAGAAGTAAGTCAAACATTGATTCATTGAAAGCATGACATCTAATCAGAGGAAGAGAGACTACAATAATGTCGCATTGAAGTCTTCATTTATTTGCAACCTGAAAAACAGATTATATAAAAATATTGTGGCAGACTAGTAAAGGGCATTTTCATGTTGGTAAAAGACTTTAGGCTGACTTTGAAGGTAAGGAACAATAGGCGGTAATATCTCAGAGGTGTAAAAATGGCTGTTTACAGTACCAGAAAGGCATGATGACTGAAATTCTGTGACCTCTCGTATTATAATACCTTATATTGGACTCTGTGCAATTTATAACTAGGAACTCTATCATAAAACCTTCAGACATGAATGCACTCAATACGATGCACCATGCTGAAAAGGGATTCATCTGAGGAAAAAAATGTCAATTCTGGGCACCTTTGTAATTTCAAGCACTTGTGATGAACAATCAAATGAAGCTGAAGCTATATTCCTGTCTTCCTAAATTCCTTGATGCGTAGTCAGCGTCAAACTGCAAGTGCTTGAAAGTACTATGAAGCATACTTTAATTTTTATATCGTGTTTTGGGATATTTTAATTTTCTATCTCTGCTGTTGTCTTAATCATGCTAACCATCACCTTTTAAAAAATTTCGCTTCATAGAACAACATAAAGCACCTTTTTATAATTTTCCATTATTTTTTTTCATCAGGGCATTTAATTTAGATATGAAGCATAATTTTGGTTGAAATTTGGGTATAAAGATATTTCAGGGTACCCTTTGGCGAAAATTGACGATTTGGGGGTATTGGCCAGCAAGACACAATAACAAGTCAAAGAATTGCATAAACTCGGTGTCCATGTACACATCGATCTATTTTCACTTAAAAAAAATCAGGAAATTGCACAAACTCGGCATTGCGCACTGTCTTGACGTTGTCCATAAATCGATCTATTTTTACATAAAAAAATCAGGATAATGATGACGTCATGTAATGTTAAAACAAAGTTGCTCATCACTAAAACTGAACAAAACTTGTAGCAGTCAAAGCACAATAAACTGCCTTTTAAACCACACAATGACAAACATAAAAAAGGAAATACATGTTATCGCATATACGCGCTACAAAAAGGAAATATAGACTTAATTATATAAACAGTATTCATATTTAAAAATTTCTGTGTCTTCAGTCTGTGGCACACAAAATCCCTCAACAGCATCCAAAACCTTCTAAAATTATCTCAACTGGAATATGCATACTGCCGTCACCACATAAATAAGAGTAAAAAATATCCACCGTAGTGCCGAACTGTCGATGGCATTTCTTGCATGAACCTTTCTTGCGACAAGCCCATTCAAAGCTATCTGAACGCTCTTTATGCTCGACCATACGCATTTTCTTCGTACCAGACACTTATAATGATTACTAAGTAAACCTTCATTTACATAGCAGTCAATTAATGCCTTTTCCCCTTTCGTCCCAAATCGTATAGAAACTTCAGATTAATCTCACCACATGCAGCCATTTTACGGTGTACAGCACAGAAAAAAAAATAAGCAACATACTTCCTAAGTGACATCCATCGCAGAAATAAGCCCTTAAAAATATATTCCCATCAGTCAAATTCACTGCAATCACGTAACCAATCACGTTATAATAGGGATTCTATAACATTCAACTACTCAGGTTACTATAAATTAAATAACAGTTTTCCGATAAATGAAACAAAAACTTAGCGATAATCCAAGGGGCACCCGAAATTATAGACTAACCGAAATTTATTGACAAATAAACTAATTGCACCCTGAAATAATTTATGTCCAAATTTTCCCCAAAATTATGCTTCAAATCTAAATTAAATGCCCTGATGGTTAAAATAAGTAATGGAAAATTATAAAAAGGGGCTTTATGTTATTCTATTAAGCGAAATCCTTTAAAAGGTGATGGTTAGCATGATTAAGACAACATAAATAGAGAATTAAAGTATCGCAGCACACAATATAAAAATTACAAATACAACTTCCATAAAAAACAAAATCTGATTACTTTTAATCGTATTTCTGAGCAAAATCACGATTTTTGATAACATGGAACTATTTCCATTTGGAAATTGTTTTATAGTCCGAAACAATTTAATTAGTACATCAAAACGAAGATAGTTTTCAAACTGTTTTGTGCAAAATAAGTTTTCGAAATATTCGTGTAAATCATTATCAGTTACAATGATCAGCACGTTTGGTAATCAAAACTGCGTCATTAATCACAGCTACCTTATTTTATTCAATAACCACTTCTGGTGTGGCTCGGTGGTCTAGAGGTATGATTCTCGCTTCGGGTGCGAGAGGTCCCGGGTTCAATTCCCGGCCGAGCCCGTAAACCTTCTTTTTATTTTACCTTCTTTACTCAGTGTTTTCTTAGAAGCATTCTGTTGTACTTATTGCTGTGTTTCTTAGTAAGAGCAACAACGAATTAGGCAACATGCGTCACTACTCAATTAGCTCTCTTTCAATGTTACAAGAAACCTGATAAATGAGCCGGTGAAACTTTCGCGGTAAAATTTTAAATTTAGCCTTCGCGTGGATACACTGTGTGGCACAACAGTCAATGAACAATGTAATAAAATCTGTGTCATTATATTTCGAAAACATACATGAAATAAATACATGCACACACACACAAACACACGCACACACACACAAACACACGCGCACACACACACACGCACACACACATATATATAATGTATGGTTTACGTATAAAATTTAGCTTATATCTGAATTATCGTTCTATGTAAATTAATTTTAAAAAGCTAACTAAATAAGATTTTCGGAAAAGGAATGATATACATTGATGTTAAATAATCTGCAACTTCAGTAACTTTTATTAACACGCTTGAAATAACATTTGGTATTTGTTTTCTTGGACGAAACAAGACGTTCCTGAAGATAATTTCTGCAACATTTATAATTATATCTTATCTTAATCAATCGGCATTGAAATCTTTGATAATCTGATTTAAGGTGGAGCTCTTGCTGACGAAATGATACGATTGAGTTTCTGAGCATTTCGAGCGTTAATCTCTGGTTTACGGCCACATTTTACACAATTCATACTGTCTTTTTCATGTTTTTGAGGCATACATGGTACACCGGTGCCGCATACTTCGCGACATTCGAAGTAATTTGGCGGTTGTTCATGTCACGCATCTCGTCTTGCATGCCTCGACAATTTTTCGGCAACTGAATTCACTTAGATAACTGTCTTTACACATGATATCTGGTCGTCGAAGTATATTTATATTCTATAGCACCTACAACAACCAATGATTCGAACGTCCTTGGCTGCCACTGTGCTCATTTATGTATCCGAATCGCTGGTGTGTGTAATAACTTGTCTTTTCAGTATACATTCGCACAGCAGCAACACTTGTCAGACGAAGAGAATCATATGGCTATAACAGCGTAATGTTATGTAATGGCCCAAACATTTTGAAGGCACTATTTTGGGAACGTTTCTAATCTCAAAATTATATAAACAACTCTGACAAGAACTTTTCTAGTATCAAAAGAAACACATCGATGCACATCAAAATTGTTGGACGCCGATCATTTACGAGTTGATAGTCATACTGCATCAACTCAAAAATCACCGTATGAGGCGATGCAGTAAATAAACAAATCAAAATTAAATTGCAGCAGATCGGTACTAGTCATAACTGTTGATCGATGATGGCTTATAGTTTGATTGTCAGTGCTGTTCAAAGCATGAGTCACCGGTGTGGGTTATGAGATAAATTTTAATTGATATTTAAATTAAAATTAAATCAAAGCATCAAGACTCCATCCATCAAGACTGTTGATCTCTCATGCCCACCCTATAAACCTAAAACACTTCTAATGTCAAAAAAAAGTGTCTCATCAAGAAAAAAATTCATATTATTTAATATTTAATAATTATTCCAATGCAAAACTATATTATTCGCTTCATCGAATGAGGAAAGTAGTATTCAGTCAGCATGAAAATAAGACATTGATAAGACATGAAATAAGAATGGAAATAAGACATGAAATTTTAAGAAATCAATTGTGCAAAATTTCTTAAGAGACTGTAAACGAATATTATTTACATATTTGTGAGATTTAGATAATTACATAAGATTTCTTCATGTTTCAATTCATTTTATTTTGAGAAGAAATATATCACCCATTTTAGATTTTAATTTCTTTAATGAAAATAAGCGAAGTTTGAATGTATATCTAGATTTCTACTTGAAAAAAATGCAATTTCATAGAACTCAAGCACGTTTCTCGTTTTTACCAAAAAAGAAAAACAAATTCTCATAGTTTTTATTCTAGTGAATTAGCATTGTTATTTTCCATTTTAGAAATTCCCTATATATCTTAATTGAAAGCGAAAAATTTCCGTGTTCTGATAAAAGCACTTATCTTTAAAGGAAGTATTAAGCGCACTTCATGCTTGATCGCAAAAGGAGAAAAATCGAAAATCTTATCTTGTAAAAGAATCTTTCCGATCAATAATAATTTCATTAAAGTCCCATTCATACAGTCCCATTTGTTTTTTGCTCTTGTTTGGCAATTTATCATAGAAAGTTTTCATTTGCAATTTACAATTACTTTCACATTCTCTCAGACAAATTTCTTTAATCCTTTTCTTGTTTCATACAGATGTTTTCTATATGATTTTTTCTTTCTTTACGTTATTGGGGGGAAAAGTGTTTTTGCTTGTAAGACTCTAAAAGCTTACGCTTCTATAAGTGTTATTATTGTAATTTTCACATGATTATTTATGCTTATACACAATTTCTGCTGCAATTATTATGCTATTAATATGTACTTACTCCTTCATAAGTATACCGTGAAACAATAGCAAGAATAATTTGTGTTTATTATCAGTTTACGAAACATCAAAACTACCTAATACTTTAATGACATTTTATAAAGATTTCTAAACTTTTTTTTTGTATTTCTAAGTAATAATTGAATATTGTTATCTCTTTTATATTGAAAGGTATGTAATATTCCTACATACAAGTTAAACGTTTCTTGTGTAACGTACGTGTATAAGACCAAGTTTCCCTTAAAAAGTCCTTTACCCTCCCTCTTGTTAAACAGATAGCCCTACTGTGCCTTGCGATAATCAAATAAACCAAACCAAAGTTCAAATTGTCCTAAAAATTATTTTCATTTGCGTTACTGAATTTAAACAGTGTCGAAAGAAAATTTCGTTGGAACTCAATTAAATCTAATATGAATAAAATTAGGTACTTCATTTCTTTTAAAGAGTTTGGATATTGAGTTATAACAGAACAAATTAGAGCTACCTTTTTTCTGTACGTCACACCCACTATTACTCTTTTACTTTCTTATCACACCACAGTATGAAGCTGGAGATTGAACCTGTGTAACGATCAAAGGTGACGGGAAAGTACTAGCGTCCCCAACTTCCGTTACCTATCACCTGCATTAAAAAGAATGACTTTGTGCAGGACTTTCTAAGGAACGCTGACTAATACTTATGCGTCAATGAAGTAAACTATGAAAAGACAGTTAGAAACAAACTTTGGAGAGTATCACCAGTTTTAGACAAAAGCCCGGTTTAGTTTATTATATTTTCTTTGAAAATTTCAACTTCTTTTACATTTCTGAGGTTTCTTGATTAGTTTCTTGATTATACTGAGCACAAAATATACATAACAACTTCAGATTTTAATGCTTAAAATCTTTTTTCTTTTAACTCAGAGTAATAAGGTTACTTTCCCTTTGTATACCACTCTACGAATAATGATTTCAGATACTGCAAAGAGCAACAAAATGTAGATTAATTCAGTGGGCATGTACCCTAGAATATTATACAGTTTCTTAAAAATGCACTCTCGTAATTCATATAATTATGCACTTCATTAAAATTTGTAATGTGCAAAAGTTCACAAAGTTCAAAATTTTGTAAGTTAGAATAATGTTCCTCAGGTTCCCACAAACGCATCCTGTATTATACAGGGTGCTTCAAAAGTTCCACACATTCAAACTTTCAAAAATTGTAAAAATTCTAAAAAGGATATTAATGGCAAATTGTTACACCCGTATACTGTTAAAAGTTACATATCACTTGAAATTTCGGTTGCGTATTATGTTGTTAGCTATAAAAGCTGTTTATTTGATGCAGGATGGAGATGAGCTTTTCTGAAGCATTTTTTTGTCCGAACTCAAAAGAGATGGATGGCCTCCCCATTTCTTAAGGCGAACACATTCAGTTTCCAGAAATTAGGTTACCAAGCGGAAGATTATTGTCTTATTAGGTTCACGAATATGTGGAAAGGTCTATGTAAAGGCTTCAACAGCTTTTCCTTATGGATGGTTTTCGAAATAATGCTAAATCATAAAAATCCATTCTAATTGAGAAAATCTCATCTTCATCTTGCACCAAACAAACGGTTTTCAGTTCTAACAGCATAAATTACAACTAAATAGCATAGGTTAGTCACCCATTAAAATAATTGTTTTAGTGGCTTCAGTTGTTTTAATGGATTTAGTAATTCCAAGATGGATCCATTTAATATCCATTTTGGAATTACTAAAGGTTCGACTTGGGCGAGCGACGTTTGGTTCATTCTGTACTTTATTGAAGATTATATGGAAAAGTTCGTTTTTTGACTTTTTATATATTTTTATTAAAGCTACTTGTGTGTTTGATATTTATACATAAGTAAATTATTTGCAAATGCGTTTAGCAAAAAGCAAAAATTTAGTTACTGATGTTTAAAAAAAGCACGTCTGCTATTACCAAAAACAAGTTTAAGTAAATTTCCATAAAAAATTGGAGACAGCAATGCATGAAAAATATAAACATAATATTCAAACAAGCATCTCTTCCTTAATTTGATCCTTAATTAATAGCTGACTCTTCCTTAATTTATTTGAGGAACATAATTTATGCTATTTCCAATACTAAAGCACTTCAGAATATTTCAGAATTATACATCATACTTCTTAATTAATGAATATTTATTAAGTTAGATGGTTTGCAAGAAAGTGCATTTTGTGCTTTAGTTGTTCTCAGTGGCTTTTACGAGTTGCTGCTTTCTACTAATACGTAGAATTCCAGTTGGTCAAACTGCTCCATTAAGACTAATTGGCCATGGGACAACTACCTCGAAAGCTAAAAGGTAAGGGCGATAACAAGCGAAGGTCCTAATGGGCTTTACTGGTTAATTTTTGATTGATGGAATACCCTTAACGATGTCTTTTGTTTATGTGGGATCTAATTGAAGGTTCTGAGCTAATTTCGAATACAAAAGGAAGCTGTATTTGTATACAATAGATAGGAGATAAAAAGTGTTGAAATTTAGAGCTACGAATTCAGTTCATATGATTATAAATTAGATACCTTGTGTTTACCAATGTCAAGTTGGAAAAATTGAGAACAGTAGGGATTCATAGCGTTAGTTAAATAGATTAATAAACTCAGAATTACCGGCTTGTACAGTAGCGTTTATACGAATTGAGTAGAACTAAGATAAGTTTGGATAATCAGTTTTTATATTCATACAAAAGTTATGAACAGAGCAAGGAGTAATCTTTCAATTTTTTTATTTGTTTTAACTTAATAGAAACTTTGTCCCAAATATTAACTGGGACAGTAAACTATTTTTCTACATTAAACTATATTTTTCAGAAATGAAGAGGAAAAAATGTAATCCATAACTAATACTCTCAATTGCTTATTTGCTCAGATTATAACCCCAAAGGCACACTTGCTAGATCAAACCTGAAAAAACTCATAACATTTGCCTTGGTTTAAGCTTAGAGCCACATTTTATTACGTTTAGACAGAACAGTGATGAATAATACTCCTAGATAATATCCTTGTCCAATGTACCAGAAAATTTAATAAAAGAAAGAAATCTAGAAGAAAAGGGGATACAGTACAATTCTGCCAACTCGACTCCCGATATCTCAACATTCCCGTATAACACGATAACCATTTAGGTACTTTTTTAAGATATCTCTACTCCAAACAGAGCAAATATTACGTACAGTAAGCCTAACTATTATTCATGTATATGACTTTCCTGTTCTGTTCAAAGATTTGAGTGCCCATTTTGTGTAATTTTTGCCGTTTTCGCATTGTGCCATTAATTCTTGGAACTGCCTAATAAATTTTAAGATACGTTGTAATACTTGGCAATGTTGTTTGCTTCTTTCGAGGATACGAAAAAAGTCAGGTGCCAGCTGGCCGCTGGTTCACTTTCCTTTCTACTGTTGCGAAACGTTAGGAGACTTGTCTGAAGTTTTGTGCCTGCACATTACTACAAACTAAACTCAGTCAGTTAGTCAAACTCCTCCAAACTTCATTGAAGTTTGCTTGGTTGAAAAGGGGTGCAGCCCCAGTCCACCTAGCCAGCATACGCTGGCCATAATGACATAGCAAGACCGGCCCGTTTCACAACAAACGGTCACCCAGCAACCCGGCTGTATCCCAGCAAAACTAACACTAAATCCAAGAGAAAATTTAAACTAGCAAATAAAAAAAAACACCAAAAGACCAAGTCCGGGCACCGAGCAACCCAAAAAAATTGAAACAGAGCAAAATAGTAAGAACGACTGGGAGAAAAACCTTCAGACCCAGACATCAACACAAGCAAACATAAAAAAATAAAAGTAATTGTTATAAACAAAATAAACGTCACATAAAAGAACAAACTCATATACGCACACCACAATAGAAACTCCATCCCCTAACCTATGCCTATCTGGTCTCTATTTGTATTAATTACTTCCATCAATTTTTTCGCGATCTTCTTTTTTACAGCAAGTTTCTTCTGGTTACCAAATAGAGGAGTATCATACAATTTTCTTAAATTCTCAGTGAGTGCACATCTTCTATGAAATGCTTAGAATCTCCTGTTTTATTACAGTAGAGGCACAAATCGGATTCTTGAATTCCAAATCGTTTCAAATAGTAAGGGAAACGTCCATGTCCTGTTAAAAATCTGATTAAAATCGCTATCACAACTAAGATTCATCTTGTTAGAAACCTTAAAATCCGCTAAAAATCCAATCTTTTTTGTAGAATTATCCCAATCATTGGCCCAATTTTTAAATTAAATGGATTTCAGTCTTGTAACCATAATGCGTTTAGAGGGTATAACGTCGAGGCAATCACCCTCACCCAGAGCCGCTTCCTTAGCTAGAATATCCGCCCTCTCATTTCCTAGATTTCCAGCGTGTGCTTTTATCCAGTGAATATGTAGAATATGAATTTTTTGAAGATGTGTAAACTTTTCTTTAATATCGTACAATATTTTATTGTCACATTTCAGACCCGAGAGCGCTTCCAAAACAGATAATGCATCGAAATAACTATTAAAACAGTGTGGACTATTAAAGTTATTTTTAATCCAATTTGGGGCTTCATCAATAGCGCAGGTCTCAGCCTGGTAAACAGAATTTAAATTAGTTAGTCTAAATTTCTTCATGTAAATTTCAATCCCATAATAAAAAACAACGAAAGCTCCACCGACTCCGCCCTCGAATCCGGAACCATCCGTAAAAATATCAAATTCACTGGTTTGAAACCTATGTTTATCATATATTATTCTTAAGTGATCTTTTGGATGTATAGAAAATTCACTGTCATATTTAAAAGCATGGGCCTCGACTACTTCATCAAACTCAATAATGCTCTGGATAATACCATTTCTAAGTTTAAATTAATTATAATAAAACTGATAGAATAATGAGAGAGGCGGAGTTCCAGCCAAGACACATAGAACCTCGTTAGAAACCGTTCTAAAGGCTCTGGTTAGAGCAAGCAGCCAGACTCACTGTATTGAATTTATCTTATTTCTTAATTTTACCAGCTTCCCTGCCCGGCAGCCCCAGGCACCCACTCCATACATAATTTTTGGCAACACAACATTTTCATAAATCTGTTTCAATATTAGACTTTTACTTGTTTGAATTGAAGAATTAAAATAGGTTTTGTAAAATATCAAAATATTATCTGTGGTCCCCTGTATATTTTTAAAATGTTCGATAAAAGTTAAGTGATCATCAATAATAACACCCAAATACTTTATATATTTGTCAAATTTAATTCTCTTACCATCGAGATAGAGCTTCGGGTGACTTACTTTCTTTCCACCCCGTGGAAAGAAGAGACCTTTAGTTTTTTCTTTATTAAAAATATTTTTTTCACTCACACTCCAATTCTTCATACTATTCTCCAAAACAACAAAGGTCTTTTGTATATTCTTAAGAGAGTCACCTTCTACTAAAGCCAATAGATCATCTGCATAACAATATATATTTACATTTGGTATTCGGATAGCATGGAGTAGGGTATCAACCACAAGACCCCAGAACAGGGAGGCGCTACAAGAGCCTTGGGGACAGCCGCGCCTCAGTTCAAACCTTAGTTCCATATTTCTCGAATTGCCTCTATATATAACAACCCTATTCCTAAAATAGTCTCTAATAAGTTCAAATAAATTGACGGATAGTCCAGGAGAGCTCAAGTGTTTCAACAAAGAAGACCATATCACAGAGTCAAAAGCCCCCCGGACGTCAAACGAAACGAGGGCCAAATGCGAAGTCTCGCGTCTTTTCCTAACATCCCACCAGCGGCCGAGCGGTAAAGACACTGAACACTGGTAGTTCGGTCCGAGGTTCGAATCCCATGGTCTGCATGGGCGTTTTCGTGGTTTTCCTCATGTGTAACGTGTATACGAGCCAGTTTCCCTTAGAAAGTCCTCCACGAAGGCAGATAGCCCTCGTGTGCTTTGCCGTAACTGAATAACCTAACCTAACCTAACCTTTTCCTAACATCCTGTATAACTCTATAGAGGGCTAATTCAGTTGACCTACTCCTCCGAAATCCATATTGTCTATCAGACATAATCTGTAATTGATTTATACGAAATTGGATTCTGCTAACTATTAATTTATCCAGGATTTTAGATAGGACCTTTAATAAACAGATTGGTCTATAATTTCCTTCATCTTTTGCAATCAAAATCAATTCTGCAATTTTCCAAGTGTCTGGAAAGACACTGATTTCAAGACATTTATTATATATAATAAGGAAAAAGGAGAGGCAGGCATCAAACAAATATTTTATTATTAAGGCCCCCATTCCGTCAAGTCCAGGGGCAGAAGTACTGCGCAAAGAGGAAATAACATTAAAGATTTCCTCATAAGTAAAATCTTCTTCTATATGTTCTATATTATCATATTTTATATATTCAATAATGTCAACGAACCCATCTTGAATATTCATAATTTCCTTAATTTTAATTCGATAGATATTTTCCA
>KK118587.1:0-24068 GCA_000611955.2 Stegodyphus mimosarum | reverse complement strand
GGAAGAGAGGTCAATACCAATTTGTCTTAGTACCTGAAAGAAACAGGTCTCTATTATTTAATTTGAGTTTATCTTGAGATTTTATGTTAGAATTTTAATGCTATGTATTTTAATGAATCAGTTGTTTTATGATTTTATATCTATATACTGCATATATCATTATCTGAAGGAATTCATACGATCATTTCATCATTTTACTACTTGCCTTGATTTCATAAGTGTGCACGTTAATAAATAAATCCTGCGTTTGGCGCATATAGCCTTTAGAGCTTTGCGCCAGAAATCCACCACCACGTAAAGCTATGATTAAAGCATAGCTTTACGAAATTGCATTGAAGCATAGCTTTTGATTTCCTTCATTTATGCAAATCTGTCTTAAGGTTTCCCTAATTTCGACTGCAAAATTTCAGTGTATTATCTCATCATAAGAAAAAGTAACTTACTTTTGATAACAGATCCCGAAAATTTAACTTTCGAAATGTATCGCGCTTTTATATTTCAAATTGACGCCATTGCTAGAAGTATTACTTTGCTTCGTTTAAAATTAGGCTTGCATATCTCTGTATGTATTTAGGTGCCATGTTACGTACATATTGCATTCCCTACAAATGTTTTCCTTTAGTGTTTTGATATATCATTTTAGTTTTAATTTTGAATACTTAAATGAATTTCAGTACGATGCGTATTTCGTGATTCTCTTTACTACCTACAATTTAACTAGAATGTATATATGCTCTTTCCTCATTTACGAAATTTAAAGAATATTTTAATAAGTACAATCTTGAATTGTATTTGTACTTTCAAATGAATTTGTGCATCACAGATACTTCGTCATTCTCAATATTATTTCAATCTGAACTAGAAGGTATATGCGCTTCCCTTATTTATTTATCTTATTATATACTATTTTGATATGTCCTTTTAGTTATAATTTTGAATTGTATTTGTTCTAAAATGAATTTAGGCCTCATAGGTATTTTGTGATTCCAATAGTGTTTAAAGTTGAACTGCAATATATATACTATTCCCCCACTTATTTATAAAACTGAAATTATATTTTGCTATATCCTCTTAGTTATAATTCTGAACTATATTTGTATATAAATGAATTTGTGTATCGTAGGTACTTCGCGATTCTCATTATTCCTTAAAGTTTAACTAAATATGTATATGCTCTCCCCCCTATTTGTTTCTGAAATTAAAATTATGTTCCTTTTTAACTTTCTCGCTACAATTCCTGTAAAGGCCCTTATTTTCGCGGGCCGTAATTTCTACGAAAATGAATATATCGGTGATTTCACGAGCTGAAAATTTCGCGAATTTTATATGAACAGTACCGAAAGTTGAAAAATTCCAGAAGTACATCTTTTGCATAAAGCATTTTAAGAAACTTCCTTTTTTCCGAAAAGTTCATCCCCCCTCCCCATTACTTCTAAAACAACCCACGGTGCTTATCAACTTTGACCTTGGCTCAACGTGCGCATTCCCCCCCCCTTTTGCACCGAAAGTGTAATCATCTCCTTCTTCGCTTTTTTCGGAGTCCGATCGTCTATACCAAACACCTGCTTGAACAAGTTCGTTTCTAGCAGGAGCTCCGCGACGGAGGAATCCTCGCCAAGTTGGCTTTCGCCAAATGTTCTGACGTGGCGAGAGATAGAAACGGTAAGTGCGAGATAGAAAATTGAGAAGAGAACGTGTTATTAGTGCCGTAGGAAAATGTGGAAATACTTGTACAAGTTGACGGACCAGGCAGAGAAAATTCCTACAGGAGCTCCAATGTCGGCAGGGCTTCCGGATGCAAGAAACGCTAAGTCGTTTGTTGAATCAAAAGAAATAATATCCGCTAATACTGAGGATTCTACTGCTTTGAAAGCAAAACGTGAGCAGTATGCAGTATATGTTGAAGTGCTGAGGTCCAAAATGGGCCGATATGCTACTATGAACAAGAAATTCTGCAGCAGTGAAACATTTCACCTCTGAACTGGGAAGCCCGATGAGTGAATCAACCATTCGCAGCATGTTACAGTTTATGTAGCTGGCCACGAGATGGCGCAGCTTTTTATTTTTATGCTGTTTATATTTTCTTTACCGCATTGCGGATTTTTGATAAAAGTGTAGTGGCAACAAAGAAAAATAATGAACGTTCTAATGTAAACATGATTAATTGTACATAGCTGTAAATATACAGTTTGTGTGAAAAAGAAAATGGCAAAGAATTCCAAGCGTCTTGTTAAATCATCAACAAAGGTAAGCAAAAATTATTTATTAAATGTTAAATGTTAAAAATAAGAATAAGAAAAGGACCTTAAAAAAATCAACATGGTGCCGAAACCCGGGATAACAGTGATCTTTAGATATATTATGATCTAAGTATTTATTACTGTTTCATTAGTGATTGAATATTAAGATGGATAAGTTAAAAGCATTAAAAAAGAAGCGAAGGATGCTCAGAGCATCAGTAACAAGACTGATAGCTAAAATGGAAAAGGAAATTGAATCGGAAAATATTAAATTTGATTTATTAGAAGACGACTTACCCATCTTAAATGAAAATGAAAACGATATATTAATATTGAACAATGAAATTGAATCTGCCATAACAGACGAAAAAGAGTATGACACCGAAATACAGGATAGCTTGGAATATAAAAATAAAATCACCTTGTGTAAATCGAAGATTAATAGAATATTTAGAAATAGAAAATATGTTAAATTAAATGAGATGCCATCTAATTCTTCTACTATAGATACGGTAGAGAACACAAATACAAATGGCGCTAAACTTCCGAAACTAACCATAAATAAATTTAAAGGCGAAATATGTGAATTTCAAAGTTTTTGGGCTCAATACGAATCTGCTATACATAATAACTCTGCTTTAAAGGATGTAGACAAATTTAATTACCTCAAATCTTTATTAACGGACACAGCTTTAATGTCAATAAAGGGATTACCGTTAGTTGCCGAAAATTACGCTAAGGCAATAAATATTCTGAAAGAAAGGTTTGGTAGAAAGGAAATTCTAATAAACGCACATATGAATCGTCTGCTGAATTTAAAGCCAGTAAAAAGAATGGATGATATTAAAATGTTACGTAATCTTTATGATAGTTTAGAAATTGAAATTAGAAGCCTGGATTCCCTTAACGTTACTTCGAATTCTTACAGCTATTTGTTATGCCCGCTGTTAATGAGAATACTTCCTAGCGAATTGGTTTTAGAGTTCAATCGATCGTTAACCCCTGACACAGAAACCACAGTGACTAACATTTTGGAATTTCTGAAGAAAGAAGTTGAAAGCAGAGAGCGAACATTTTTCCAAACATCGCCAAATCATTCCGAGTTTAACATAAGAACCGAACAAAATAAACACCAATCGCGAGACCTTTTTAAAGGTGAAAAATATACTGCCCTGGGACCTCTTCTCTTCTGTTGCTGACCTCACAGAGGAAATGGTAGAAAATGTGCAAATCGATGCAGTGGAATGCATTACCAATGTCATAAACCAGGCAGCTGTGCTTTGTATCCCCAGAACATCGGGTAAATTGCTAAAATATTCCAAACCTTGGTGGAACCGTCACTGTCAAGAAGCACTTCGAAACCAGAGAAAAGCTTGGGGAATCTTTCGCAGATGCCCTACTTTGCGAAACTATTTAGCATTCAAAAGAGCCAAAGCAAATGCGAGAAAAGTAAGACGGCAGAGCCAGAGGGATTCCTGGATATCATATGTGTCAACAATAACATCCTCTACACCAAGTAAACGAGTTTGGGAGAGAGTTAAAAAAGCATCTGGAATATATAAAGACCACTCACATTCATTTTTGGAAAAAGATGGCCGAGTGATTAGCTCCGTAGAAGAAATTGCAAATACTATTGGTGAGACGTTTTCTGCCGTTTCTTCCAGCACAAATTATTCTCCCGCATTTCTTTCTATTAAGCACGGCTCCGAAAACAATCCCATTGCTTTCAATTCCTCCAACTCTGAACCCTACAATAGGGATTTTACTATGCTTGAGTTAAGTTGACTCAAGCTTGAGCTTGACATGCTTGAGCTTTGTTCCAGACACACAAATCTTGTCCGGGTCTTGACGGCGTGAGCTACGACATGCTGAAGCATCTATCCAGTAAGTCACTGAATGCCCTTCTTACTCTTTACAATAGGGTGTGGAAAGAGCATACTTTCCCCAGTGCATGGAGGAGAGCTGTTGTCATTCCTATCGCTAAGCCAGGAAAAGACTCGCGGAATCCCTCGAATTATCGGCCAATAGCCTTACGAGCTGCATATGCAAACTGTTTATAAAGATAGTAAACAGCCGCCTAGTCTATTTCTTAGAAAAGAATAGTGTATTATCACATTATCAAAGTGATTTCCGAAAGGGAAGGACCACTGTAGATAATATGCTCCTTTTGGAGACATCTATTCGTAAAGCTTTCCTTAGAAGAAACCATCTTGTCTCTATTTTTTTTGACATTGAAAAAGCTTATGATAAGGCATGGAGGTATGGGATCCTTCGTGATCTCCATGATAGTGGCTTGCGTGGCAACCTACCATTTTTCATTCAGAATTTTTTGAATGCTAGGACCTTCCAAGTTAGGATGGGCTCTGTTTTGTCAAAAATCTTTGAACAAGAAGAGGGTGTGCCTCAAGGCTCTGTTCTTAGTGTCACTCTATTTGCTCTGAAAATCAACTCTGTATTAAAAGAACTTCCTCCTACTATTTTAGGGTCTTTGTATGTTGACGACCTCCAGATTAGTTGTCGAGGGGCAGATATGAGACATATAGAGAGGCAGCTGCAGATCGCATTGAATAAGATCCACGAATGGTCAGTCACCCAAGGATTTACGTTTTCTGAACAGAAGACCGTCTGCGTGCATTTTTGTAGAAAGAGAGGTCTCCATCCTGAGCCTGAATTACACCTTAATGAATCTATCATTCCAGTTGCACCTGAAGCAAAATTTTTAGGAGTGATATTCGACCAGAAACTAACTTTCCTCTCTCATGTTTTACAGCTGAGAAAGAAGTGTATGAAAGTAATTAATATACTAAAAGTCCTGGCGAATACCTCCTGGGGTGCTGATCGATGCTCCATGCTTCGCATCTATAGAGCGCTTGTCCGCTCTAGACTGGACTATGGCTCAGTTATCTACGGATCAGCTCGGTCTTCTGTGTTGCTAAAACTAGATCCTGTGCATCATCAAGCTCTGAGGATTTGTTCTGGAGCTTTCAGGACATCTCCTGTCCAGAGTCTTTATGTTGATTGTCATGAACCATCACTTCGTTTGAGGCGTGAGCAGTTGTCTCTCTTGCATTATTTTAACATCTTATCACAACCTGACAATCCTAATAGGCTAGCTTTAACTGATAACAGCTGTGACACTTTATTCGATGCACGTCCATCCTGTGTGCCTACCTTTTCTTTAAGAGTTCGCCCCCTGATTGAGGAACTCTCCTTATCTGATATATCCCCCCAAGGCATGCAATACTTTGAAATTCCTCCTTGGGAACAGGCAGGAATCCAGATTCTTGAAATTTTTCCCGATCACACGAAAAAAAACTAACAATGTCATCTATACCCAACTTTTTGCTGATCACAGGTATAAATATCAAGAATATGTTCCAATATACACAGATGGTTCGAAGTCAACTTGTCATGTCGGGACGGCATTTTTAATTGGTGACCATGTAGAAGGCAGAAGTTTGCACCACGCTTCCTCAGTCTTAACAGCTGAACTTACTGCAATATATCATTCACTTTTGTACGTATCAAAGCGACGGCAGAAAAAGTTTATAATTTATTCAGATTCCTACAGCGCGCTAAAAGTTTTAGAAGCTTTTTCGAACACCCATAATCCGGTAATTTTTGATATCCTGAAACTCAACTTGAAATTAAAAAGGCTCGGATTTGAAATTCTCTATTGCTGGGTTCCCGGGCATACCGGTATAAAAGGTAATGAGCGGGCAGATGTCGTCGCAAAATCAGCTGTTGAAATATCCAGTCGCCTCATCCCTATCACAGACATTAGTAGTTTTATAAAGCAAAAGATATTGGAAAAATGGCAGCAGTTTTGGGATGTCCAGTCTTTTAATAAATTAAAGAGCGTGAAACATAGAATCGAACTTTGGCATTTTAGTGGAAGACGTAAGGAGGAAGTTCTTTTGACTAGACTTAGAATCGGTCACACCAGAATGACACATAACTATCTTTTAAATGCTGACAATGAGCCCCTGTGCTCAAAATGTGGTGTATGTTTAACAGTCCGTCACCTTTTAATTGAATGTCCATCTTCTAATAGTATTCGTCAGAAATATTTTAACAGCTGTGACTTACCTCTCGACCATTTAATTGGAAGAGAGGTCAATCGTAATTTATTTTACTATTTAAAAGACATTGGTGTTTATCACCTTATCTGAACTGATTTTAATTTTGTATATTAGTTTCAACACTTGTGATTTTAGTTGATTTTATATGACCTCATCCCCTGGATTTTGTACATTCCTTTATCTACTTGTTTAATTCATAAGCTATTTTAATTTCACTGTCTTTTGTATAACTTTGCGTCTCATCACCTTGTGTTTGGCGCATTATAACCATCCCTGGTTTTGCGCCTAAAAATTTTCACTCACCATAACCACCACTACTCTCTTCTCCACGTCCTATTCCACGTTCCCCAGGGAGGACTTATTTCTGCATATCTTTTCAACTTGTATGTCAATGATATACTACAATCACCAAGTGTCGATCTTGCCGTTTATGCAGACGACACAGCCATCATCTCACAACACCCATCACTGCACCTTATTCTCAATCACCTCCAACAGTATTTAATTGACTTAAGAGTCCTGGCTCATTACCTGGAAAATCAAAATTAATGTCGCAAAAAGTGCTGCCACAGTTTTCTTTTCCAGAAAGAAGAATGTCCATAACCAACTCCAACCACTCAGGCTTTTTGATGAAGAAATCCTTTGGGTGGACTCTTATAAATATCTAGGAGTTCACTTAGATGCGAAGTTACTCTGGAATACTCATATCAATTACGCAATTAATACAGCAAGAACCACCAGAAATCAACTACTCAGCCTCATCAATAGAACCAGCCATCTCTCTCTAAAGAACAAGATTCTCCTCGACAAAAGCACTATCTTCCCAATCCTAACGTATGCAGCAGCCATCTGGAGTACAGCAGCCAATAGTCATCTAAAGAAAGTTCAAGTATTTCAGAGTATTACACTTCGTATTCTAACAAATGCTCATTATTACGTCCGTAATGAAGTGCTACATAACGATCTCTAAATTTTACCCTTAGATGCCTTTTTTCGGCAAAATTCGGCCAAGTTTTTTAATCGCATTACTCAGATTGAAAACCCTGTTCTACATTCACTTCCTGCCTATAATCCTGCGGACCCTAGTTCTGCAAAACGTGCTAGGAGTGTTCTGGACAGAACCCTTTGTTGGCCAGCATATAAAGCAAAAATGAAATTTTAATGCTATCAAATCTCTTTAATTGGCTGAACGGATAATATAATTTAAGTTACAGATAATTTACCTAATTACCTACACTTAAATGCATATTTAATTACAGATAACTATATGAAGGGTTCTTTTCAGGGCCAATATATAATGCAAAAAGGAATGCTATCGCATGTCTTTAAATAAGCTGAATAGGTAAAATTAGTTTGTAGTTTTAGTTAAAGATTATGTGCATACTGATCTGTAACTAAATGATGCAGCTTAATTATGCATAATTTTAATGCTGATTCTGAGAAGTTGTTTATACTTATGTATTAACGCAACTACCTTGGCATTTTATAATGATTCCAAATAAAGGTGATTTTTTTTTACAGATAAAAAGTGTAAAGTTATTTATTGATTTCAGGCTAGCGGGTTTTTATGACTTCTTTTATGTCTTGGCATATATTATCAACATGTGAAAAATACAGCAGTTTCAAACACATTAAAGAAATAATACACATTCTTTACCACATGTTTCCGTAATTTGTTTGTGTTGTTCTTCTGTCTAAACACACAGTGATCTATTTTTGCTTAAAACAAATATCAGAATTGCACAGATTCATCATTGCACAAACTTCGAGACTACCAGCTTTCAGCCAAAAAAGTATTTCGTTGTTCTCTTAAGGAGTTTATGACAAAAGTAACTTATCTTAGAAAAAAATGTTTAAAAAATTTTAGATATTGTTCTTCATAATATTTCCTCTTAAAATCAATTATGCTTTTATGACTTTTTAAAAGAAAGGAAAAGTGCATATTGTTTCTTGCGTGATTAAGACGTAATTCTTGCTTTAATTCAATTCTTGTTGACTAAATGAGTTAATCGCATCTTTTCAAAGACTTACAGTCTTTGTTCTTTATATTATGGAAAGAAAAAATGTTTTCTGTAAAAAATTTCTATTTTCATTTTTTACACATTATTTAGAAATCTTTTTATGGATACATAAGAAAGTAAATTCAATAATTATTCATTTTTCTTTTTCTGTATTCTTCTACAATTTATAGAAAGTCCCCCCTGCTATTCCTTAGTAACATGAATATTCCACGGGTGCTTGCCACCTTCAAATTCAGCTGTCCAGCTCTTAGTTAAATTCCCATTGCAGAGTCAGCTACAAATAGAAGCTGATTTTAAGAAGTAATTACTTTACATGTATGATCTTATCTTGGAATCTTAGCAACAATTCCAGATTCTTTGAACAGTTTTCAAAAGGCCGAATTGTCTGCTGTACACTTAAATGGTTGATAGCTTTCCGGTGAAACTTTCTTTCAAATAGTACTTCATTGCTATAAAAAATGCTTCTACGTAATCAAAGCATAAAAAAATTTAGAAATTTGCACAGAAGCATTTTATTTGCAGAGTGCTTGCAAAGAATGTAATTATGCCATTATTTATTTACTTTTTGAGAGACAGATTGATCAAATCAGATGTTTTGCTTTTTTTTTTTTTGAAATATTATTCTGCATGAAAAACTAATTTTGGATGCAAATGCCTTTAAATATATAGCTTTTATGCATTACAGATGTGCAACTTCTCCAAAGCTGTTTGCCTGTTGGCGCAGATATTACAGTTTCTGGACCTAAAGTTTTTATAACTGATGGAGATTTAAAGGAAAAAAATGCACTGAGCAGTGTCTGGCCAGATGCAACATACTTACTGTGTCAGTTCCATGTACTGAAGGCAATGTGGAGCTGGCTATGTAACATTAAAAATGAAATACCTGCATGTAACCGTCAGGAAGTTTTCTTTGGTTTTAAAGATGCGATGTATGTTAAAAGAGAAACTGAATTTGAACAAAAAATATTAATCATAAAAAAATAGATATATTTCGAAAATCAAAAAAATTTCAAACATACTTTTTACACGTTGCTGGCTAAGAAAACTCTTTGAGCAAACTGCTTCAGAAATGGGTTACCTGTACAAGGCAACAATACTAATAATTACATTGAAGTTGTTTTTAGAGTATTAAAAGATACTGTACGGAACAGAGTAAAAGCATACTCAGTTATTCAGCTGGTAGACTTTATAGTGTCAGGGTATGAAAATTATCTACATAGACGGTACTTGGATTTCAGTTACGGCAGGTACACTAAAAATCTACTAAAAAAATTTGTGACTGATAGTGCAAATCATACTTACACTGTTTTATTTGATTCAGAAGAGAAGCATTTTTTGGTAAAAGGAAATAAAGAAACATATTACGTTGATGCACAATCATCATATTGTACGTGCTACATTGGAGCTAATCAAAGATGGTGGTGGCGTTTCGTTTCTTGGCGCAAAACCGTAGCGATTATATGCGCCGAAAACACACCTTTGCTAGTTTTAAATGAAAATGGACATGTACACAAACAGATAAGATAAACCACAAGAATAGTACAAAATAACAATGATGATGAAGACAATGATAAAATGATGACACGCTTAGCATAAACAATGGCACATGCAAACACATAATATCTCACAGAGGGGAATTGATTAAAATCATCACATATGCGACATATTAAAATATTTATTATTAAAACAATAAAATATGACATCAAAAATAAATCAAATTAAATAATAAATACCTGTTTACTTCAGGTAGTGGAACAAATTTGGGTTGACCTCTTTCCCAATTATTTGGTCTAGAGCAGGGATGTCAAACTCATAGGTACACTTGGACCAAACAACATTTAACTTTAGGCGGGCCGAAAAAAAAAAAATCAATATTTATAGAAACGTAGATTTATTTCGAATAATACAATATATATATATATATATATAGAAAATAACACGAAAAATTTAATGTTTACGTCCTGACACTTGACATCTCTTCTCTGCTATTATCTTTCCTATTTCGGGAGAATTTTGTTTGCAGTGATAACTATCAACGCTGACCCAAGGTGAGCATCATTAATACGGTTTCTAATAGGAGACTTATTACCTTTCATGACTGAAAATAACTGCTCGCACTGATAAGTGCTACCAAACATGGAAATAATTTCATATGCGAATTTTCGAGTATTTTCAAACCTGGCTGGTAAATATTTGTAAAATTCAGGCACGCCCACTTCAATGAATTTTGCTTTCAAATTTCAGTTGCATTGAATCTCGATCACCTCCATTTGCATATGGCTGGTTACTGAGTCAATACTGATTGAGAAAATCGAAGAAAACAAAAAAAAAATTGTGTTCGAGGGAACTAAAATCATTAAACCTCGTTTCAAATTCAGTTTTAAATTTGCAATTTTTTCTGCGTATTTTTGATACGAACAAGTATCATCTAAACTTGATTTGTTCATGCTGCACGTCGGGAAGTGCGTCAAATCTTCATTTTTAAGTTGTTTTTCCCAAAGAACTAGTTGACATTTGAATGCTTTAATTATGTCAAACATGTTCGTAATGATATGATCTTTTCCTTGTAACGATAAATTTAAATCGGTTAAGTGTTTGGTTATATCAACCAAGAAAGATAAATCTTGTATCCATATTGGATCGTAAAACAAACTTACGTCTTGATTTTTCGTTTTTAAAAACTGACATATTTCTTCTTTCAAATCCCAGAATTGTTTGAGAATCTTGGAGCAAGATAACCAACGTACCTCGGTATAGTAGGACAAACCCGAATATTCACTATCTAACTCACTTAAGAAAGCAGTGAATTGACGCTGATTTAAACCTCGAGATCTTATAAAATTTATAACTTTTTTTATATATGACAAAACATTCTCCATATTTATTACTTTCGTGCATAGAACTTCTTGATGTATAATACAATGCATATGATGAATGTTTGAACCGTGAATTTCACTAAGTTTTTTTCTTAGTAATGCTACGAAGCCCTTGTTTTTCCCGGTCATTGATGGAGCGCCATCTGTAGCTACAGAATTTAATTTTGCCAAAGGTAGATTGTATTTCTGCAGAAGTCCAAAAACACAAGTAAATATATCTTCTCCTGTGGTAGTACCAGGCATCGGTATTAGTTCCAGTAATTCCTCAAAAATGTTAAAATTCTTGTCACAAGAACGAAGAAACACTGCTAATTGAGCTTTGCCACTAACGTCCGTGCTCTCGTCACAGGCAATGGAGAAACTTTCGAAACTAGATGATTTTGCTTTGATCTGATCACTTAAATTCCCGGCTAAATCAGTAACTCTTTCCACTACTGTGTTTCGAGACAGTGAAATTGATAAAGCCTTCACATTTCCAGGACAAACAATTTCTCCAGCTTTCATTAGGCATTCCTTGATGAAATCACCGTCAGTAAAAGGCTTCGAATGTTTAGCTATCAACTCGGACAAGACGTAGCTTGCATGTACCGCCGCTTCACTTTCTTGCAATACTTTACTAAACATGGGCTGTTGCTTTTTCACTCCTAACTTGAGCTCTTTCAACTTTTCTTCTCTCATTAATCCTTCGTAATTGTTATATTTCGATTTGTGTTGTTCGTAATGACGTTTAATATTACATAAGTTTGGTACATTAATAGTATTACATATCAAGCAGATTATTTTATCTTATTTCACAGCAAAAATATTCTAATTCCCATTTTACTTGGAATATTCTATGTTCGTCAGCGATTTTTCGTTTAATTTTACTACCACTTAGTTTTGATATAGACATACTGAATACTAAGGGCTGGAATAAACACGATTAACGTTAAAAAGTTAACAAAAATTTATTCTTTCCACAAGAGATAAATCAAAATGCTGAAATATTTCTTCAAAAATATTCTAACAATATCACAAAATGTCAAACGTTTAGCAAAAATCAATTCAAAACAGAGAAACTAATTCTATCTCACAGCCAAATCGCTACAAATCAATCACAGCTTTAAGTAAGCAAACAGTTCGCTAGAACTACAGCTACTACTGAGGTGAGTTGTTTGTTCTCGGCTTTTATAAGCTTTATAATTAATTTCTCGAATATACTAGAAACATCTATAAATATCTGGATTTTTGTGGATGTCAACAGCAATTACGAAATATTTATTTATTAGGTATTAAAGGCACGCGCTGTTCTATTTTTAACCTTCCAATGCAGCTGTCTTTTGAAAAATCATCTGCGTTGCTAAGGCAACATGAAGCAAATCTAATTACAATTCTAAATAAAAAAACTAACTAAATAAATAACTATGAAATCCGTAACAATATGAATTAAGTAATAATTAATAATAAAGCAAAGTGCATGCACATGCATGCACCAATATATCGTACAAAATTATGATTGGAAAACTGAGACCATGAGTTCGGCTATCGGGGGATGCGTACAAGTTCTGAGTGCATGTCCCCCAAAAGCCGAAGGTAGCTGAACGCAAGCTACTCACACGCATTTGTAATTTAAGTAGTGTGTGTGTCAGCTCGCTGTGAGTAATCTAACAACACTGAATAAATTATCGTTAATTACTTAGCAGTAAACATTTCATTTTTTTCTTCATCGATATGTTATTTTATTATTATATATTATTATTTGCCGATATACACTGAAGTGACAAAAGTCGTGGGATAGTAATATGCAAATATACAGATGGCAGTAGTATCGCGTAGAAAATGTATAAATGCGAAGTGCTTTGGCAGGGCTTTCATTTGTGTTCAAGTTATTCATGTGAAGAGGCTTTGACGTGATTATGGCCGCACGACGAGAATTAACAGACTTTGAACGCAGAATGGTAGTTGGAGCTAGACGCATGGATCATTCCATTTCGGATATCGTTAGGGAATTCAACATTCCGAGATCCACAGTGTCAAGAGTGTGCCGAGAGTATTTAATTTCAGGCATAACATCCCGCCATGGACAGCTCAGTGGCCGACCACCTGCACTTAACGACCGAGACCAGCGACGTCTGCGTAGAGTTGTCAATGTTCACAGACAAGCAACACTGCGTCAAATAACCACAGAAATCAATGTGGGACGTAGGAGGGACGTGTCCTATAGGACAGTGCGGCGAAATTTGTCTGCCTTGGGCTATGCCAGCAGAAGACCGACTCGAGTGCCTTTACTGACAGCACGACATTGCCTGCAGCGACTCTCGTGGGCTCGTGAGCATATCGGTTGATCCCTAAATGAATGGAAAACTGTGGCTTGGTCAGATGAGTCACGATTTCAGTTGGTAAGAGCTGATGGTAGGGTTCGAATGTGACGCAGACCCCACGAAGCCATGGACCCAAGTTGTCAACAAGGAACTGTTCAAGCTGGTGGTGGTTCCATAATGGTCTGGGCTGTTTTTACATGGCACGGACTCGGTCCTCTGGTGCAACTGAACCGATCATTGACTGAAAATGGATATCTTCAGCTACTTGGAGATCACTTACAGCCATTCATGGACTTCACGTACTCAAACAACGATGGGATTTTTATGGATGACAATGCGCCATGTCACCGGGCCACAATTGTTCGCGATTGGTTAGAAGAACATTCTGGACAATTCCAACGAATGATCTGGCCACCTAGATCGCACGACATGAATCCCATCGAACATTTATGGGACATCATCGAGATGTCAGTTCGTGCCCAAAACCCTGCACCGTCAACACTTTCACAATTATGGACGTGTATAGAGGCAGCATGACTCAATATTCCTGCAGGGGACTTCCAACGACTTGTTCAGTCTATGCTACGTCGAGTTGCTGCACTTCGCCGGGCAAAAGGCGGACCGACAATATATTAGGAGGTATCCCATGACTTTTGTCACTTCAGTGTATTGGCCGGGCCGCAAAAATATTTGTGGGCCGCGAGTTTAACAGTTATGACTTGCTTCTAGACCAAGGATGTCAAAGTGTTTCAAACGAAGTTCTTTAAAATGTAAACAGTCTACTAAAAAATGACGAACTGACATTATGGTGTTACAATGCGAGCACATAGGTTCACTCTCTGCTTTTAACAGGTAATTATGCGTTATACGCGAGTGACCGATTCTCAGGCGAGTTAGCAAAACTTCCACCTTTCGGTTCCTAGTCGGCTCCCAACGTTCAACTTTTGATTTAATGCTTTTAAGCTTATTATCTCGCTGGAGATCCCACATTTGCTGCCACTTGTTTAATATTCTCTGCGTGATGACTTTACAGATGTCATTAATTGGAACGAGCTGATCTGTGAGGTGAACTGCAGACTTTGCTGTGATATCTGCCAACTCATTCCCTTTTATACCCATGTGACCTGGAACCCAACAGTAAACTATGTCATACACACGGCTTCTTAATTTAAGGTGGTGGTGGTGGTGGGTGAAATTTTTGGCGCAAAACCAGGAATGGTTATACTGCGCCAAACACAAGGTGATGATATATAAAGTGATATAGGCAATGAAATTACAATAACTATGAATTAAACAAGTAGATAAAGGAATGTACAAAATCCAGTGGATGAGGTCATATAAAATCAGCTAAAATCATAAGTCTTGAAACTAATATTCAAGATTAAAATCAGTTCAGATGAGATGATAAACTCCAATATCCTTTAAATAGTAAAATATATTACGATTGACCTCTCTTCCAATTAAATGGTCTAGAGGTAAGTCACAGCTCTTAAAATGTTTCTGACGATTACTATTAAAAAATGGTAATGGTAGTAGATTTCTGGCGCAAAACTCTACAGGCTATATGCGCCAAACATATGATTCTTCTTTTAGCATGGTAATTTACATGGGTTAGACGGGAATCTAAGATTTAAAACAACAGCATAGTTATAAAATCAAGGTAAATAGTAAAATAATGAAATGGTAGTATGAATTCCTCCATATAGTGATAATGATATATACAATATGTAGGTATAAAATCATAAAACAAGTGATTCATTAAAATACATAGCATTAAAATTGTAACATAAAATCTCAAAATAAATTCATATTAAATAATAGAAACCTGTTCTTTCAGGTACTGAAATAAATTGGTACTGACCTCTCTTCAGATTAAACGGTCGAGAGGCAGGTCACAGCTATTAAAATACTTTTGACGAAGACTATTAAAATATGGACAATCAATTAAAATGTGATCGACTGGCAGACAAACATTACAATTTGGACAAACAGGCTCATTCTCAGCTTTTAGTAGATAGTTATGTGTCGCTCTAGTATGACCAATTCTAAGCCGAGTGAGAAGAACTTCCTCCTTACGATTTCTATTAAAATACCAGAGCTCTATTTTAGGCTTCACCCTTCTTAACTTGTTAAAAGATTGGAAGTCCCAAAGTCGCTGCCATTTTTTTAAGATACTTTGTTTTACGATACAACTGATATCTCTCAAAGGGATGAGGCGATCAGACAGTTCTATAGCAGATTTTGCTGTGATGTCTGCCAGTTCATTACCCTTTATTCCTGTATGTCCGGGAACCCAGCAGTACAGAATTTCGTATCCATTACTTGTTAAATTTATGTTCAACTTGAGTATATCCACTACCACAGGATTTTTTGTGCTGGAAACAAATTCTAAAGACTTCAATGCACTGAAGGAGTCTGTATATATAATAAACTTTTTATGGCCTAGCGTTGAGATGTACAAAAGCGCATAGTATATGGCAGTCAGTTCTGATGTCGTCGTGTAAACGTCTGCCCTCCACGAACCTGAAGACCGAAGTACCAGTGTTCAGCAACTTTATCACTTGGTCGCTGGTGGGCCCTTTCTTTCAATGTTACCTGTTTAAGTTTCTTTGACTTTTTTTGTACTAACACTTTCTCTTTAATTCTATATAAGTGGACATAATTTCTTGTTTAGTAACAAAGTTCCATTGTTAAAAATACTGTATTGGTAGTTATGTTTTCTAAATTTGGAACCATACTATAGATTTTGCCAAGAATGAAAACATTTTGTTCTAAAATTTCGTAACATCATTTTAGCGTTCCCTGGATGTGCCCGGGAGCAAATAACCCCTTGCCCACCCTAGCTTCACCACTGCTGAAATACTCTGGAAACTAAAGTTTGATAAATGGCTCATCCTGTGTATAGTCCTGATCTTTGCCCCTCCTACCACTTGTTTCCTTCACTCAAAAAAGCCGTGTATTCACCTTGGACCAAGAAGAAAGGACATGGTACATGCGGGGCTCACTGCCCAACCGAAAACTTTCTTTTCTGAGGACATCAGGTAGCTTGTGCAACAGTGAAACAAGTGCGTTGAAAAGAAAAAGGGAGTGTATTGAAAAATGATGTTAATGTGAGTTTCCGATTTGTATTGCAACAGAATTTATAGCCACATTGCAGGTAATTTTTGACTTCCAGTGTATTATAAAATTTAAAGTACTGAGGTGAAAAAATATAGAAAAATACTATATTTCTTCACTTCCTTTTCCCACTTTTGTAAATAATTTTATCATCTGAAAATCAAGAGCGGAAAATTATGTGTGCAATTTTAATTTCAAAGAGCATGGTTACGGTAAAAACATAACAAATGAAAAGTAATCATGTGTGAACAACTCTGTCACAATATTATTTCTTTAAAAGAAATCTACACTCACTAAGAGTGTACAGTAATATTCATATTACTATATCTGATAGTAATTCAGTCAGCTTAGTTACCTTGTAAATCCCCAGGGGCACCTCACGTAAATGAGTCTTAACTAAATTTCCTAAGAAAAAATGCTACAGCAATCTAAAACTGAAATAATCAAAATAAAATGAAATCATGTTTGGAAAGTTTGAGTCTGAATAATTTAACAAAGAATTTTTTATGCTTGTATAGAAACAGACACTGGCTTAGATTTCTAAAATGTCTTTATACCAATCATCTGCAAATTGAAGCTTTTGTTTCTGATTCCTATATTAATGGCAGAACCTATTAATTGATGCAGCTGTATAATTTCATTTTCAGTCAAAATTAAATTTAGCATTTATACTTTCTTTTCTACGCAGTTTGCAAGTAATACAACTTCTATTAAAATAACCTTCCCCCCTTATACTTACTTACACAATTCCATGTTTCTTTCTTGTATTTGACTATACTATTAAAGATACTTTTGGTATTAGTTCATCTGCAGTATTCTGCTGAAATTATAAATTCTGTTATAATACAATATTTATATTAAAATTTAAATGTTCTAAGATCCAAGTGTTTTTACTGGTTATATTTGGAGATGAAAATACAGGGTGGCACAGGGAAACGGGAAATTTTGAACGTTAGTTGGCACATAGTTGGCAACACTGTAGAGCCGGCAGTTGTTCGAAACTTTGCGCAATTGTTGTGAATGCATTGCCATTTAGTAATCATGGATCATTGGACTGGTGCGGAATGTGCAGTAGCTGTGAGAGTGTTTTATAAAAATGGTGATAGTGCGACTGCCGCGCAGAGAATATTTCGACAGCATTACCAGCTTGGACGTCTCCCATCTGCGCATGCAGTTACAACATGGGTGCGTAATTTTGAAGAAACAGGATCTGCCTTGAAAAAGAAACCTCCAGGTGGCATTCCAACGGTACGTACCCCAGAGAACATTGAAGCTGTTAGAGCTGCAATTGGGAGAAAAGTCCTCGCTGCTCCGTTCCACAGCATGCATCTTTGCTAGGGATTAAGCAACCAAGCTTACAAAGAATACTGCACGAATTAGACTTCCATCCCTATAAGTTGCATATTGTGCAACAATTACATAAACGAGGCCCAAGGTAACATATGGAGTTTAGTAGCCAGTCAGATATTGGCTAAAATCAACGAAGATGCAAATTTACTTGGTAACATATGGATACCAGACAAAGCCCATTTCCACCTCAACGGATTCATGAACAAACTGAATATTCGTTACTGGGTACAGGACAATCCTTATGAGTTTCTGTTGCATATATGGCCTTATTTTTCTTTTAACCCTTTGCATCACCTCTCCTCCTTGGGATATTAACTTTCTTTTGAGACTTTATTTTCAAGTATATGGCAGTCTTGTTTCTGTTTCGTTGTTCTATGCCACTTAATATGCACACACTCGCATTTTTCGTCTACTTAATATGACTAGGCTCTACACCCTGCAAAGTTTGTGCTCCAAGCATGCGCACTGACAAGCTCTGTTGGCGGTATTGGCTGGTCTCCGCTACACAGTATTGGCGATGTATCATCAGATTGGCAAATTAGGATTTGTTGTCTCGCTAAATTTTGTCACGTTGCAGAAGTTAACCCTAAATTAGCAATTTGTTTATTCAGCGTGATCAGTATGGCTGGCAATTTTTTGTGTTCGAAATGTTCAAGATCTTATTCATTCCGGCAAAATCTATGGAAACATATTACTAAGTGATGCAGTACAAAGTCTGAGATCTGGACCTCAAAGCCACCAACTTTTTTTAGGATATTTTTTGTATGCTTTATGGATGCACATTTTATTCCCCCATCATAAAACATGTGGAGAATACAGAATACATACTTCAGCATTAAATATACCTCGTTATTGAAGAAACAATCATTTTAGCATAAATTTATGTGATTAATAATTTGGCTCCGTAGTTGTGTATCTGCTTGGCATACATCACAAACTGAAACAATCTACATAGTAACATCGTTTACATCTATGAATATTTTACACTTCTGACCCAACATTGCGAATCATTATGTATTAAATTTTGCTTTCACTGCTGCATGTTTATTAACACATGACAGCTTGAGTAATGACTCATGCAGTGATACCTAAACAATTTTTTTATATCGGTAACTGAATAATAAAGAGTATAGTAATCTTTTATGTTGGCATTATGCTTGGTGATGATTACAGATTTAAGTTAAATGCACTAAGAAATGTTGAAATTTGGTTATTAGAAACAACTTTATTTTTTATCAGGATAGCACACACTCTCAATATTTGCCTTCGGTGTGTCCCTGTAACTGTCCAAAAGTTCTGAAAACACTACCTCAGTCACCAAATTTAAACTCAATAGAACATATTTGGAGAGAATTTGAGGTTACAATATGAAAACACAGCCTTAAGACAAACGCCAAAATAAAAATAGTTAAAATAGGAAAAAAGGAGGAATAGATATTACCAAAAAAAATTGGTGAACTCTGTGCCTAGATGTTTGAAAGCTGTCATAAATACTGCAAGATCTCCTACAAAATATTAACTGGCAGGAATACTACTAATATGTGCAGGTTTCTTTAAAATGTACAAAGAGTTGTGTAAAGTAACTTTTCTTTTTGATTATTGATTTTACAAAATAAAAAAGTTTCACTAAATTCATAAAATAATAAATGTGGTTTTGCTGAGAGAAATTTACAAAATATTATTAAGAATGCTCATCCTCAAATCTTAATTTTTATTAATGAACAAAGTAATATTTGATTGAAACTCATAACTGTGTGAACACTTTTAAGAGCCACTGTATAGAATACAATATATACTCATAATAATAAAAGAATACAGTGCCTAGCTTAAAATACTCTAATACATTATAAATAGTCACTACCTGACTACGCTTCTACAAAATATTACATTGTTTTTCGGTATACATAGGGCACAGGCTCAGGTTAGGCATTAAATTTGAGGAAAATATCTAGTTATTAACCAAAGATTATGGTTCGACTGGCGAATTAATAATAGTTCAAGGTTGAATGGTTTATAACATAACACTTAAGTGTATTATTTGTTATAGTTTTAAAATAACAAGTGCGAGCTTTACGTGCATTTTGGTTAAAAATAATAATAATAATAAATTAAAATATTTCCCTATTTTAGAAAAATAAAGTGTTCAGAAAGAGAGAATGTTTTGAAAACACAAATATTTTATTGATTTACTGCAAGTATAATCTTCTATAATATACTATTTTATCAGACAAATCAATAAATGAAATAATACGGTTAAGTTAATCGATTATTACACGTTACATAAACCTAAGAATTAATTTAAAGCAGTTCAAAAACATCAGTACGAGTGGAAAAAAATGAATAACATCTATTTCCCCACACGCTTTTAGTCGCCATTAAAAAAATTCTTGTACGTATGAGCACTGAGCACTGCTTGGAGCACAAACTTTGCCGGGTTCGTATGTGTCATGCGTATGTGAAATCTGAATTTATCGCCAAGTGTCGAAGATTACCATGCTGAAAATATGCCTACTGCGCATGCTTGGAGCACAAACTTTGCAGGGTCTAGAGCATAGATGGGGAACCTGCGGCGTTTCAAACAACTACTGTACATCAACACCATGACAGTTGCGCGAAAAATCCCGCCAAAGACAGTCATTTGTAACATAACGTTAGAATACTAGTCTGAAACGGACTCTAACACGCATGAACGAGGCTCTGGCCCACAGCTAGCAGCGCCAACTACCTTGTCTAAGAAGTAAACAAAACTCGGTTTCAGATCTCCCATTTGAGTGTCACACTTTGCTTTGGCTTCTCTGACTCCCATCTCTCAACGCTTCCCTGTTGCGATCTTCAGCAAACTGTAGTTAACAGTGCGTGCTTATAACAGGTACACGGTTTTATTGTATTTCTAGAAAGTACACACTTTCTTAAAGATATTATTTGGTGATAATGAGTAAAATTTTTTTGGCGCAAAACCAGGGATGGTTATAATGCGCCAAACACAAGGTAATGGGACATAAGATGATACAAAAGACAGTGAAACTAAAATACCTTATGAATTAAACAAGTAGATAAAGGAATGTACAAAATCCAGGGGGTGAGTGAGTGAGTGAGTGAAATTTTTTGGCGCAAAACCAGAAATGGTCATACGCGCCAGACACAAGGTAATGAGATATAAAATGATATGAAAGACAGTGAAATTAAAATAGCTATGAATTAAACAAGTAGATAAAGGAATGTACAAAATCCAGGGGATGAGGTCATATAAAATCAGTCAAAATCACAAGTGTTGAAACTAATATAGAAAATTAAAACCAGTTCAGATAAGGTGATAAACACCAATGTCTTTTAAATAGTAAAATAAATTACCTCTCGACCATTTAATTGGAAGAGAGGTCAATTGTAAGTCACAGCTGTTAAAATATTTCTGACGAGTACTATTAAAAGATGGACATCCAATTAAAAGGTGACGGACTGATAAACATACACCACATTTTAAACACAGAGGCTCATTGTCAGCATTTAAAAGATAGTCATGTGTCATTCTGGTGTGACCGATTCTAAGTCTAGTCAAAAGAACTTCCTCCTTACGGCTTCCAGTAAAATGCCAAAGTTCGATTCTAGGTTTCACGTTCTTTAATTTATTACAAGACTGAACATCCCAAAACTGCTGCCATTTTTCCAATATCTTTTGCTTTATAAAACTACTAATGTCTGTGATAGGGATGAGGCGACTGGATATTTCAACAGCTGATTTTGCGATGACATCTGCCCGCTCATTACCTTTTATACCGGTATGCCCGGGAACCCAGCAATAGAGAATTTCAAATCCGAGCCTTGTTAAGTTTAAGTCCAGTTTCAGGATATCAAAAATTACCGGATTATGGCTGTTCGAAAAGACTTCTAAGACTTTTAGCGCAATGTAGGAATCTGAATAAACTATAAACTTTTTATGCCGTCGCTTTGATACATACAAAAGTGAATGATATATTGCGGTAAGTTCAGCTGTTAAGACTGAGGAAGCGTGGTGCAAACTTCTGCCTTCTACATGGTCACCAATTACAAATGCCGTCCCGACATGACAAGTTGACTTCGAACCATCTGTGTATATTGGAACATATTCTTGATATTTATACCTGTGAGCAGCAAAAAGTTGGGTACAGATGACATTGTTAGTGTTTTTTTTCGTGTGATGGGGAAAAATTTCAAGAATCTGGATTCCTGCCTGTTCCCAAGGAGGAATTTCAAAGTATTGCATGGCTTGGGGGGATATATCAGACAGGGAGCGTTCCTCGATCAGAGGGCGAACTCTCAAAGATAAGGGAGGCACACAGGATGGCCGTGCATCAAATAAAGTGTCACAGCTGTTATCAGTCACAGCTAGCCTATTAGGATTGTCAGGTTGCGATAAAATGCTAAAATAATGCAAGAGAGACAACTGCTCACGCCTCAAACGAAGTGATGGTTCATGACAATCAACATAAAGACTCTGGACAGGAGATGTCCTGAAACTCCAGAGCAAATCCTCAGAGCTTGATGATGCACAGGATCTAGTTTTAGCTCTTTTAAACGCTATAAGGTTTTGCAAAGTAGGATACCTACGAAAAATTCCCCATGCTTTTCTCTGTTTTTTCAGCGCTTCATGACAGTCACGATTCCACCATGGTTTTGAATACTTCAAGCATAGCTGCCTGTATGACAGTATTAGTAACTGCTTCAACTGCGTCATCGATATGCACATCTTCTACCATGTTCCCCATCAGCTCTGCAGTGGAAGAGAAGAGTTCCCAGTCTGCCCTATCAAGTATGAATCGTGGGCTTCTGGACATGGGTTTTGCTCCTCTTCGTGCAAGACATACAAAAATGGGGTAATGATCAATATTGTAAAGGTCATTTCCAACACTAAAAGTGCAAAATGGCAACAGAGATGGTGAGCAGATGGCAAGGTCGAGAGAGTGGAATGTCCTTGAAGGTTCATGGAAGTATGTACTCTGCCCATTATTCAGGAGACAAAGGCTATGATCTTGGATCATCTGCTCAATTTGTCTTCCTCGGGAGTTTGTATCTTTACTTCCCCAGAGCGGACTATGGCCATTAAAATCCCCTAATATAATAAATGGCACAGCCAGCTGCTCTTTAAAGATCATTTAAATCCTGCTGATCAATGTGTTCATTTGGAGGCAAATACAGGGAAACGACTGAAACAACAATGTGAAAATTTGCTTGGATACCAAAAACCTGGAGGGATGTTGTCAAAGAAAGCGCATTTGAGGGATAGTCCAGTGAGGTGAGTAGGCCTACACCCCCACTGGCACGTTCACCTGCCAGATTTTCTTTTCTGAAGAAAGTGAACCTCCGAAGTGTTGCTTGTTGTTCTGGTTTCAGATTTGTTTCTTAGTGGATAAGCACACGGGATCATCAGCATTGATTATGGATTTGATGTCGAGCAAATTTCGGTGGAAACCGCGACAGTTCCATGAGATGAGGGTAGCCATTATGATTCATGTTTGTTCTTTCTGTGCTACTTTTTAGTTTTTCGTAGCAGGAGATGACTGGGAACTTCTAGACCCCCTTCTATTTCCATACTATCTGAATCAACAGATTCAGAAATAATCCCATCCAGAGAGCTATTGCTGGAGCTTCTATTTTTATTAACTATTTTCTGAGTGAGATTTTTGGGTTTGCTTTCAATTACTGTTTCTTTTCTTTGTAATATATGTGTTGGATTTTCTTTTTTCTTGCTGTTAATAATTGGTTGGATTTTATTTGGTAGAGTCTGTATACCAACTGAAGTTTGGGTGGCAACTGTACGAGATGATTTAAGAGCACTGGCGTAAGATGTATTTGGCCGAACCTGTGTGCTTTGAACTAATCTTCTGGCTTCAGCATACGAGATGTTCCTTTTAACTTTTGCAGTCTGCACTTCCTTTTCAGATTTCCATTTCGGGCAGACGAGAGAAAATGCTGGGTGTTCATCCTTGCAATTTACACATAAGGCGCGGCGGTGCAGTTTTCACAATCATGAGCAATCTGTGAGCATCGGGCGCATGTCATGCTGCCACGACAAGACATCTTAGAATGGCCGAAGCGCTGGCATTGG
>KK118586.1:14418-97193 GCA_000611955.2 Stegodyphus mimosarum | reverse complement strand
AGCAGGAATCGAACCACGGACCTCTCGGTTACGCGTCGAGCATTCACCACGAAGGCATTCGAAGAAGGCGGGAGAAATACCTTATATAGTCTCGCTTTTTAAGGGCGACTAGGGTGCAGGGGACCGGATCGCCGAATCCCGGTGGTGGAGAATCAGCATCCACCCCTTTTTGGTTCAGGCGTCAGTGTAGAGACATTAGGTATTTTTGAAACAGGAGTATAGAAAAATGAGCAACGCCTTCGCCGGGAATCGAACCACGAACCTCTCGGTTACGCGTCGAGTTTGCTGACCACTATACCACGGAGGCATGCGAAGAAGGCGGGAGAAGTACCTTATTACTTAATCGCTTGGTGTATGTCCAAAATATTTGCCAAATATCTTTATTTCTGACTTACACTGAAAAATGGCCCACCAGTGGCCGAGCGGTAAAGACGCTGAACACTGGTAGATCGGTCCGAGATTCGAATCCCGCGAACGGGCTGGCTGCATGGGCGTTTTCGTGGTTTTCCCCATGTGTAATGTGTATACGAGCCAGTTTCCCTTAGAAAGTCCTCCACGAAGGCATCCCTCCCTTTAGGCAGATAGCCCTTGTGTGCTTTGCCATAATTGAATAATCTAACCTAACCTACACTGCCAAATGTCGACATTCACCATGCACTAAATGGTGAATGTTGAATATGTCGGAGATTAGCATTTTGTTCTCCGCATTTCAGGCTCGATAAAACTTCACAAGGGTGCCGTATTTGATATTACTTGCCTTCTTAATAATGGCAGCAGTTGTGCTTGGATAAATGTTAAGCATTTAGTTTTTAATTTCGGCAATAAAGAACTTTTTTTTTTTTTTAACTTTTGCATTTATACCGAATGTCAAAACAAAGGCTTAAGTAACAGCACATGTAAATAAACTTTTGTACATTCTAAATGAGAAAAGAAAATAATACAAAAAAAACTTACTTAATTATGTGATTGAAATCTTATTTATTACAACAACTTAAACTTTTATGACATTTTGAATTGCACAAAAGTATCTTGCTTTTACAACTGCATTTAGTTGTGGAACGCTTCCTTTTACAGTGACAGAGTGCACTGAATTAGCTGCAACTGCTTCTCTTAGAGACAGTTCTTGAGAAAAAATCTCATCTATAGAAAGTGACTTTTCTTTACAAATTACGAACTGATTACGGGTATAAAGCTGCTTGAAGGTGCCATTTTTATTTACTAGTTTATTAAAGTCAGAGCCTTCTATTCCAACAACAACTGCGAACACATTTGGGCCATCTGTACGACCACGGTCGACATCAGGGACTTGTATTCGTACGGTATCACCAATTTGAGCAGGAGAAAAAAATTTTTTGAGGTTGGCAACATTTTCGTTGCTTACAGTAGAATATTCTCTTTTGCGGCCGATATTTTTATAGAAATAAACTCGTGGTTTTCAGTCAGGGCTTGATATGAAGACATGGTAGGTTGCAGGTTCTCTTTCAATATTTTTCTTTGGAATATGGTTTTCGGTATGCCCACTGCTCAAATTTTCTTCAAAAGTATTAACAGTTTCTTCAAGCTATTCTTCGGTTTTAAAAGTTATTAGCAATTTTTTCGAGTCTTCCTTCGAACAATTTCTTCGGTTTCAATATTTGCCATTTGTTCGCCAGGCAAAAAAAAAAAAGATGTTATGCCTCTTCTTGTTTTAATGTCAAACATGGCTTCATAAGGACTTTGGCGGATTCTTTCATGATATGTAGTATTCTTGGCAAATTGAACAAAAAACAAACCATATGATCATTTATTTGTATCATTATCGTTCATCCAACATATTCTGTATATCCTGATTAGCCCTCTGAACCGAACCTTGTGTTTGACCATGACGAGACTTTCCAATGAACTATCTAACATCTTTCCACACAGCGCGTAGTTCGGATATGACTTGATTACTGAATTCCCTACCGTTATCCGAATGCAATATAGCTGGAGCACCCAAATGTTAAAAATATTTGAAGAAGATAATACGCTACTTCTTCAGCTGTCTTAGTTTTCAATGGTCGTAGCTGGACAAACTTAGTTAAATGATCTTGATACACCATTATGAACTTATATTCGACCTATCACGTCAACTTGACATCTTAACTCAGAACTGATCATTGGTTTCACAACAATACCTTTCTTAGGTGCACTGTGTTTCATTTGACACTGTTTGGATAAATTTAAATACAACATTACAACTTCATATGTAATATTTTTGTATTTAATTTGCAACTCTTTAAGCATACGTGTTCTTCCTCCGTGGCCTATTCTAGTGCGAGTTTCATATAGTATGCTGAACAGTTCATCATTAGTAACATAATGCTGGAAATTCGTTTCTCCTGGTTTTAAGGGTACAATTAATTTTTCTTTATCATAAATTTTTAAAACATCAAAACGTTTTAATCTGCCTTTAATGCGAAGGTGCGCTGCACTTAGTTTTTGCAGAAATCACTTCATAAAGTATTTTGAGTACTTTTCTTGTGAACAATAAAAACAATTGTCTTCTCGTTTACTCACAATTAATGCATTTAACTTTTCAAAAAAAAAGTTCACGATTCACTGCAGTATCCATTAAATGTAAATTATGCTAGTATGCGCATACTATCAAACCTTGCATAAGACTGGCAAACAGTGTTCCAGAGTATAACAAATAGATGCAACATAACTTCAGTCGCAGTAGAACAAAGGATATGGCGACAGATTGTCGCCCCTCTGTTGACCTCGACTTCTCTTTTCGACCTCCACCACAGTATATCTGTGATTGTTTCCAAAAAATTACAGATACATGCCACATAACGTCAATCGCAACAGAAAAAAGGATTTGGCGACAGACTGTTGCCCCTCTGTTGACCTCGACTTCTGTTTTCAAACTCCACCACAGTATATCTGTGATTGTCGACATACACCGGTATGGTCCAAATGTACAAGAATATAATGAAATATTCGGCCGTTCACCGACGTATTTGGTAGTTGTTGACGTTCTCCAATTTCGGTCTTTCGCATTAACATATACATTTTGTTCGCATATATTATTTTGCTTCCCCCATGTTTTGTTTCTCATTATTTTTGCGTCTCCATTTATAAAATGTAATTTTAGAAGAATAACTCTGAATGAGTGGAAATACTAATTTTTATTTAAATAAACTCATACTTTTCTTGTATTTTTGTTGCGTACATTCTAAAATTGTTGACAAAAAATGTATTCTTGATGAGTCGACAGCTGCATGTTCCTCTTTTCTGAGCATATGGTGGAATATGCATGATTCACAATAGAAGGCAAAATACACAGGCAAAATTAAGAATATTAACAGAATGTCCCTTTTGAATTTATATTTAAGAACATTTTAAGGATCTATTAAGAACATTTTAAGGATCTATTAAGAACATTTTAAGGAAAATAATTAAAGATTACTCATTGTCACGTTGCCAATATATTTTATATTCTATTAATATAAATAAATTTGTACTTTAAGCACAATAACAGAAAGCACACAACAGAAAGAATATTTTGCTTCTTTTGAAATAATCTGATCCTATCATATCTTTAATTAAAGCATTTTGTGAATTACTTATTTTCTGGCAAAAATGAAAAGGAAAAGAAGCTAAGTAGTACTTGTAGATTAATTTTCACTTAGAGATAATGAAGCGGAAACATATATGTGAGATTTATTTAATTTATTTAAGCAGTTATTTTATGTTTGGAATCTTTACTGCCACTTCTGCCTTTCTGTTTCGCCCCCTCCTTAAGAATGCAAATTAGTTCGTGTAAGTGAGGGTTTGAGTGTGTTGGTCAGAACGTGTTCTCTCTCTTGCAGGCCACGTTACTAAGTTTGTTATTCTGCCATAAGAGTTTCTGTTTTCGCTCTTGTATTATACTTGCCAATAGTAAAGCCACGCCGCTGAAGTCCGAGCGCGATGAATTATTCTGCGTCACCTTTGGCTATTAGTATTTAGGTCACTAGGTCTTCTTCTATTCTTCTGTTTTAGTTTAAAATAAAAGTTCTTATACACTTTTCCCAAGTCTCTGTTGTAATTTCAGTCATAACGAAAAGCGCGTTTCGTTTATTAAAGGTTTGATAACTGTTTACAGTAGTGAAAAGCATTCCTTAGAGTTTTAGACCAAACTTTATCGCTCATTTCTAGGAGATGCGATCTAAGCATTTGAAAATATATTCTTTTAATGTTGTGACAAATTAAGCATTCTTCCGGTAAGCCCTCTTGCAGCTTAGTAGGTCGTACATCCAGCCAGGAAAGTGGTAAGTCCTTAGTTCGGTTTTCGATGAGAACTCAGCTGATTTTTCATGTTTTCCTTTCCGAAAAGTCTAATAGTTTTTACAATGTTTCTCAAAGATTACGAGAAATTTAGATGAAATCGATTAATCTTGGTTCATGCATTAGTGTAAAATTGAAAGTAAGCCAATAAAGCAACGTTAGTTTGATGTAAATTTCGAATATATTAAAAAAAGTCGCATTTAAATAAAACAACGCATATTTACCTATTAATCGTAATTATAATATCTTTGTCGACATTCCATTTCATTTTTCTATCGATTACAAAATTTGTCGAATTCTGCAAAATTCAACTTTAAGGTCATTTTCTCAGCTATCAGTGGAATTCACCATTCGATTCTTAAGGATACCATCTCTCATTTTAATTCTTAGGGAATTGATAGCATATTCTATCAGTTTGGTTTACATACATCAGCCAAAATAATGACCATAAAAATTTCACGTCAAGAAACAAGAATTTTATGTTCGAAAAAGAGAAATAAACAATTCTTTTATAGCTTACCATCGCTAGGCCATTATTAATTTGGATATTAGGTATGCGAAAATTATTCTTAAACTTTTTTTTCAGTTAATGAAATGGAATTCCTTAAAGCTTTTCATATAAAAAAAATCTTTAGTTAATGACATTTGCTCTAATACAGGTTTGCCTAATACTTTCAGAATTCTAATACCATAGTTTTTTGGGTTTTATTTACTACTTTCTTCAAGAGATGGAGCTAAGTTAGTTTTCTTTTTACTTCGTCCATTGTTTTCGATATCAAATGTTTTTTGCTGCACCTGAAGAAGAAGCGACCTATGTCGTGAAATCGATTTAATTATATTCAAAATATATATCTAACGAAGTTCCCATTTTCTTTTCTTTATTTTTCCTTTTTTGTTTGGGGGGGGGCCTTAACGTTTGGTTAAAACTGAAATTCCGACATTGTGGTTCTAAGATTCGCCCATATACAAAATTTCAAAGCTCTGGGATAATCAGCGTTTTCAATGATTTTGAGTTACATGCGAAACATATGCATAGGTACTTACGTACAGACGTTATGAAAAAATCTCTTCTGAATATATTTCACAATGTATTATGAAAAAAAAAAGAGTCCTTTGTTCTGTCCGTACGAACAGATGCCACGCAAAACAATCGTCCAAATAGGTTGGAGAGCGGTCAAAATGGATATTTTCGTTGAAATATGATATCGAAATGTTTTCGCGATTACAATACTTCCTGTACCTTTTACAATGAAATAAAAAGAGTCTTTTAGAAGATGTACGTTTCTTTAGTCGATAGTTGGCAAGGAACAAAAATGCTGTAATATAATCTCACGGCTCAATGAGCGCCACCTAGAAGCCACCGGAAGAAATACCGGCCCAAAAAAGACTATAGTCGGTGTACTGGAATCGCGAACTAAGCATGGTGTTCCCCGAGATTTACTTTGTAACTTAAATGTATAATTATAACGTCCTTAAATGTAATATTTTATTTTTTTCTTCTTATTGTGTTTTCTTAATTAAAGTTAATTAAAAAGCCCAGGTGAGTTTTTTGTTTATGGTAGCTTGGTTATAGTGTTAACAAATAACATAAACTGCAGAAAAAAAATAAATAACTTTCACTGTATTGAAAAAAAAAAAGAGCATTTTACGCGCAATTCTGCAGTTCATATTTACGAACACATAAAATATTTTAAAAATATAAATAATTCATTTTAAATATGATTATATTTTTTAGTGTTCATTTTAAATATGATATATTTAAAATGAACACTAAAAAATGATAAACATGGTCAGTTATTACGATTTAAGAACACGAAAGTATATAAAGATATTTTTAAAGTTCTGGAAATTTCTTAAAAAATCTCAGGCTAATTAATAATATAATTAAGTAAAATTTTTATTTGCCCTTTTTTTTTAAAAAATGTAAGTTTTATGACATTTGGCGTAATTCAAAGAAATGCAATAAATTGGTATTTAATTTAAATAATTAAAAATACGGTAAGGAAATAGTATGCGATCTACCGCTTTTCGTTATTTATTTATATTTTAGATAGCGTATTAAAATCAGCTGTTTTTAACCATTTCTTTTTCCGCCATTTTACGTCGCATTCGGATTTAAAAATAGCGTTTTAGTGGCGCCACTTAAGAAATAACTAACTAACTAAAAGCAGTCGATAGCATACTACATCATTACCAAAACTAGTTTAGCATTAGCTTTATATATATATATATATATATATTAATAGAGAATAAATATACTGTTTTAGATTACTCACCATCGTCCAGATGTAATCCTTTCAGGCTAGGAACTTGGCATACGGTAGCAGCTGGAATAATTAGTTTAAAAAGCTAATTTAAAATCCATATAATTTATTTTTTATAAAATAATTAATCTTCATAATTCCTATTTCGTTTTTTTATATTTCATTTTTCTTTTTTATATTGAATATTAAAACAGAACGGAAAACATATTTTATTGAAAATACATAAAAGCAGACGATTTCTTAGTTCAGAATTTTATCCGTTCTCTCAACAATTTGATATGATGGTTATGAACACCAACAATATGAATTAACTGAAATTTCCTGAAAGCGCTGATAATATATTATCCAGAAAATAATTGAAAAATACTAGTATCTATCATAAAATCTAAAGTTATATCAACTACTTTAGAACTGAAAACGGAATAAATAAAATTCTACTGTAATGCAAAGTACTGAATTTGCTTTTAGATTACCTTATTGTGTTCATAAATACTTTTACCTTTAAATACTAAGGAATACCCTTTTGTGACACAACCAATTGATATAGCATTTTCTAAAACTTTTGATTATGAGAATTATTATTTGTTTGTAAATTCGCAAATAGAAACTTTTGTCTATTTAAAACATATTGACAGTCCCATTAACTATAGGAAAAGGAATGTGTAAAATAATAACATCTCATATACATGATTATGACGCAAATAAATAAAGCAGAAAATTATAATATTAAAATACTGTAGTTTGTAACCGAATGGTGGCTACAAATACGTATAACGTAACTACTTAGTTTCAATATCCATGAATAGTTTGCATCATAATCAAATGACTGCATACATATATTATGGGCGGAATTAAATACTATCCCCAAAACGTTGACTTAATGTTATAAAAATGCATGCAAGGTTGTAATTATTTTCTACGAAAGTCTATGAAAGATTCTAATCATAGCAATACGTCCAAAGTAGTTAATATAATGAACAGAATAATTATTAATCACAAAGAAAGAGCACGAAAAATATTAAGTTGCTTGCTTTTATTTTGGCATAGTTTTTAGGCAAAGGAATGTAGAAATAATCGGCATGTTTTTCAGAAAAAGTCGGCTTTGCATCAAAATACTAATCTTCTAAGAATTTTGCATTTAAGTGTTCATGAGCATGATGTCTTCAAGACCTGAGCGTAATACATGGACGTATTCGAGGCACGAAAAATATAAGCTGAATTTATCGATAGACTGACTGCTAGAATGAAAGCTATAAAATGTTTTCTTACCTTAATGTAGTTAAAAAATAGTGCAGATTTATTAATAGCATGCAGGTATTTAACTGCTAATTTTTCGGGGATGGAAATCATTAATATATAAAGCTCAAAATTAAACAGGATAAAATGATAAGATAAAACTAAGTCTTCTCTTAAGATATTACGAAAATGAAAGTAGAAAATCTTTACTGGGGGGGAACAAGCATACTAACCAAAAAAGTTGTTTATTCTTAATTTCATCATTACTTTTTATTCATAGTTCACAAACAAATATATGTTACCAAGGATCGTAATGCATTTTAATAACCTTAAAATATGTGATAATCTTGGGCAAGAGGAATTTAAAATAATGATTATAATAGTATTTTAAATTTTCACTAGCATCACTGAAACAAGCAATAAATTTAAAATTATCTGAATTGTCGTATTTTCTCGGATATTGTAAGGTTTTAGTTAAACTAACCAAGTTTATTTTAATTTAAATCTTTTCTATCTCCTCTCTGCTTCAACTTCCTGTCAGAAGAAGCGCGCGTTTTTAGCTTATGCTAATTTTTGAAGTTCAGCCAAGCACTATTTAAGACAGAGGTAGAAACCTCTCGGTGTGTGAGAGCTTTGCCTCAGATCACGGTCACGCTGCTCAACGTTCACCTGACCAGCTAGCAGTTTAAATTTATAAGCCATAGTGCTTACTACGTGATTGCTTTGTAAAATAAATTAAAGTGCGGTAGTATTTAGTATACCTTGCTACGCACCCTTTTCGGTAGAGGCCAATCTCCGCGAATTGCTCTGCGAAGCAAAGTTTAATTTAAGTTATATTTTAATTTATTTAAATTTATTTGATTGTTAAGTTCGACCAAAGTTTGGTCTGTTACGTTCTGTATCTCTCCCGAATTGGGAGGTTTGTATTTAATAGTGATTGAATAAAAGAGGATTTCAAATCCCTTCACGTGCAGTTATTCTCCAGCCCAGCAGTTACATCAGAACATAGCGTACCTTCCGCTCCCTGTTCCAGTTCAGGACTTAGAACGTAAGGATAAGAACCCTTTACAGAATTTACAATGTTCTCAAAGAATACACACAGAATGCTAAGTCCTGATAGTGGCGCCCGCACAGAAAGAAGAGGATGGCCTCAACAACAAGAAGACGAACCTGAGACACCTGCTGTACCTGTCCAGAATCCTGAGATAGCACCTCCTGGCATAGAAGGATTCGGCTACATCGTACAAACCATGCGAGCAGCCATGAAGCCAGCGGCAAGTTTTGACGGCAAGACAGCCGTAATCAATTTCCTGGAAAAGCTAGACTCCCACTTCATGCTATATCCAGTCCACGAATTTCAGAAAGTCGCTCTTGCTACCAGCGCTTTGAAGGGCCAAGCGCTAAGTTGGTTCAAGTGCATCGGAAAGAATCTCTTGGGGGAACCAGGAAGCCCCACATACACGTATGAAAATTTCAAGAATTCTCTAGTGAAAGCATTTCCCGTGGTGCGAGATCGAGCCAGATTGGAAGCTGAACTGTTTAGCCGATACCAAGAAAGAATAGAAGATTTGTCTAATTTTATTTTGAGGAAAATTCAAGTTTTCAAGCTTTTGTATGGAAGTCGCCCGGATCCTGAAATTATTCAAGTTATACTTCCTAGGCTACTGCCCCAAGTTCAAGATTTCATCGAACTAAGAAATCCAACAACATTAGACAGATTATTTGAGCTCGCGGTACAATTTGAAAGCCGAAGAACAGCCGACAACGAACGACGACGCCAATTTGAGCGAAGAAGTCAGTGGAGTTCGCCAAGACCGCAGCAAAAGCAAAATCAAAGTTACGGGAATAAGGCGAAGCAATGGCCGAAGAAAGATGTGTCTCCTAAAGCGAGCGGCGAACGAAGGGAATTTAATAGAAGAACAAGCAAAGATTCCGAGGGCAACCAGAAGAAAAAGAATTTAAACTAAGAGGGATTTCTTCGAGGAAGGTGAAGAAGTCCGAAGCAGCGCAAAACCCTTCCAAAATCAATTTAAACACCGTGGTCGTTAAGAATTTGAGTTTGCCGAAGATTGAAGTTCTAATCAACAACATACCGGCGACAGCCCTCTTGGATACAGGAGCCCAAAGCAGCTTCGTATCGGAAAGATTCTTTAAGAAGCACTTTCGACGTTACAGAATTTTTAGTGCAAGAGACACGGATGTCATAGCGGCCCAAGGAGAAAAATGTAGCTGTTTAGGAAAAGTACCATTGTTCGTGCGTATCAACAACGAACAGGTAAGAATCCTGTTTTATATTGTGCGTAACCTGCAGACTTGTATTATTCTAGGTGTGGACTTTTTTAGTTTGGCAGAAGCAAAAATTGATTTCAAGGGGGGAGAACTAACATTAAATATGAAGCCAATTGAAGCGAAGAATGATAAGCCCCCGCAGCTGGACTTGGAACATTTACAAGCAGAGGAAAAAGAGAAAATCCAAGGTCTGGTAAGTCACTTTGCGAATTTATTTAGTGATGTACCAGGCTTTACGCAGGTGGTGAACCACGACATTGACACGGGGGACGCTCAGCCAGTTAGGCAAAAGCCATATAGATATGATAGGACAAAAGAGGAAATAATTGAACATCATATTAAAGAGATGTTAAAGAATAAAATCATCACGCCAATTTCTAGCAGTTATGCTAGCCCCGTTGTCCTGTGTAAGAAAAATAATGATTACCCGATTACGCACCCGAAGCGGTGGCGTTTTGCTATAGATTATCGCAAGTTAAATTCAGTTACAAAATATCCTGTATATCCGTTGCCGATAATTGAAGAAATTATTCGAAATATTTCGTCTACAAAATACATGACTACATTAGATCTCACGAGTGGCTATTTTCAGATTGGGGTAAAACCCGAGGACGTACACAAAACCGCGTTCATAACGAAATCTGGTACGTACGCATTTCTTAGAATGCCGTTCGGATTATCCGGCGCGCCGGCAACGTTCCAAAGATGTATGGACATCGTCTTAAGACCAGTCCTTGGTAAAAGCACTTTCATATATTTAGACGATATTATAATTACGAGTAGTACTCTAGAACAACACTTACAAGATTTAAGAAAAGTATTTTCATTGTTAAACGAAGCTGGTTTAAAGATAAATGCGTCTAAATGTAAATTTGCCGCAAAAGAGTTACGTTATTTAGGATTTAAAATTTCCCAAAAGGGAATCGAAACGGATCAGTCAAAAATAGTAGCCATTAGAAATTATCCTGTTCCTAAAACAGCGAAGAAATTATCGTCGTTTCTCGGGATGTGTTCATATTACCGGGCTTTCATTAAAGACTTTGCAAAAATAGCTGAGCCACTGCTAAAGTTGAAAAGAAAAAAAGCTAGGTTTTCGTGGTCAGCAGAAGCCAACTTGGCGTTTCAAAAATTGAAAGACGCATTGACTCAAGCTCCCGTCTTAAAATTTCCAGAAGGGGATAAGGGATTAGAGATTTCAGCGGACGCTTCAGATTTCGCGATTGGTGCAGTGCTTTCCCAAAATGGTCAGCCCGTGGCTTTTTTCAGCCGAACATTAAATGAAACCCAAAGAAACTATTCCGCAACAGAGAGAGAAACTCTCGCAGTGTTAGCATCAGTACAGAAATTTCGTGTGTTCTTTGGAAGTTCTCCAGTAACTGTATATACCGACCACGCGGCGGTCACTAGACTCTATTCTGGAAAAAATTTATCACCCAGATTAATAAGGTGGGCTCTCAAATTACAGGAATATAACCTAATAATTAAACATACGCCGGGAAAAGAAAATGTTGTGGCAGATGCTTTAAGCAGAATTAACTTAGATGAAAATGGAAGTGTAATTAAGATAGCCATGTTAACATCCAAAGTATTAGATTCTCGTGAAACAGTAATAGCCGAACTCAAAAAAGATCCGGAGTTCAAAAATATATACAATTATTTGGCCGACCCTGAGAATTTCAATCATCCGGATATTGTGCCGATAAGAAATAGGGCCGAAAATTACGAATTAATTGACGGACTGTTATTCTATACGAAAGCTACTAATGAGAATCATGAATATAGACCGGTTATCCCAGCTAGCATGAGGTTGAATGTATTAGAAGAGTTGCATGATTGTGCCATTTCGGCTCATTTAGGTATAAGAAAAACTGTTCAGAGAGTTCGCGAGGCAGTTTTCTTTCCAGAACTGCAAAAGTTTACTAGGGCGTATGTCCAGTCGTGCCCAACATGTCAATTAAATAATTATGTTAATTTCCGCCCGGCCGGGTTCCTAAATAGTATTAAATCAGAATTCCCAAATCAAATAATAGGCATCGATTTACTTGGACCTTACCCTCGAAGTAAAGTTAATAAAAGCCGATATCTTTTAGTTATAGTGGATCATTTTAGCAAATGGTTAGAGTTAATTCCGTTAAAACGCGCGTCTGCAAAAATTGTAGTAGATTCAATTCTAAATAAGTATATTTTAAAATACGGGGCGCCCCTAAAAGTTATTTCAGACAATGGTCCTCAGTTTGTTAGTAAAATGTTTGAGGAAATGTGTGCAAAACTGGGCATACGTCATCTAAAGATGGTCCCGTATCGTCCGCAGTCAAACATAGCGGAACGGGTGAATAGAAATGTAGTGAAAATAATTCGTAGTTATGTGAAAAACTATCACTCTACCTGGGATAGCCATATAAATGAATTTGCATTTGCCCTTAGGACCGCCAAACACGATACTACACAAAAAACACCCGCTGAACTCTTCTTAGGAAGAAAGATCTTGACCCCCCTAGATAAACTGTTCTTTGTACAGGAAAGGGCAGAAGAATTTAAAATGAGTGATATACAAAAGTTAATACGGGAAGCGACGGAAAATATAGAAATGGCCCAAAGAAAACAGAAATTGTACTATGACCTAAAAAGAAGAGAGGTCAAGTACAATGTGGGAGATGAAGTGTTGAAGATTAAACACAACTTGTCAAATGCCCCAGAGGAAAAGGTGGGGAAATTTTTTCCGCGTTTTGAAGGCCCGTTCACAATTGAACAAATTACGGGGGCAGTGGTTATATTAAAAAGAAATGATGGTCAAACGCTCAAAGCGAATGTGGACCAAATAAAACCGTTCTATAATCGCAGCAAAATGGCTGTATTTAAAGATTCGTTTCAGGATCCGAGGCAATCGACTAGCCAGGAAGATATACGTCAGCAAAAACAGCAGGAACCAGCTACAACGGCATCGAAATGTCAGAAGAAGAAAGCTCCCCCCCAACAAAGAAATAAGAACCAAAAAGGTGGTTTCAAAAGAAAGTCTCACGATGCAGGTGAACAAATCTACGAACGGAATTACGAGCGCACCAAGAGAAGAAAGCAGAATGGGCAAGGGAAGCCCAATGTATCCAAAAGAACTGTGGAATCATCGGACAGGTGCCTGAGAAGCAAGAAACGTCGATTGCAGCCTGAGAATCAACTTCCCGAATACAGCAGGAACCAGGACAAGCAACGAGCAAGGGCCCAGGAGAGAAGGGCCCAGTCCACCAAACGTCCAGCGGAGCAACCTCCTCTACAAAGGAAATTGCCGAGGATACAACGACGGAATTTCAAAAGAAAAAGAGACGAGCAGGCTCCGAAAGAACAACGAAAAACGAGGAAACTGAACCAGGCCACAACTTACTCAAGTTTTAAAGATTGGGCCAAGAAAAGGATGGACGATCATAATAAGATAAGTACAATTTCGTATTCAAAAGTTTAGTTAATTTTTGAGTATACTGCAAGTTGCAGGACTGATTTTACCTCAAGCGAGGTTGACTTTTACGCCAAGTGAGCGATAAGTTCTCATATGGAAAGTAAAATGTTTTGTTAAAAGAAATTGTAATTCTTAAAGATTTAAAATTACTTAATTTTGTAAATAGATTAATTCTGTAAAAGCAATGAATTGCTGAAAAGAATATGTTAACTAAATGATTTTGTACGACGCTTTGTCTAAAGACTTGTAAAATGTCTAGAATGAAAATTCGGAAAATTGAAAAACACGATTTAGTCTGTAGACTATTAATTCAATGTAATTTGATATTTCAAGAAAGTACCTTGAGAAAGGAATAGGAAGCACTTGCTGTAAGCTTAGAAATTTAACCTATATTTCTGTAAGCTTAGAAATTTAACTTCTATTTGCATTTCAGGATTGCTGTGAAATTGTTAATGTGTTATGAAATGTAACAAATAATATTATGCTAGCAATGCACGTTAAGTGCAATATTAATGTGAATGTTGTGTGCAAACTGCGAATTTGTATGCATGAAAAGTTAAAGATTCACTATTTTAGAATGCAAGTGTTAATTAGGCTCTCCACCAAATACACTTAAAGTGTTAGACATAAAGCTAGTGAGAACCTTAGGATTAGCTGGTTATAGGGCGTTTTTTTCAGGTCTCGTATGTCAAGTTCTAACTAATGTTAGTCGATTGTAGGTGGAAGAGTTGAACACCCCCGAACACATAAAAACCCGCAATGGCGGTTTGCTTTACATCCAACACCGGTGAGAGAGCATACGGGGGAAGAATTTAATTGTGCTTGAATGATAATGTGTGTGTGCAAAATTACACAGAAAAAAAAAAAAAGGATTTGTACCACTTAGAATTATTCTGTTATTATGTCATACTAAAGTTGTTTTCCTTCCAGATTTTGCTGGAAGGAGTAAGACTGTTTGAAGAATAAGACTTGAAAAAAAAAATGTTGAAGATTGTTGTTCCAGAAAATTTCGTCTGTATTTTACACAAACATATATTGCCTTGTAAGAGTTGGCCTAAGTTTAGAACAGTGAAATTTTCGACTATTTAGAATTGCTAGTTTTCAACATGGTCCGTTTGGACCAAAGTAGTTTAACTATCGCAATTCTGGCGGGAAGTATGTAAGGTTTTAGTTAAACTAACCAAGTTTATTTTAATTTAAATCTTTTCTATCTCCTCTCTGCTTCAACTTCCTGTCAGAAGAAGCGCGCGTTTTTAGCTTATGCTAATTTTTGAAGTTCAGCCAAGCACTATTTAAGCCAGAGGTAGAAACCTCTCGGTGTGTGAGAGCTTTGCCTCAGATCACGGTCACGCTGCTCAACGTTCGCCTGACCAGCTAGCAGTTTAAATTTATAAGCCATAGTGCTTACTACGTGATTGCTTTGTAAAATAAATTAAAGTGCGGTAGTATTTAGTATACCTTGCTACGCACCCTTTTCGGTAGAGGCCAATCTCCGCGAATTGCTCTGCGAAGCAAAGTTTAATTTAAGTTATATTTTAATTTATTTAAATTTATTTGATTGTTAAGTTCGACCAAAGTTTGGTCTGTTACGTTCTGTATCTCTCCCGAATTGGGAGGTTTGTATTTAATAGTGAGTGAATAAAAGAGGATTTCAAATCCCTTCACGTGCAGTTATTCTCCAGCCCAGCAGTTACATCAGAACATAGCGTACCTTCCGCTCCCTGTTCCAGTTCAGGACTTAGAACGTAAGGATAAGAACCCTTTACAGAATTTACCATGTTCTCAAAGAATACACACAGAATGCTAAGTCCTGATAATATTTCTCCCCCCCCCTTCGCGTATTTTGCTCCTTAGTATTTTAGCGCCCAGTATCTGCAAATTTTAAGAATATTCGCGTAATTTTCCTTTCCTCAATGTGTTCAGAGAACGAGCATTCCTAAATTTTAAAATGGATTCGTCCGCACAATGATTATTTCCTTCTTACAGTGGAACCTTGCACAAACAGAGAAATTCGAGATACGTTAAACAGATGAGCGTAAAATTCGTCTCTAAATACGAGCATTGATTCCAGTAATGAGCAACGAGCCAAGCTTTGTTGGTATAGGTGGCGCGTTTCCTGATTCTGCTCGACATGGGGAATCTCCTCGTCATATCACTCAGTGTTCTTTGATCTACGTGTTTGTGCGCTTGTGAATTAATTGCTTTTTAAATTCAACGTAGAAATAATTATTTCACGATGCCTCCCAAGAAGATTGTTGCCTCAGACAGTGCTGCAGAGAAAAAGAAGGATGCAATCGCCGTTGAAATTAAGAAAGAAATCATAGATATACATAAGCGTGGTGTAAGAATGACGGAATTCGCGAAAGACTTACGGCCGTTCGACATAGACGATCTGCACTATTCTGAAGAAGAAGGAAGAAATTAAGAAACGTAATATGGCCAAAGGAGTGACCGTTACTTCCAAGCACAGTCCCAAACTCTTAGAAGATGCTGAGAAGCTGTTATTGGTGTGGGTTAACGAGAAGCAGTTAAAAGGCGATTCGGTGTCGGAAGCTATCATTTGCGATAAGGCTGAGAATGTGGGAAATTCTCCGAAACACACCAGTAACGTTGACTGAAGATGTGATGCCATTTAAGGCAAGCCGTGGATGGTTCGAAAAATTTAAAAACCAACCTGTGTTGTGCTACATGGGGAGGCTGCGAGCTCTGATACAGCTGTTGTTAATAAATTTCGGTCACACTTCCAACAGTTTATTACTAGTAAGAGGTTTCTTCCTCAACAAGCGTTTAATTGTGATTAAACAGGCCTTTTTTTGGAGGAAAATGCCTAAGAGTACATACATCACGCAAGAGGAGAAATCTTTGCCTGGCCACAAGCCAATGAAAGATAGACTTACCCTCTTGTTTTGAGCCAAACCAAATGGAGATTGTAAATCAAGCCGTTGCTCGTCTACCACTCAGAAAATACATGAGTTTTCAAGAGGGGGAAGGTGCAGAAAAAAACAACTAAATATGATGTGGCGGGCCAACAGCAAAGCCTAGGTAACAGCAGTTTTTCATCTAGTGGGTAGATGAAGTGTTTCATCCCTTAGTGAAGAAATACCTTTCCGAAAATAAGTTGAAACTCAAGGCTTCGCTCGTTCTTGATAATGCTTCTACACATTCTCCAGGGCTTGAAGATGATTTGCTGGGGAAATTTCGGTTCATGAAAGTCAAGTTTCTTTCTCCCAACACCACTTCACTTCTCCAGCCTATGGACTAGCAAGTTATTTCCAACTTTAAGAAGCTGTACACGAAGGCTTTGTTTCAAAAGGGTTTTCAAAGAAGTGACCGAAAATACAAGCCTGACCGTCAGAGAATTTTCATGGAAATTCAGCGTGGAAAAAGCTATGGCCTCAGAGTATTCCTGACTTAGGTTTCAATCCTCAACCTGAGGACAACACAGTGAAGCTAGTCGAAGAAATTGTATCTCTAGGAAAAAGTATGGGTCTGTAGGTGGACGGTGCTGATTTGGATGAGTTAGTGAAAATGAAGCATAATGAAGAAATGGAAAGAAGTGAAAACTTTCTTTGATGAAAATCACCCTAATGAGCAGTGTATGGGCATACCATGAACTTGTGTAATGGCAATAAAGTGTCGCATTTTAGAGGCATCTTAAAAAGGAGACAGAAGCAAATGTTACTAGATAAGTTTCTGGGAAAGCAACCTACAACTAAAAGAAAGTTAAGTGATTCTGACCCAGAATCTGCTTACAGTGAGGTAAAATTTCCAAGAACAGAGAACCTTCCTGAATCAGAGAGGGGTTCTTCTTCCCTATAGTAACCCGTTTCGTCCTCCCTATATCCCTATCGCCAGTCGGGACGCTTCATAAAGGTAATCTACGGTTATTTATTTATCAATGTTATTTATTAGGAAATTGGATTTTTATACTGATATTTTTGGAGATGCGGAATGGACTAACTGGATTTCCATTATTTTCAACAGGGAAGTTTATTTCTAGATACGTGAAATTCGCTATATGAGCTCAGTGCTAGAACAAATCTCGAGGTTCCACTGTATTGACAAAGAGAAAACTTCGCAACTTATCTGCTGAATTCAAGCCTAACTTCTCTCTTCTAACGCCAGCCTAATACAAGACCAACCCACCACAGTGAAGCAAACACGGATTGACATTCAGTCTATGATTTCGCTGAGCCAGCTGTACAGACACATTCTCTAATTATGAATGATTTAAGGCCCAAGAAGTTGCAGACACACATTAAGAATGGGCGAGATTCAGGTTACACGGAAGTAGAAATGAAAATATCATAGATATTAGAATATTAATATTACGATGTATTCTTACTGAAATGTGCGTTTCTTGAAGGAAATAATATTCTGATGCTAACGTGTACTTTATCCATAACTACTTTTCATTAGTTGCGTTCTTACTGTAACTGCATCCTTCGGAAATTAAATTACTCCCATGATTTTCTCCTCTCGATTTTCGAACATTAAATTTGTAAAAGAAGATGGGGGATATTAGTTAAATACGGTATATCTCCTACCACTGGAGCAAAAATTTTTTAACATAAATCTTTGGCACTCATGAGAAGAACAATCAAATAGAGTAAAATATCGTGTATTACCTGGGGCACTTGGAAAAATCTCAAAAAAAGCCCTGAAGAATTGACGAACAGGACCACCGGAGGATGGCTTCTCATCATTTTCTATAAAAATCATACATACGAGAATTCATAGTTATAAGGAACATTTTATACAAAATAAAATACGCTTAAGTAAAAAACAATGATTGCCATTAGTATAATATTCATTAAACTATTATTTTAAAGGAATTCCTTGGTGATGAATGAAGTTCTAAGAAATCATTCCGAGCAAAAAGTGTTAAAATCATTTTAAAAGTGATGCAATGAGTATATTATAAGTATGCAAATTTAATTGGATACAGCGCAATATATAACACTAGCTGATACCGGCTCGCTATCTATTTGAATGCGAACCTAGACTTCTTATATGGACGAAATGTTTAATTTCGAGTTGATAATTGATGTAATGTTTTTAAATTTAAAGTCGGAAAATAGAGTGCCTGTCAGTGAATCTACCACGCACAGATTTCCACATCACGCATGAGGTACTGTGTAGAGGGATGCGTCCCCATTATTTAACGTGGGGGGATCCCCACTAGGCCTACACCACGAAAAATTTCCAACATAAAACTAAGGACATATTTTAAGAATTATTTAAATATTTGTTCATTTTTCAGATCTATTAAGTCAAATTTTTTAATCAATTATAATTATTTGTCTTCGATGTTTTATGTATGGCAATTTTTGTAAATAACAACAACATTTTTATTTTTAATAACAATAATTTCTTTCTTTTAATAATAACATTTATTTTCATGAAACTTATGCTAACAGTTAAATATATATAAAACTGTAAAATAGTATACTTAAATTTATAAAACTTTTCTGTCAACAGCATTCTTCATACGTTTTTCTTATTGAAGAACGATGAGATCCTCAGGTGAACTTACTCTTGAACACGCTACGTAAAAGTGACCGTGAGAAAAACAGTCATTTTGTAAATCTACGCCAGCTAATTTTAAACTCTGTCCTTATGCTTTATTGATAGTCAAAGCAAAGCAAACTCTAACGGAAACTACAAAAGCTTAAAGACTTACGTAAAATCACGTAAATTACATAAAATTACGTAAAAGGATTCACGTAAAATCCGTTCTTAGTCCGCGTCTACATCGTGGAATGAGTAACTATGCAAAACTTTAAGTCAGTCGGGTATATAGTTTCAGAGATGTTGTGATGAGTCAGTGGTATTTCGCTTATACATATATATGGATTTTATCAATAAAGCAAGCAAAACAAAATCTTTTAAACGTTTTAAACAAATGGACCAAATTTGGGCTATGCTAATGTAGATATTCGGAAGATTCTTAAAAATTAATATTTCTTCTATGCACTGATATTTTTGAACTTGTTATTATGCATGGTTTGAGAATGAGATTTGCCGAAAAGTACTATTAGTAAAGTAATATAGACATGCATTTTGTTCATTTAACTTAAAAAAAGTAAATATTTCTATTACTGAATACTATACGCATAGAAGATTGAGTTTCACTTTTGAAATATACAGAGAAATAATATGGACGAAAATATGCTGTTTTCCCAGTAACATAGTTTTGACATACAACTTTGTATATAAGAACTTAAACTATAATAGCTTAACCACTAACAATTTTGCGCTATTGCTAGCACTTTCAAAGATAGTATGAGAAACCATACGTACAAAAACTGAGTGATGTGTTCCAATAAGAAGATGTAGAAGAGATATTAAAGTCTTTGCCTTCGTGATCAGACTTGCAATCATACGAGTAAAGAACGAATATGAGTAAGAAGTCACAAGGGTACAAATGCAAATACGAAGAATAATTCAAAATAAAAAATGCTGATGAACCGAAGTAAATAAGATGAAGATATACAATTATGCACAAAAAAATATTTTACCCTATTAGCTGCTCATGCAGGAGGTGGGTAGGTTATAAGGTATTTCTCCCGCCTTCTTAGTATGTCTTCGTGGTGTAATGATGCGCACGCTTGGCGCGTATTCGAGAGGTGCGTGGTTCAAGTCTCGGCGAGGGCAGTACTATTTTTTAATCTCTTCTTCTTTCAAAAAATACCTAATGTCTCTACAGCGTAAGGTCTGAGTATAAAAATGTTACAAGCTTGTTATAAAAATCACTTTTCTTACAGCTGCTGCTTATTATAAGATTGAAAAATAAAATTTAGTGCATGATTTAAAAAAAGTACCAAAAGGGATATTTACTTAAAAAACTGAATTTAAGAAGTTTGTTTCATTAGGTTTCTAAAAATTTATATGAAATTAAGACGGTAAGGTTAAAAAAGCAACAATGTTATTCTTATTGTTGCTTCAAATATGTTTATCCTGGAGTTTATTTTTTCAATATGATATATCAAAATGATCACAGAAATAAATTTTTGATATTACACTTGGAATTAATTTAAGCCGAATAAAGCAAAAAATTTAATCTGAAATAAATTTTAAGAAATTAAAATTAATTTTGAGAGCAGAGCATGGTCCAAAGATTGCTCATCAAACATTGCCAGAGTTATTATAGCAGACAAACAGTTATTATAGCAGACAGTTTTAATATTTAACCACACAAAGCACCAACATGATATAGACTGCTTGGGTTAATCTTCTTTGCATGATAGGCGAAGAAATTTTTCTTCGGATTATGCATTGTCTCTTATAAAACAGTCCGCAAATGCACTTACATTTCTTTTATTATTTTATTTAATTATTTATTTCAATGACATTCACTGTTCACCCTCTTGGGAAAAGGAAATAAACTTAGAAATGGAAGGCCTAGAAAAAATCGAGTTACGTAATTGCCTCGAAAGTGGTAAATAATATCTGTTTAGATTGAATTATGATTTTCTTTTTGTGGTAATTAAATGCTGTTAACCCTAGTAGTAGTAATTTAAACATTTGTCATTTGTTACAAAAAGAGCTATTGAACTGGATGTACAGTTTCATGAAAAAACTGAACAGACAAATGGGGATGTTCATTTTTCCCCAATAAACCAACATATTGATTGTAAAACATTAAGATGCATTACTTTGTAAAGATTGTTAGGTGCTTTCTTTAAAACTATTAAACATTCTGCACTTACGCAATAAATCTTTTATTCGCGCCTTATTTACATATCATTGAAATGGTACAACTAAATATACAAGATACTATGCGCGCTTCATAAACATATTGTCGTTCAACTCGGTTTCCATCATAATAATATCTCGTTGCTTCTCGGGGAAAAATAAAATATTTAAAAAAAAATCACTGTGTTGCGTTGCATTCGGGCATCCTGACTTAGTTACGACTTCCGAACATTAAGAACTTATACATAAAAAAATTAAATATATAATATTAAAATTTAGAGTTCGAAAGCCTCTAATTGTCATATATACTCACCGTCCTTTTCTATTCTTTTTCCGTGTCCTAGTTTTAGTAATAAGCGGCGTGTTTTTTATCATTATCTGCAACACTAACGTCATCACCATCATCATCATCATCGTCGTCCTCCTCTTATTCAGCTTGACACTGTCATGATTTCAATTGGCTCACATAAGCTGTCGTACTATAGAAACGCCCTTTCACCTTCTTTTCTAATTGAGTCACTCTATAGGTATCTCTTGGTAAAACGTCTGTAACTACCAAAGGTCCTCGATTATTTGGTTGTGTTTTGGTTGATTCTCCAGTTGATTTGGTTGATTCTCCAGTCGATTATTTGGTTGTGTTTTGTTGATTCTCCAGTTCCTTTTTATAACTACTATTTCTCCTCGTTCGAATGTTAAAGAATTGCTTTTCTTCTTTGCTTTACTTTTCCCAGCGAAGACCTGGTAGAAGACCTTCGACCAAAATTGTTCGATTTACTCTTTCCACTATTCCATTACCTCTTGGAAGTTGAGTTGAATTGAGCGTATGACTGATTCCATTATTTTCGCAGTACTCTCGAAATTCCTTCGCTGTGAAACATGTTCCTCTATCGCTTATAACTTGCTTTACTTTTCGTCTGCATATCTTCAATTCTCTTTCTAGCTTCATTCTGTAAGATTACTGGATCCTCCCATTCGTTTGCGTCTTCGTCTGCAATCATCCTCATCAATCCGTCGTTGAATTTTGGTGAATAACCGTGAAGCATTGCAAAGGAATTTTATTTGTAGTCTTATTGATTATATAGTTTAGATTCCTTTCGCATTCTTTAATCTTTTTATCCTAATCCCTATGGTTCAGATTTTCCATATTCGTTTTAATCGTAGCCAAAGTTGTTCGATTTGCTCTTTTCCACCATTCCATTACCACTTGGATGTTGAGTTGAATTGAGCGTATAACTGATTCCATTATTTTCGCAGTACTCTAGAAGTTCCTTCGCTGTGAAACATGTTCCTCTATCACTGATAATTTTTTCTGGTAACCCAAAATCATTTACAAATTTAAATTTACATTTACAATTACATTTCTTCTAAGAAGTATTAAATCAACAAAATACATAACCACGCTAGATTTGACATCAGGATATTTTCAGATAAGCATAAAGCCGGAAGATGTTCACAAAACAGCATTCATAACAAAATACGGTACATATGGCTTTTTACGTATGCCTTTTGGATTGTCAGGAGCCCCGGCCACGTTTCAGAGGTGCATGGACAAAATTTTAAGGCCGGTAATAGGAAAAAGTACATTTATTTATCTTGACGATATAATTGTTACTTCAGAGTCGCTGGAAGAACATATTAAAGACCTTCGAGAAGTCTTTACTCTTTTGAAAGATGCAGGACTTAAAGTGAACATTAAGAAATGTAAATTCGCGGCAAAAGAACTCAAATATTTAGGGTACAAAATTTCTCAAAGGGGGATCGAAACAGATAAATCTAAAGTTATAGCAGTGAAAAATTACCCAATTCCGAATACAGCCAAAAAGTTAGCGACTTTCTTGGGTATGTGCTCATATTATAGAATTTTTATTAAAAATTTCGCAGAAATTGCTGAACCATTGTTAAAGTTGAGAAGGAAAAGAGTTCGTTTTGCGTGGTCTTCAGAAGCAAACGCCGCGTTTGAGAAGTTAAAAGAATCTTTAATTAATGCACCAGTTCTAAAGTTCCCAGAGAAAGACAAGGGTCTAGAAATTTATGCAGACGCATCAAATTACGCAATCGGAGCGGTGTTAACACAGAATAGAAAAGCGATTGCCTTTTTTAGTCGTACATTGAATGATACGCAAAGAAATTATTCGGCAACGGAGCGTGAAACTTTAGCAGTTCTCTCAGCTGTTCAAAAATTTTGTGTATATTTTGGGAGTTCTCCCGTAACAGTATATTCAGATCACGCGGCAGTTACCAGATTATTTTCAGGAAAGAATCTTTCGCCACGCTTAATTCGGTGGACCTTAAAGTTACAGGAATTTAATCTCATTATCAAACACACACCGGGGAAAGAGAATGTAGTGGCAGACGCCTTATCCAGAATAAAATTAGACGAGAACGGCCAGAAAATAAAAATTGCGATGCTTCAGGCAAAGGTCATTGACTCTCGAGAGACTGTAATAGAAGAAATTGCCAGGGATCCCGAATTCGGAAATATTTATAATTATTTAAAAGACCCAGACAACTTCCAGCATTTAGACATTAATGCCATAAGAAGCAGAGCACAGAACTATGAAATCATTGATGGTCTCTTATTTTATACTAAAGTTACGAATCAAAATAGTGAATACAGACCAGTCATCCCGGCCAAATTAATTTTAAGTATCTTGCAAGAGCTCCACGATTCGCCTGTCTCGGGCCATTTGGGAATACGAAAAACGATACAACACGTACGCGAGACGGTATATTTTCCGCAATTACAAAAGATAGTTAAAAATTACTGCCAGACTTGTCACACGTGTCAGATAAATAATGACGTAAATTTCCGCCCGGCCGGGTTATTAACTAGTATTGAGTCTAGGTTCCCCAATGAAATAATTGGTATTGACCTCTTAGGCCCCTACCCCAGGAGTCATGTAAATAAGGCACGATTTTTATTAGTCATTGTGGATCATTTCAGTAAATGGGTTGAGTTGATACCACTTAAGCGGGCTTCAGCAAAAGTCGTTGCAGATTCGTTTTTGAACAAATATATTTTAAGATATGGATGTCCAGCGAGGGTGATTAGCGATAATGGTCCCCAGTTTGTAAGCAGTACATTTAAAATGATGTGTGACAAGTTGGGCATTAAGCATATGAAAATGGTACCCTACCGCCCACAATCAAATATAGCGGAACGGGTAAATAAGAATATTGTAAAATTGATTAGAAATTATGTGCAAAAGCACCATTCTAACTGGGATGACTGCGTCGAAGAATTTGCATTCGCCCTCAGAACGGCTAAGCACGAGACAACGAAGAAATCCCCCGCCGAATTGTTTTTGGGCAGGAAGATAATGACCCCCTTAGATAAATTATTTTATGTGAAAGATAGAGCGCCGGAATTTCAAATGGGTGAAATAGAAAAAATGTTGAAGGAGGCAGAAAAGTGCTCCCGGGAAGCGCAAAAGAAACAAAAGATTTACTACGATTCAAAAAGAAGAACCGTAGAATATAAAGTGGGGGAGGAGGTGTTGAAACAATCCCACGCACTTTCATGCGCAGCAAAAGATAAGGTCGCAAAATTTTGCCCAAGATGGCATGGTCCTTTTGAAATTACAAGAATAGTTGAATGCCGTGCATATTTAAAGAATGAGAAGGGCGAAGAGACTGTGGCAAATTTCGATCAAATTAAACATTATTATCGAAGAGCTAATAATAATATTTTGAAAGACATGTTGCAGGGTCCAGCCTCACAGAATTTTTCTAAGATTCAAGAGCCCCAACCAGGTCCCTCAAAAACAAGAGAACCCAGTTTGAAAAGGAGGTTACCAGAAGAGAGGAAGCCGCAGCCGAAGAAAAGACCACCCCAAAAAGAAAAAAGGACAAACGCTAAGCAACAGTCTCAGCAACCAAAGCGTCTAAGGAAGGAACGTCCAAATGAAAACACTATGAAAGCTCCACCACTACGGAGGGAACAGAACGGCGAGAAGCGAGCCGCCGAAGGTGCCAACCCACAACGAAGGAGCCTACGAGTGCAGGAGAAGGAACGAGCCAGTCTGGAGAGGGAGCAAAGACTTCAGCACAAACGGAAAGCGCCACCCACCATTCGTCCCAACAAGGTGTTTCTGGAGGAAAGAAGATCGACCAAACGAAAGGCAGCCCCAGAGTTTCAATCTAGGAGTAACAAGCAAAGAATAGCCCAAGCCACAGTATATCCAACCTTTCAGGAATGGACAAAAAAACGCCTAAAAGACTGGCAGAAAGATAAGTAGATTCTTTATTTTCTTTTAAAATTCACACAGTTATGTTTCTGATTTAAGTGCAAGTTGCAGATTTAAAAGGGAAGTTACCCGAGTCAAAAGCCGGTTGCCGAAAGCGTAAAGGACACGCTTGAAGGAACAACTTAATTATGCAGCGGAAGAAATTCGAGAGTTCAGTTGAAAAACTGTGAGACTTCGTGAAATGTTCTTTGTAATCCAGAACATGGGATTCATCGATTTTAGTCAAAAGACTCTCTGTAAATAGGAAATTGAATTGTGTTAATTAAAAGCAACTAGTACGTAAGTTGTATAGCAAAACTGTTGTATTATATTTTTCTATGTATAAATAATGAATGCATTTAATGTAAAACTGTTTTCTATGTAATGCATGATTTGTTGTAAGCCTTAAGCACTGGTTTTGTTTATATCGAATATTTTGGAAAAGCGTAAAGGATACGCAAGTTAAAATTAAAATGTAATGTAAAAGCGTAAAGCGCGCTAAATTAGAAAGTGAATATATAAGTGTTATTTAACGCAATGAGCATTTAAAGAAAATTTGAATTGAAGATTGAAAGAATGAATTATATGTATGAAATGCAATTGAAATGTTTGAATGTTGTACGTAGTGTTCTCTGGTTTCACACAAAAGTTTAAAGTTCATTTCATGTTAGAACCTCAGGGCATTTCAGATTTGTTTTAGGGGAAGTCTGAGGTCTTGAAAGTCGAAGAATTAACCCCAATAGAATTGAAGTCAGGTGGTAGTTGTGAACACTTGACAAAGTAAAACTGCGTGTTTTTCACAAACACCACATTTGGCCAGAGAACAAGGGGGAAGTTTTAAAAATGAATGAGTGTAAAATGAATGCGTTTGGCGAAAAGCGCTAATAGAAATTAAAAAACGCGAATACCTAAAGCGCGAATAAAAGTCATTACGGAAAGCATCAGAGGAAGGGAATGTTGTACTTTTCAGGTGAAATGTACTTATAACATGAAATTAAAATTTATTTCCTTCCAGATTGGAAGGAACCAGATAGTATCCAGCCAAATTCCTGATGGATCTTTTTGATGTGAAGACGGAAAAAGATATTCTATGTTAAAATATCTAAGACACAAACAGAGAGTTAAACTAAATTTAAAACTTACAATTGTAAAGGATGGCGAATAGGAAGGAAAATTTAGATTTAGAATTTAGCATCTTCACTAAAAGCCGATTTTAGGCTACTTAGTTTCAGACTACTAAATTCTGGGAGCAACTATGTAGCATTCATTATTTTAATTAACCAAATTATTTTTAGTTTGAACTTTCCTATCGATATCTCGAAGTTTCAGTTGCTGCCCGAATTTAGCGCGAGCGAGATATTTATGCAAATCGCATATATCTGATAGCAGTTTAAAAGGCAGGAGTTAACGAGGAGAAAAAACAGAGTCTTGGATTTAGCGCTGTAAGGCTGTGCGTGCAAAGATTTCCTCTGTCTACTGAAAGTTCGCCTTCATAGGGAATTGCAATTACTAGTTCTTGCTAGTGAAATTCGCATTATTGCATTTCACTAAGAGTTAGGCTTCCCTCGCCGTCCTACTTAAGGTTAAGTTTAGGTATTTGAATTGTTAACGCACTTTATTTCATATTATTTTAGTTCAGCCCAAGTAGTGGCTTACTCTCAAGTTGGAGAGTTGTAATTATTTGAATTAAAGGGTCCTTTAAACCCTCCTTCTGACTTTGTAGTTCTTCAACACTAAAGGACATAGCTTAGATTTGCTCACTGTCCTCCACATAGGGTTTCACAGCGGATGCTTAGCAAGAAGATTAAGAGATTGAAGAAGAAACCTTATAACATTAGAAGAAAGACTTCTGATTCCCGCTTCTACTTTCAACTTTTCGAGTTCAAATGTTCTTTCTTTTTCTAAAATTTCCAACTTTTCCCTGTTTAAATGATTATTTATAATTCTATCTAGCATTTGCTTAGTTTATTCTTCGTTATAATTCTTACTGTTCAAAATCATATCCCTTAAGCCCACAATTTTAATATCAGAAGTATCATCTACGTCAAGTTCTAAGGCAAGTTCCTGTACAGTTTATAAATGCACGTACCTTTCTACTTTCGTTTTTGGCGAGCTACCAAATTTTGGCTTAACGTACATTAAGGCAATACGTTACTAAATCCTTCGTAATAATACTTGTCCATCCCACTTCCTAGATGTTTTATTCCTGTTTTATATAGAATTCGTTTCCAATTTCTAATTTTAAAATGTAAACGTGAAGTGTACATACCAATCAGTAACCCGTCATATACTGATTTATTTGCACCTCGTGCATAAACTATAATTTATTTTCATTTTACTTTGCCGCTTATTTTATTCTTTATACAGGCTGATTCGCTACCAGAACGACAAACTTGCAGGGTGTGTAGGGAGTAGAGCGACGTCTCGGAATCACATAGGAAAGCAGGGCCGCAAATGCCGTAGTTGCGAGCGTTGGTGCTAAGAAGCAGAGAAAAAGAACAGGAAGAGCTACACATTAATGGGACAGAAAGCATTTTATTGAAAGGTTATACTACAACAAGTGTTCGAAATTAAGACTGGAAGTCGTCAGGCAGGCCTGACAGCGGCGCTGCATGGAATTCCTTATATTCTGGAAGATTTCTCCCGACAGTTTTATGGTAGATAGCGCTAAACGGAAGGTTGCATGAACAACGATCTTGCTGGAAGTCGTCATTTGCGATCCGTTTCCCGAGGTAGTAGGATGAAAGCGTATTCAAATCATGAATTGTTTGACACGCTGATCGTGTATGGAGATGCGGATTGTAACGGGCACGCCGTTCGGCAGTTACCAGGAAATTTATCCGAACAGACGTGCGCCCCATCATAAGACCTTCGCAAGCGTGAAGAGGTTACGTGAGACCGGTTGTTTAGTAAGAGCTCTTAATGAAGAGGCGATCTGACGTCTGACAGGAAACAATCCAAGTACGAGTATTCCAACAATAGCCCAACAAGTGGTTTTATCTCAATCCATTGTCTGGAGGATACTCGCAACAGACCAAATGAGCGCATAACAGCTTCATCTCGTCCAATTATTAGAACCTAAGGATTATCTATTCCGGAGGATATTTGCTAAATGGTTCCTGCAACAGAATGCTACAGACAGCGCATTTCCTGCGTCCGTATTGTTCACGGATGAAGCATACTTATACGTGAGGGAGTCTTCAATCAGCATAACATCCATGTGTGGGGTTTGGAGAATCGTCATCGTACGCAACCACGTGCAGCTCAAGAGCGTTTCTCGGTCAATGTTTGGGCCGGCATCTTAGAGACTACCTCACTGGACCGTACCTTCTGGCCAGTCCTTTGGACGGTAAGACACACCTGATCTTCTTGCATCAAGTCCTGTCCTTGACACAGCACATATTCCGTCGTTGCGCCGCTCCGTGTGGTAGCAGAATGACAGGGTTCCTCTACATTACACGACTGATGTCCGCTGACAACTTGACGTAACTTTCGGACGACGGTGGATAGGTCTTGGTGGCTCTGTTCATTTGCCTGCCAGATCACCGGACCTATCATGCATGGACGTCTTCTTCTGAGGTCATATGTAGAGTTTGGTGTACGAGACGCACGTTTCTTCAGTTGATGACCTCATCGCTCGAATATCTGTAGCTGCCGTGAGGACACGTGGCATGCCAAGAATTTTTCAGAACGTAAGGAAATCCATGCAGCGCCGCTGTCAGGCCTGCCAGACGACTTATGATCGTTATTTCGAACACCTGTTTCACTATAACCTTTCAATAGAATGTTTTCCTATTAATGTGTTGTTATTTCTGATCTGCTTCTTTGCACCATAGCTCCCTGCATTCCTGTATGATTCCAAGTCGTCTTTGTACCCCCTACGCACCCTACAAGTTTGTCGGTCTGGTAGAGAATCACACTATATAGTAGCTCCCATTTAAAGTTTGAACCTTACCCAAAATACAAAAGTGTTAAATATACACCAATAATGACCTATTATTAAATTAGTTACATAATTTTATTATAGGTCATCTTATTATTTATTAATAATAAAACTAACGAATTATTACCAACTCATTTGTCTGTTTAAAGTCTAAGAAGATATTTCATTGCATTAAGAACCAATAATGTAAACTGAATCAACGTTTCTTCTAAATTCGCATTTCCTTATCCTCCGTTTGTGTACAAATAGTCTATCTAATCACAGTTTTGTTAAAAGTGTGCTTGTTAAGTGACTGACAAAAATGGAAAACAAAAGTTGTATTATGGGGCAGAAATCTGTACAGCTATGTTAAATTTCCTATAAATGAAAGATGTTTATGAATAAAATGATAAAGTTAAAAAAAATTGTGCATATAATAATTAAAATGCATTACGTTTTGGAGCATCTTTTTCATCCATGTAACATTGTAGGAAATACTTCACTTCCGGTCTCTAAAAACATGATCATATATTGAGAACACACAACGTTTAACATTTTAATAGCTATTTCACAATGCAATTGAATAACTTTGCGTTGTAGGAAGAAAAATATTTGTTTCAGTTTGCATTTATTCAAGTATGCTATAATCGATATATTCAAATACACTCACGTTTGTGAAAATTGCAACACCAAGAAGGAATCGTCATAATTGAATGCAATTTAATACACAGTTGAGTGGTAGTGGTACAAATAAATGATTAAATGTTCAAAGCAAACAAACAAGAACAAGAGATCAGAATCAGTATTTTGTGTGGCCACCACGCGCCGCAATAAGTGCTGCTACACGACGTGGCATGGAGTCAAACAAAGTTTGAATGTCTGACTGAGGAAGAGCATTCCATATCGTTTGTACGCGTACCCAAAGTTCGTCTGCAGACGCAACAGGACGAGGATCACGAGCAAGACGCCGACCAATGACATCCCACACATGTTCAATTGGCGACATATCCGGGGAACACGCAGGCCAAGGAAGAAGCTGTACCTGCTGCGCTGCAAAGAAGGATTTAACAATCCGAGCAGTATGAGGGCGGGCATTGTCCTGTTGAAATACAGCGCCTGGCAAGCTTTGAAGGAAGGGAACAGCTTCGGGCTGTAGAACTTCACGGATATACCGGTTGCTGTTCAGATTGCCCACAATTCGTAGCAATTGAGATCGTCTATGATATGCTATGGCGCCCCAGACCATAACTCCGGGTGTTCGTCCACTGTGGCGTTCGATAATGCACTCCGGAAGGTGGCGTTCACCGGCATAGCGTCTGACACGAATGCGGCCATCATGGTACCACAAATTAAAGCGGGATTCGTCAGAAAACACGACATGCTGCCAATCAGCACGCCAGTCTCTATGCTGATTGGCCCATTGTAGCCGCAGGCGGCGATGGTCGTGCGTTAGGGGGATCCTGTATAAAGGAGTCCGTGCGCGCAGTCCACACTGCAGCAGACGTCTACGAATTGATGAAGCACACAATGAAACACCTGTAGCTATTGACCACAGTGCTGCCAATTGTCTAGAGGAAGCTGTACGGTCCGTCCGCGCCATGCGGACCAGGTGTCTATCATCGCGAGCTGACGTCACATTTCGGGGTCCACTCCCGGATTTCCGAGTTGTCCGACACTCGTCCGTCCACTGCTTCCAAACGCGCATCACTGTGCTGCTGTTACGCTGCACACGAGAGGCTACTGCACGATACGACAATCCAGCTTCACGAAGGCCGATGATTCTCCCTCGTTCAAACTCTGTAAGTTGTTCAAATCTCGCTCTCTTTCGTCGACGAGGCATAAGTACAGATTGAGTTAACGTTTACCACTAGCAGATAACCACCGATAACCATACACGCCTCGCTACAGCCGTCTATTTATTCGGATCCATCAGCCGTTCAGAGGGCGCTGCTCAGCATACGCATGCGCTACGGATTTGCAATTCTAATCATTTGCATATCATGCGCTACTTTGCATTTCCTGAAAATTTCAGCTCACTCGCGTAAGTCCTTCATGGTGTTGCAATTTTCACAAACGTGAGTGTATATCGACATAAATGCAATAGCAGTGCGTTCGTTTACACTTTTAACGTTTATATATATCCACTGTCAGAAAAGTTCCAGGACAAACGTCGTAAAAGGTAGAAAATTGCATTTATCAAGTAATGATCCTATCTGTTATCAAAGTAGTCCCCTCGGGAGCAAGCAGGGAAATCTTAACTACGATGCTTGCAAGCTCATTTGTCACAGCCCGTTGGATGCCTGCAATAATCTTGACGAAGCTTTCCTTTCAGTCACCTTTTCACTCATGGAAACAAGAAAAAAATCACAATAATCTTTGACACAAAAGTAGAATCACGCCTGGATCTATCCAATAATTGAGAAGAAATTCTTCGTCTTTCCTCTTTTTATTTATCTATTAGTGAGTGAGAAACGATTTTTGCATCAAGTTTCCGTTTCCCTAAATCTTTGCGTAAAATCTTATGACACACATCACGATTCAAATTCATTTCTTCTGATGTCATATGCACAGTTACACGACGGTCATGTTGCAATAACTGCCTTACATGCTCCACGTTTGCATCGGTATGTGCTATAGACGGGCGAACAGCTCGGGGATCGTCTTGCATTGAATTTCTGCTTTCACGAAACCTTTTATGCCACTTGAAAATATGAATTCTTGAAAGTGCCTCTTCTGCATATGCTTGCTTAATCGTGTTCCACGTTTCACTAAGGGTTTTCCCGAGCTTAACGCAGAACTTAATGTTCACTCTTTGCTCACAATCAACATCCATTGTGTCACCTTAAGGAATGCGACAACAATCCGAACAGTGTGTTGTTAAGCCCAGCCGTACTACCTAGTAAGTTTATATGGTGTTTCTCCAGCCTTATTAGCATGCCTTCGTGGTGTAATGGTCAGCATGCTCGATGTGTATTCGAGAGGTCCGTGGTTCGAGTCCGGTGAGGGCATTGCATTTCATGACTCCTGCTTCAAAAATACTTAATATCTCTACAGTGGCGCCCGAACTAAAAAGGTTATGGATGATGATTCTTCACCACCCGAATTTGACGATTGGGTCCCCTAATCAACAGTCGCCCTTTAAAAAGGAAAGTATATAAGGTATTTCTCCTGTCTTATTAGCACGCCTTCGTGGTATAGTGGTCAGCACGCTCGACGCGTATTCGAGAGCTCTGTGAGTCGAGTCCCGGCGAGGGCATTGCTCATTTTTCATGACTCCTGATTCAAAAATACCTAATGTCTCTACAAGTTTGCGTAGAAACATGGCCAAAGTCATGGGAAGTAAGAATACATACCAGAAAACAATATTTGTTCCTTTTTATTACTGTGAACTCAGAAATAAAAAAATGGTCCTGGAACTTCTCTAACAAGGCATTTATCTCTCTCTCTCTCTCTCTCTATATATATAGAGAGAGAGATTTTAATTCATATGTATCGATATATATACATATATATATATGTATTTTCTAAGAAAAACGAAAAATTGTGTAATTGTTATATCTAGCTGATGATCGTGTGAAGATTTCAGGAAGAAATGGATATTAAGACTGCATCAAGTAATTTCTCATATACTTAATTTGGCCTTGTTAAAATAATTTTAAATATTTATAGCACACCGTCACTCTTAGCGAAAAGTTGTTGACAACGCATTTTTTCACAATATAATACAATACAATTTTTAGTTTATAATTTTGTTTACTTTACATTTTTTAATTTGAAAAATTGTTCAAATTACCTATAGTTAATTTATTATTAAATAAATTTTAAAATTCAGTAGTTTTAAAGTTTGTCCTCTTGTTTTTCTCTCATAAATGCATATATGTAGTTAAAAGAAAGTAGTAGATGAACAAGAGACCTTTCAGTCAAGAATTTTGCGCATTGAGCTTCAAAATTAAGATTAAAGCCAAGTTAAGGGAGTAAAATTCTAAAAGCAATCGCCTAAAAGTAAATGATAGACATGTTCCTAGCAAAAAGAGAAAAAAATTCTAAAGGCAATCGCCTAAAAATAGATTTGATACCCACTTACTAAGGTATAAAATTTTTAAACAGATTAATTACTCAAGAAAATAACGCAAAAAAACTAAAAACTAAATGCTGGTATTTCAGAAAATCAACATTTAAAAAATTGTAACACGTAAAAAAACATTTAAAGCACAATCATAATTAAAATTAAAAAACAAGAAAAAGTACAAAAAATGGCACTAAATGGCAATTTAGCCTAAGTCGAGCTTTTTGTGGACTTATCAAGGGAAAAGCACTTTAGCTCTTATATAGGTAAACTCCATTACGCGTTTCGTCAAACGACAATAATTGAGCCAAAAGCGAAAAAAACGTTTTTAGCAGATAAAAATAGATAATAATCTACCTAATACCGTATTATACGATATATATATATATATATCGTATAATATATATATATTATATACACACACACACACATATATATATATATATATATATATATGTGTGTGTGTGTGTGTGTGTGTGCTTGTAAATGAAGCTTAATTTTTTTTTTAAATAATAGCAAAAAAGGTTCTAGAGTTTCGAAAATGCATTTCCCAAAATTAATAAATTCCAGAAAGACGTGAAAGACGAACAGTTACCACATGTCGCGAACTTGGCAATAGAAATGGTTATCAAGGCCCATCAGAAGAATTTCTGCCTATGTATAATATAAGGTTCTACTTAAATTATCTGCACAATTTAAACACTGTTGGATTCAGAATCACAAGAGCTGCAATTTTATGCAGGAATAAACACTTGCATGCAAATACGTGCAAGCAAACACCATTACGTAGATATGAACCCAAAAGTTATTACTAAAGTGTAAGAAATAAAGAAATAAAAACAATACGAAACATTATAACAATACACAAAACAATGATATAATCAAGTATATCCAAATAGCTACAAAAATTTATAGCAGTACGTACCTACATATAGCGACTTGTTTATAGGATACAATATGTTAAGACTTTTAAACGAAACCCATTACGACTTTTATAAACTGACAAATATTCGATTATATGAACGATTTTAGAATGCTCATTTGACTTTTACAGACTTGTAAAAAATTTCACATTTTTTTACATAAAATGTGGAATTTTAAGAACTCCGTGGTTTTAGTATTATGTCATTAAATTTAATTTACATTCCTTAAAATATATATATATATATATATATATATGTGTCATAATTTATTTAGATGGGCATAGGAATGACGAGCTTGACAATCAGGTCACGTCAGAATCCGGGTGTTGTCGCCGCAGAGTGGAAGATAGACAAAAGATGAGACAGAAGAATTTCTTTATTAAGGTTCCATATTTTTATTCTATTAAACGGCAGATCATTTTTCTTTTAGACGAAGAGCACCAAATTACATATCCGTAGTGATTTAAATTAGGTAATACCAAATTTAAGCTTTCTGCGTCATAACCTATTGAACAAAAGGTAAGAAAAAGAGACAAAGCTGCGGAGGTTTTTATAGCATGCGATGGCAGGAAGCAGTGACTAAAAAATGGCGCGACATACTATTTATCGTGGCGGTTACATAATGTGCCAGAGTGTTCTCGAATGTTCTGGTCTAGGGGGAAGATCCTGAAATTGCGGAAAGTTAATTAGAGGCTAACCCTTCGCGTAGAGCAAACTATCGTATTTTTTATACTTTACATATATATATATCTTAAATTTATGCACTTAAATTCTAAGAGGAACAGAACTGAATTATGTTCAATTAGTGTTTATTCCATTACTTCGGAAGCATTATCATACTGTCTGTCAAAACAGTGAGCTAAGAAACGCTGGAAGATTAGCGCTTTGAAATGTCGAGACTCCTCAGCGTAAGTATGTTAATGAAAATATTCGTTATGCAAAAATTTTTCCTTAAAAGTTATCAAAAACCAGAAAGCATAAGTATATCGATAAATTATATAAATGTTTTTCAGTGCATATCAAATGAAATATTTTGAGGAAATTTGTCTCTACATTTACTGATACTAAGAAAGTTATTCCAGAGGAGGAATTTTGAATCCTGGAACCTACAGTGAATTATAGAATGGATATTGTGAGTTTTATGATTTCATTAATTTTAGATGTTCATTTTTTGTAAGTATTCGTGCCAAACTGATTTTAATTTCTGAAGTAAGTCTATGAATTTCTCCTGAATTATATCTTTATCACTTATACATTTATAATCAACACAGCCAAATCTCGCTTAACGAGCACTTCCCTTAACGAGAGATTGGTATAACGAGCAAAACGAAATGTAAAGACTCCCTTAAACGAGCGATGTTTTGAAGAACGAGTGACGTGGAGACACTGTGACGTCATATGAAGGATCCTACCACGGCCAACGACAATGTGTGAGGCTACGCCAAGGTTTGATGGCATCAAAGCACTTTGGATTACGTTTCCACTGTAAGCAGATTCGCGATTTCGATGCCATGTTTGAAAATATCTTTTTAGTACTTTTAATCGTTATAAATTTATGTGCTGTGATAGATTTTCTAGAGTTTGTTATATGCAAGATATTACACTACTCGACATTGAAAATGCAACACTAAGAAGGGGTGGTCAGATATTTATGCAAATTTTAGAGTAGACGCACGTCACTGAGTTATGCGAATGATGTGAAATGCGCAGTTCTCCGACACACGTGAAGAAAGATATAAGGGAAATAACGTGCGGAATGGGCAATATTCGTGTTGTTATTTCTGCCAGACGAATTATCAAAGAAGTCTGGTTTTTGTTCCGGAGGATACGTGTAATAGTAGAGAATGCCAGGCTGACGTCAACGAAAGCACTTCCAGCAGATAGACGATTTTACGAGGGGTATGGTGATCGGACTGAGAAGGGCGGGTTGGTCCTTAAGTCAAATCGCAACTGATACCCACATGGATGCAAGCACGGTGCATCGGCTATGGCGAACATGGCTGGAACAAGGGAATGTGGAAAGAAGGAGGGGTGCAAGTACAGCCAGAGTGACGTCAGAACGCATGGATCGACGCATCCCCCGACAAGAGGTGGCATTCCCGCAAGTCACTTGTACCGCGATTCTGCAGCATGTGCAAGATACCCTGGATGTTCCCCTGTCGATGAGAACCATTTCCAGTCGATTGGTTGAACGTGGCCTGCATTCATGGCGTCCGTTAAAAGACTGCCGTTGATCTCACAGCATAGATGCCAACGTTTAGAATGGTGCCGGACTGGAGCGATGGGGATGACAGAATGGCGAAACGTCGTGTTCTCAGATGAGTCACGCTTCTGTTTATCCAGTGACAGTCGCCGCATAAGTGTGTGGCATCGACGTGGAGACAGATCTAATCCGGCAGTAACTGTGAAACTCTCCACCGCGAGACAACGTGGCATAATGGTTTGAGGTGCTATTGCCTACAATTCCAGGTCACCTGTAGTTCGTATTCAGGGCGCTATGACGGCGCAACTTGGATAATGTACTGCGGCCGGTGGCAATCCCCTACCTTCAGGGGCTGTTGCAATTTCTCAGCAGGATAACGCCCGACCACGCTGTGCTCTCATCTGCCAACATGCTCTGCGAGGTATACAGACGCTTCTCTGGCCACCGTACTCTCCTGACTTGTCACCAATCGAACATGTGTGGGATGTGATTGGACGCCGTTTGCAGATTCTGCCCCTGCCTCGTTCAGAAGACGAACTGTGGCAAATGGTTGAAAGGGAATGGAGAGCCATCCCTCAGGACACCATCCGCACTCTTATTGACTCTATGCCTAGACGTGTTTCTTCGTGCATCTCTGTCCTACATCCTACTGGGCCGACGCCGTTCTCGCTCTGTATTCTGACTATCATTTTGAAATAAAGATCACGTATTGCTGCTTGCTGTCTCTGTCGTTTTTCCAAATTCCATCACTTTCTGACCCGTCCTTCTTGGTGTTGCATTTTCAATGTCGAGCAGTGTATAATAACTTTGTAACCAAAAAAAAAAACTGTCAATATATGTATTTTTATTTATAAGAAAAATTACAGGATAAAAGTTTTTTAGTATATGTATTCATAATATTTTTATACAGGGTGCCCCAAAACGACCGCATAAACTCTGCACAGCTAGATTCCTCGTTGGGAGTACATAAAAACTGACAAAAGAAACGTTGTTGTACGATCCATAGTTTACGAGAAAAATACGAAAATCAAAGTATGACGTCACTGCCTGTGCAAGAAAAACCACTTTATTGGACATATCAACAACAGTATTGGCATATCTTTTCAGACGATAGTGTTTAAAACATTCGCCGCGCATATCTGGAACTGGTGTAGCGACACGTAATGACAACACCAATGGACTTAGTTGCTCGTCTGCATGCTGCTTGTACTGCGGTTGACCGCGCAATGCTGTAACGTGTGATGACAGCCATTTCACGGCGTGCTCAAGCCTGCCTCTACATGCACGGCTGGACAATTTGAACATCTGTTTTAAATTGTGCATATACTGCTGTTGATATGTTCAATAAAGTGTTTTTTCTTGCACCAGCAGTGACGTCATACTTTGTTTTTCGTATTTTTCTTGTAAACTATGGGTCGTACAGAAACGCTTCTTGGGCAGTTTTTATGTACTCTCAATGAGGAATCTAGCTGTGCAGAGTTTATGCGGTCGTTTTGGGACACCCTGTATATAATCTATACAATTTAATATATATGATCTTGATTAATATTAAAATACATGTGAATGTTTCAAAAGTTTTCCCTTATATATTTTGAGACCTTTGATAGTAGACAGCACCAAGATCTCCTTAGTATTTAACAGTTATGGTTTAAGTATATCTGTTATTCTGAGCAATATTTAATGTTTTAAAATTGTACACATTACAACAAGAGCACTTTTATGCTGTTCTACATAGGTACTATACGGTCAAATACTTAATACGCATATTTTTGTATAATAATTAAAGTGTAAAAATGCTATAGATGAATAATTAATATTCATATAATATTATATGTCCAAGCAGATGGTATGGAATAAAATATTATGTAAAGTTAAACCAGACTTTTCTCTCCACTAGCATTAAATATAAATTCATGTTAACAGGATCCAATACACAAAATAATACGCATAAAAGGATACTATTCAAAGCACGGTAGCCTAGAAAAATTTAGTCTTTATTTCTTGTTGAGGTAGACATTTAAGGCATTTTACATTTTTTTATTGACGTTTTAAAGAAACAATCGGGTTTTGTTAACAGAAACCCCACTATATTTTAAATTAGATGTTAAAAATGTAGTAATGAGGAATCATTAAATTATGCAGTTACAGGTTCTAAAATGTATTTTCGTTATAGTTGTTAATAAAAGATTACTAAGAAACAAACAAGCCGTGAATAACTTCAGTAGAACATCAAATGCAAATAGAGCTTTTATTAAACACAAGTTGCAATGAAGCAGAGAGATTAGTTCACATTATCGAGTTTCATAAGTGTAGAAATATTTTACCATTTTAATGTATGTGCTTTATAACAAGTTAGAAACCCAAATGCAGCTCGTATAAAATAGAATTCATATACATTCATTGTAACAAGAGCTGTGATAATGCATAATCACTATTTTATTCAAAGTCGTTTTTCGTAAATTATTAGACCTGCATAAATTATTCTTAGTTTTTCAATAACAGTTCGTTATGTGTCACATGTACCCCGCATAATCATTTTGTATACCTGAAGTGTATCCATTTGGAAAACTGGATTAATTCCATCTAGATTAAGATTAAACTGTATTAATTACACCATTTGGTTCTTTATCTTTTGGAAACTAAATGTACAAAATTTCGGCCCATTTTTGTAATTTCCATTAAGCTTTGGTACAACACTGGAACATAAGAAAGCATTTTTCGGTTAAAATTTAATCCGTATAATTTAATATATATATTAAACTTTAATCCGTAACTATACATTGAGTCATTCACGTCAAAGTCAGATATTCGAAAAGAAAAGAATTGCCCGCTAGCAAGTCCCCCTTTCTCTCTCCTCCCGCAATGCGAGTGATTGGACAGATATTGCGCTTTTGCAAGCTGTCGCACCAAAGCTAGGAGGGGAGAATATTCATTGTTTACCATAGAATTTACAACAGTTTATTACTATTTTTAGTAAGCTAGTTGCGAGGTTTCGCATTTAATTTAAGGTTCAATTATCCCTTCTTTCAAAGTTCCAATGACAATCCAAAATTTTGCAAATTTAAGGGGAATATCTTTTCTAAAATTTGAAGCAAAACACTTGGTTCAAGAAAATTATCTGATTAGTAGTTATTATGTCAAAAAAAAAAAGGTTTTGTTCTTGGTTTCTATTCCATTGTTTGTTAGTGACAGAATAATGGCTATGACTAAAGATGAAGTAACCAAATTTACCGTATCAATGACGAAGTAATTCATCAGATGACAAGTATTGCGAGGACATTTTTTTCTCGAGGACTTTATCCCCTTTTAATAAGACTTTGTATAAAGATGACTGGATAGCGTCATCATCGGAAAATTTCACTCATTTGCATTGCGTGCACAGTTAAAGCTCAGAAGCTTGGGCGGGAAAACTTTGTCAGTCAAAATTTCGATTTACGTGTATGCGATAGGATCCGCAGCTGCAGAGAAGAGAAGGATTGTCTTTTCGTTCGCTTAAGTGCTAGTTTATCACTGCGGTTTAGTTATGCCGGTTATAATGTTTTTTGCTTAAAATTTTATTATCATAGTAACACAAATAATAGATCTAGGTCTGCTTAATTTTTCATTTATGGACTTCTTAGAATTCCCATAAAAGAGTATTTTAAAGTTTTCATAGTTAACAAGAATCTCTGAAAATAGGAAGAAGGGTAGGCTAGAAGGCCAGTTCAAAAGCCATGTTTGCCTTCGACCTTTCTTTGGAAATACAAAAAGAAAGAATCAAAAATGGTAGATCTTGTCCTTTCACCATTTATTTTGTAAGCTTAAGGACAAAAAATGGGAAATTCTAAGACATTTCCATGCTTACTCAGTACACGAAAACTAGCTGGTTAGCTAGCTGAGGTGTGAAAGAAACCTTGTTCTGCTAGTCTTCTCTGCTGCTTGGTATTGACAAAACAAGTGTAAGGACTAAAGATGGGTTTAGTGATTTGAACAAATAATCAATATACATTTCAAGACATGAAAAATCTGTTGGTCATGTTAAAGCAAGTTTACAGCTTTCCACATATGGCCGATCGAGAATAGATCTCCAGTTTAATCAACAGATTTATAATGCTTCATAATGAGGCCCTAATACAAACAGGGAAATTTTAAAACGATTCATAGATTGTGTATGCTTCTTGGGAAAAACAGGAGTTGCCATTTAGAGGCCTTTTTGAGCCCATAGATTCAATAAATAGGGGAAACTGCATACAATTGCTAAATCTTCTCAGCTTGTACGATGCTATGCTGGATAATTACTTGAAAGAAAGAAAAGCTTTCCTTGGAACATTCCCTACTATTCAGAATAACCTTACAATTTGCATTTCAAAAGTTCTCATCTATAGTATTAAAAATCTCAGTTTGTTTCAATCCTTCTAGTCGAAACAACAGATTGAATTAATAAATCACAATTATCAACATGCCTCAGGTATGTAAATGAAGAAAAAGAGCCCCAAGAAGTATTTATAAGCTTCTCTGACGTAAGTGCCGATAGTTCTGCTAAAGCACCATGTGAGCATGTTTTCAAAATTGCAAGACAATTTGACTTTAAATGAAAATTTATTGGACACACCAACGATGGAGCAGCAATTATGGCAGAGGAAGTAACTGAACTGCAGAAACGAGTACAAGAAAAATATCCTCAAGCCATTTTCACAGATTACTACTGCCATGTTTTAAATTTGGTTTTTCAACAATCTGCATGCATTGTTAGAGAAAGCCACACGTTTTTTGAAGTATTGTCTGGCATGTCTGCAATTTTTTTTTCAACATCTACATAAAGAATTTATGCACTTAAACAATTCATGGAGAAAAAAATACCTAAAACTGCACCTACAAGATGGAACGTTTGCTCAAAAATATTTAATATACTACATGGAATAAAAAAGGAATTAGAAATGTTTTTGAGGACTTTGTAAAGAACTGCAATGATTGGGATCCTCTATGTATATCACAAGCGCATCAATTCGTAAAATGTTTGGCTGAATGTAAGAACCGTTTTCTCTTGGAGGTGTTTTCAAAGATATTCTGTCCCCCAGATATACTTTTGAGATTTTTATGAAAGAAAACCTTAATATTGCTAAGTGAGCAAAAGAAATCGCTAAACTTCATTATGTACTCACGTTACATCAAAACGACTTTCAAGCAATATGGGAAAAAGCCAGCTCTTCAAGAGATAAACGAATTGTCAGCAAAACGAATGTGTGTTGACAAACTTGAAATTAGGCGATTTTAATTTCAGATTTTAGACAACGTATTCAATCAAATATTCGAAAGATTTGGTTCCCTCACTAAACTTGAGTTTACGGCCCTTCTGAAGGAAAAGAACTTTGTTTCTTATAATTTCAATTTTCCAGAACTATTACTAAATAAGTTACATGCCAGTCCATACTGCAAAATGTTTGATTTTGTAAAGCTTAAGAATGAGCTGATTGCTTTATATTCTTCTTCGGTGTATGAAAATGGATGTGCGTATGAATTAGTACCATATATATTTGAATACAATACGTAAAGCATTACGAGTAAACTTACAAATTATCTTCACTGATTTTGTCAATACCAGCTTCAACCACATCAACAGAACGATCATTTTCACCATTGAGAAGAATTAATAATTATGTCAGAGTAACGCAATCACAAAAGAGATTATGTCGACTGAGGACGTTATGTGTCATGATACAACTTCTTCTGGGGGTTAAAGGACTGTCCTCATTTTTTGAATATTATATAAAAGAATTTACTATCCAAAACAGAAGGAATCCCGATTCAAATATTTGTAATTCTAATGAGTGTGCTCTAAGTGTTGTTTCTAGACTTCTGATTGTATCTCAGGCTTCAAGTCTTTACCGTCAGTTCCACAAACGAAATAATACATGTATCCGCGACGCAAATTGTTTATTAATATTAACAGATTTTATAATACTCACAAGATCCGAAAACTAGAGAGTTTTAAATGTTTATTATTTATACTTTGCAGAATTACTATTGCTTTGCATTAACCAGTTATTTATAATATCAGCCATTCTTATAACTTCTCCTTTCGTTTCCTTACCAAAAATGTAAATGAGTTATCTGAGGTTTAAGGCTATTTAATCTGAGGTTTTTTTGGATTGTAAGACAGAGCGTATTTCTGTCACACGAGGCCACGGTTCTTAGTTTTGACAGTTCTGCTAAGATTGTAGTTATTCGGCTTTGCGTTATGGCTGCCGTCATTTAAATTATTACATTGGTGAGAAATTCTTAGCTAACTTAGATTTAAATATAAGTATGTGTGTATGGTCTTTGACTACTGGCCTATGTTTTAAATTAAATTTGACTGTTACTTTAGTTTCATTGTCTTAAGTGGTAGTTGTTTTGTTGAGTACAAGACGAGCACAAGGCGCATGACGATAAGAGTTGTATCCTGGAATTCCTGGAATTTCCTGGAATGGTAATCTCGCTAAGGAGAAACGGAGGCAAGGAGAAGAAAGAAAGGGAGCCATGAAGCCTGAAATCAAAAGCGGTCTGAGAGATGAATAAGCTAGAATCCGATTGGACTGTTAAGAAAGACGAGTAGATGCAAATTATTGCAGTACGGCTGATGTTACAATTAATAATGCAAAATGAACAAGTTATGAAGGTAAACTGTAAAAATATGTACACTGTATACAATATATACAAAGTTCATCTTCTGTAAACAATAATTAAGTGGTGAAATTGTGATCATTATCCGTGAAAAGGTGAGCCGCCAGAGGTCGAGTAAGCCTGTCTTCGTGCAGGATTTCATATTTGAAAATTTGCGAGTAGTTGACGTGATCATTAGTGATAGCTTTATTGAAGAAACAGTCATTTGTTCTTTGCAGGTAAGTTATAAGTTCTTCAAATTTTGAAGTCTTTATGGAGGAGAGCATTTCTAACAAGATAATGCGCATCCGTAATAATTCTGAGGAATTTATTTTGTGTAATTTGCAATTGATGAATCTGCCGGTCTGTAGCCGTGTTCCAAGCAGGCGCTGCATAGCAGAGAATCGGTCTAATATAAGCAGTGTAAATATGCTTCTTGGTCTGGTTATGTGTTTGGTCATCTTTTTGGACTTAATTTAGAAAATCTGCCGATGACTGGGAGAAATCTATTTATAACACCAATAGCCTTACTGCGAATACTGTTGCTATGATTATGCTAAGTAAGATTTTTGATTGAGGATGATTCCCAAGTATTTGGCTTTAGTAACAATGGGAACAATTTCACCAAGCAAAATAAGATTTCTGTACTTTGCATTTCTCTTAAGTATCTTGGAAAGAATTAGCAATTGAGATTTACTGGTGTTAATTTTAACTTGTCAAGTCTTGCACCAGTTTTCAATAGAGCTTGCATAATTTTGAAAAGATGGCATGTTTGGCAACTAAAAGACTTAATAGCAACATCCGTATCATCGGCGTAACAGGCTAATAATGAGTAATTAACTAGACCTGGGTGAGGAAAATCGGAGATATAACATAAGTAGAGCAGCGGACCGATGACACTTCCTTGAGGGACGCCAGATTTTCTAAAGGCCTTGTCTCGAGATGGCATTTCCATATGCGACGACGAAAGTGCGTTGCTTGAGAAATGAAGTAATAAGGAGGATCACGTCCCAATTCTGACCATGTTGGATTAATTTATGGATGAGCCCCTCATGCCAGACGTGGTCGAAGGCTTTCGCCGCGTCCAGCATAAGGAACACAACACTCGTATTGTTGTTGAACGCCGCATCAACGAATTCAATAATTCTAACAAGGTGCTTAGTTGTGCTGAGGTTTTTAGTTAGTGCAAATTTAAGCATGCTTACACATTTGTTATCAGCGGAAATCCGCAAGAAGATAGAAATAGAAAATAAAATTCACATTAAAATCAAGTACCAAATCATTAAGAGACAAGAACAAGGTGTTAGCGTGGCTGACCTAGCACGCACATATAATCGGTCTATATCAAGGATGTGCATTATCCTCAAAAACAAGCATAACATTAATTTGGATAAATGCTTCAAAGTGTGTCACAAGAATTTCTACGTAACGATCAAGAATTTTCGACGGTGATAAAAGAATGCTTCTCATATGAATCAACGAGAAGCAAATGCAAGGCGGCACTATTATCGAAAACATAATTTGTGAAGAAATGTGCATGGCATGAACGTACTCAGGTGATCAATGTTTATGTTTATAAGTAAAATGATTGTAATTAGAAACAATTTCAGAGAGCTCATTAAGCGGTAAAAATTTCAGTTCTCTCCGACACCTCGACGACTGAGATATTAACATTGAGAAGTCAAAAAATTTAGTTTTCTGAGTGAGCTCTACGAGTTAATGTCAATACTAACATATCAAAAAGAATATTCAAGGTAGATCATTGGGGACTGAAAACAAGGGTTGAACTTTGGACAGGACATAGGAACGTTGGTTGGTCATTTAAAGCATTTTTCGATTGATTAGAGAATTGTGGGCTTATTAGTAATTGCTAATAAATTAAGCATGCAAAATAAAATGTATTTTACTCTTTTGTATTTTTAAGGACTTTGTGTACTTTTTTATGATAGGAAATTCAATAGATTAATGAATAGATTGAGATGTTCTCAACTGTTACGCAGAATTTTAACATAGAAATGATTCAATTTTGATTAACAAATGCCTCTGATCCTATTTCTGCAACCTAGAGAAGATGTTTCAGCTTCATTTTATGAGTAAGATTAAAGGTGTTTCATAAAGAGCATACAATGATTGTTGGAAAATTTCCAGTCTAAACAAACAAACTCATGCTAGTAACGCAGTCATAAGAGAGATTAAATGCACTGAGGACGTTATTTGTCATGCCACAACTTCTTCTGAGAGTAAAGGACTGCCCTCATTTTTTGAAGATATTATAAGAGAATTTATTATCCCAAACAGAAAGAATTCCCATTCAAATATTTGTAATTCTAGTGAGTGTAATCTAAGTGTTGTTCCTAGACTTTCGATTGTATCTTAGGCTTCAGGTCTGTACTCTTAGTCCACAAACGAAATAATACATGTATCTTTGCCGACATTTGAAAAGACTAGATATTAATATAAGTACCGAAAAAATTAATAATTCATCTTTGCTTTATATTCTTTGTATGTTTACTTTTTATCAAGTAAGGGCGCAAGTTCCATTACGGGATATATGTTCTACAGGCCTATTCTATTCAAATTTTAATATGATTTCTTCATATTGCATTTCAAGATTTAATAAGAGAAATACTTGTCAAAGAGATTCTAGAACAAGTAGAAGTATAAATGTCCGGTTTTGAAAAATAGAAAATAAAATGTGGAAAATTTGTCTTGATTCCATATTGTGTAACATTCAGCATATCAATACTAAGAAGCATCCCAGAAAGCAGTTTGTAAACTTGTAGAATAATTAATGCGAATGATAATAAATTTACAAAACGTTATCGTTTTCAAGAAGTAAGTGAAAAACGTATGTCAAAGCAAATTAAATGAAAATATTTTTAAATGTTAAAACGGTAGGAAATTATAATTCGTATTGCATACACCAGTGGTTACAAAACGAATTTTTTAAAAATATTTTAGAAGCTTAATATATAAATCATATCTAACGTTATTAAATTATGATTTGTGTAAAATATTTAAGTAATCAAAATATTTTCAAATTTATCTTTAATAAAATAATAAATAAATGTGAAATAAAAATTAATAAATGTGAAATAAAAAATATATTAATGAAATGAAAAAGCTATTAATCTATTGGGAATTAAAAATGCATTAAATACTTCAATTTGTGTAGAAATCTGAGAAAAAGTACAACTTTTACTGACATCAAAAATATTCAAATTATTTCTTACCATCTTCTCATGTGGGGATGTTCCGAAACAAATCAAAGAAGTTATTTTTCTGATTCATAAGTTTCAACTGACACGTAAAGCAATGCTACTTTCATTTTTAGAAGTAAATTTTTCAAAGTATAGATAAGATTAGACGGAAGTGATTGCATTAAAGGAAAGTATAAAGTACCATTATCGTTGCAAGTAATACTTAAGCTATATAGATAAGATTTATTACATTGTATATGGATCAAATATTTGGTGCCTAAACGTTTACATATTTAATAGATTAGACGTTTAGATAGACTTTCGTAACAGCTTAAAATATACACTGTCTGACAGAGAAAATGCCATACTATAAAAGAAAGACTGGAAACAATTTAAACTTTGTGCACAAAAATTTAATCAAAAACTTAAAAAGAATTTTTAAGTGTAAAGATCTTGAATTCTAAAACACTTAATATGCAGGACATCAATAAGATTTGTAGCCCTATTTCGGGCAATGCATTCTTGAACACCGTCGTTGAATCGAACCAATGAATGCCGGAATCACGTCCTGTGGTATCGTAGACGGAGGAAGAAATTCCTTCTGTCACAACTCATGATGCTCAATACTAAGGAGGAATTTCTTCTTTACTCCTTGATAATGATGTGTTGTAGTGGCCCAACACGCTACCCAAACTTCCTACTGTAATCCTCGGTTGTAATGAATTTCCAACTCAAGTTATGAACAAAAACATGAGTTTTAATGAAAACAAAACTTAAGCAGGTGCGGCTAATAACGATCTGCAACTTATAACTCAATTCAGTAGTTTCAGAAATTGTTACTCAGGAATGTCCTAGATCAACAGCACACCCGAAAAGTCAGTTCTTGCGGGCAAAAAAGGCCATAGCCTGAGCAGAAAGGTAAACTACCTTTGCCTCTCACTGCAAAAACTTGACTAGCATTCAAGGGGTCACTACTACTGCGTTGAATCCGGGGTAGGGGAATTTCTCCTCTGGTAGGCAACAAAAGGGGATGACATTCCGACCTCTGTGAAAGAGTTTTTAGTCCTTGGAACCACTGGGTGAACTTGGACGGTGAATCCAGAATAATTAACAATGGGACCTTGTTGCAACAGGGTTTCTCTTATGGTATGAAAGAAGCACGATAGCATTCCGAGTCCAGTCCCACTAGGCGAAACAATACAAGGAACATCAATGCGACCTGGTCACAATGAGCACAATGCATTGTTGATACGACCTCAATTCATCTTCGTTTCTAGAAGATGACGAGGTATTCAGCCGATGTCGATTCTTGTTCCACATAAGCTTGAATGAGGAACCGATCTGGCAAAGTGCTCTCTAGTACAGCGGTGTCAAAATGGCGGTTCCAGAAGCAATTTGTCTAGACCCGAGAATACATCTCCTGTAAATTAATTATTATTATTATGCAATAATGTATTATTGTGCCAAAACATTTTAAGATTTTAATCATTTGAAGCCCAATTTTACATTATTTCCATCACCGTTAAATATAAACTTGAGTAACGCCCCAGAAAATCTACGAATGGAGCTGATTAATTTACACTGTGATATAAATCTTATCCAAAGATTTGAAGATGCAGATCTGACTAACTTTTTTTCGTACTTGCCCAACGACAAATACACTCATTTATGAATTTTTAGATAAGAATAATCGCTTTATTTGGGAGAAAATTATTTGTAATTTTTTTTTCTCTAACTGAAAACTGGCACCGTCTAACAAAAGAACGAAATTGACCGATGAGCACCTACAATTCGAAACGAAGATAGTTTCCAGTAATTTTTCCAAGGTCACAAACTTTACCTGAATCAAAACGCCACAAGGTGTTGTAGCTAAAAATGTTGCAGTAAGAAGTAAATAAGTTCAGAATTATTTACATACAAACAGATGTATTTTTTCTGTATACATCAAAGAAACATTATAAATCAAAAAAAGGATAATAGATTATCAGTATGTTTAATGATGTTTTGTTTCATTTAGAAAGTTTTCGTAATTTGTTCATTTTAAATTAAATTATTTAGTGGTTAATTCAACATTTTAGAACAAATATCAGCCTGGAGAATTTATACAGCTGTAAATATGTTTGAATTACAAAATGTAAACAACAAAACTTTTGAATTACAAATTGTGACTAACAGAAATTTCTTGCAGATACAAACCATTGGATTTCAGGTTGAAAATAAATACAAGTTGTAATTATTCCTTTACTGCATTATTATCAGTGTTTGTGAATGTTTTGAAAAATATTTATTAAAAGAAATTAAAATCCAATTTAGAAAAATTTTTTGCTTAATTAAAAAAAAAAAACCTTTCATTTCGTTAAAAACGTTTTTCGGCCCTTTAGTTGGTTTTTAGATCATGCATTCGGTCCGCATGATATTTCAGTTTGAGATTACTGCACTAACACATCTTGTAAGGCAGTGGTCTCAAATTGCATGCGGGCCGCATGCATGATCTAAAAACAATTATGGGCCAGAAATTTTATTTCATTTTATTTACACTGGTGTGCAAAAATTAAGGACGAAACGGTTTTTTCAATATAACTTTGTACAAAAGCTTTCCAAATCAACACATTTAATACCGTAAGATCCCCAATACGTAAGGACATGAGTAATGTAAGCAACAGTTACTAAAAGAGAAATCAGAGGGATAAAAAGAAGCTTTATTGAAAAAGTAGCATGGAGCGCAATGCGACTGAAGGCCAAAACATCCCTGTGGTGGGTGTCCAGCAAGAAACATCCGGTCTTTATAGGGGATATGATCTCCCCTGACTGCTAGGCAGGTTTCACATCATTTGTGCATGCTGGATATGTGGTTGTTAATGAGCTGTTGAGACACTGCTGCTCGTTCCTCTTGTAGCTCCAATCGCAGTTTCCGAAACGGTAAATTACGTGCTGCCATGGGTCTCCCTAGTAAGTTCCGTACATGCTTGACGGGATTTAGATCCAGAGACCTTGCCGACCAATCCATGTGTTCAATATCTTCACTCTCCAACAGCTCTTCGACAGTAACTGTGCGATGAGGTGGAGCGTTGTCGTCCATGAAGAGGAACTGAGGACCCATAGCCCTTGTGAAAAGACGCATGTAAGGAAGAAGAACCTCGTTACAATAGCAGTCCCAAGTGACGAACCTCTTTGGGAGATATGAAGGTCGGTCCGGCTACCAAGCATTATGTCTGCTAGAACGAGAACTCCGCGACCTCCAAAACAGTCCCTTTTGATGATGTTGAAGGGCTTATTGCGTGTTCCTCGCTCTGTCCAGATGTGTATGTGTCTAGAATCGCAACTCAGACTAAATAGACTAAATCTGCTCTCATTTGTAAAGAGTACTCGTCCCTATTCATTGTCTCTCCAATTCCGGTGTTCCCGGCACCACAGAGAACGCCTTCTCCGAAGGGCAGGCGTTAGAGGTACACACCGTACAGGGCGTCGTGCAAACAGACCACCACCGTGCAGTCTTCTGCCATGGTAAAACGCGATATCGGTCGTCCAGTCGCCTGTGTCGTGTGTCTAGCGATTTCTCCCGCTGTCTGCCGCCTGTTTCTTCTGGCCTGTAAGGCAATATACCGGTCATCTGCGGGTGTGGTTCCTCGTGGACGACCACTACTAAACCCCCGGATAGCTGTTCCTGTAGTTTGAAATTGTTTCCAAAGTCGTGAAACGATGCTGTGAGCGATTCCGAACTCTGCAGCCCCACTTGTCACACTGCGGCCTTCCTCCAACTTCCCAATGATTCGACCTCGGGTAAAAGCATCCAAATGAAGTCTAACAGATTAATTATTCGCCATTTCTCGCTGAGGCAGCAACTCGGTGTGATTTTAACTGCTATACGGCGTGCAATCTCTTTGCCAGAAATACTGATCTTACACCAACAACATGCTTTATACTACTCAGACACTCCCCCATTACGTCTACCTGAATATCTGCGCATGTGCTACCGTACATCACCTTACTTAATCTCCTGATTAGTCTTTCTGTCCGCTCTGCCTCTTCGTTCAGCTGATATGCTAATTTTTCGACTTCGTCCTTAATTTTTGCACACCAGTGTATCTTTTAATTTTTATTTTCATTTATTTATTTATTTATTCATAATGGAAAGTTTTATGAACAAAATAAAAAATTAAACAAATTTTAAATTTTGTTCTCTAAACATTTATCAAACCACGACAAACAATACTAGTATAAAACAAAAAATTGCACTTCGTAATTTAGATACTATATTGACAGCTAAATATTAAATTCTTAGACTGACGTTACGTTCAAATGATTCTAACATGCTTAATTAGTCATCAAAAACACATTATGAAAACTTTCTAAGTTTTCTGAGAACTTTTCCATGTGGGACAAAATTTGAGAATAAATAAGGACAGCGTTGTTTCTTACTCTTTTTAAATTCTTTCCCGACGCATAAATAAAAATACGTACGTTTGTACGTAAATAATTATAAACGTCTTTATTTTTTACAACAGCTTGACACTAGCCTTGGAGAGAAATTACTAGAAATTATCTTCATCAGGGATTTGATGCTCGTCGCTTCGATCGCTTCTTTCTCAAATATAGAGAAATGCTGTATGTAATTCCCCCCCTAAAAAAAGCGATTATTCTTGAAAAAAAATTTTTTTAAAGCTGTAAATTTAAGAATAAGATTTATTTTACAATGCAAATTCTGCTTATAGATTTTCTGGCGCATTATTCATGTTCGTTTTTATGGTAATGAAACTAAGATAAATTCAAACGTAAAATAAATAACATCTTGAAATATTTGCAACATTGTATTAGCTACAAATACATAATTGAAATGTCCTCGTGGGCCGCATAAAATTGCTTCGCATGAAGTCCATCAGTTTGAGATAATTGTTGTAACGCATTCAAGCCTAGTAGTTTGTGACTAAGCGTTGTATTGTTGAATGAAATTTAGGATGCCCTAAAAACAGGGAAGAAGATAAAGTGGCAGCACATCATCAGCATACAAAATGCTGTTTAATGTGCATCTAATGCTTATTAAAGATGAATGGCTGTTAGCAATAATGGCATTCGAATACGTTATTCCGCGTTAATGGGTTATGGTGTCACTCGTTAAGGGCAGAGCAATTCGCCTCGAGATTGTGCTGTCACCACACGCTCTTTCGCTGACTATCATATGGAGAGCAGAAAGGAAATTCCTCGAAACGCTTGCTTCCATTCGGCGTCCATGCAATTCTGTTTCGACACTATTGCAAACATTCATGACGATGGATCTCTGTTAATGGAACCTTCGTAAAACACGGGTGGATGTCAGACTTACATCACCAGTTGTCACAACCAAATTTAAAAGCCAACCGTTGCGAAATTGCCAACGTCGATGCTAGAACAGAGGAAACACTCCGGAAGATGTCTTCAGTGATACAAATGGTGAATGAATTATGAAGAGGTGATTTTGTGTGCTGCGATTACTCTGCCATGACGTCCATCTCATTGCATCGAATTCCTTACGACGCTTCAAATTCCCTTCCTGGGTTCATTGCCTCATTTTCGTACCCTTTCTTGATGTGAACTGTTATAAATCTGATGTAATAAATGTAAAATTAATGATGACTTTTTAACACATGAAAATAATTTCCATTATTATGTGCAAGAACTAATATTAGGAATTACTATTATGTGTAAATATAATTATAATTCCTACATTTTATTATCCTTGCAAAGAAGCAAACTTTTCAAAACCGTACTGGTTGATATTCCTTTAGCTATGCTGAGAAAATTGACTGTGTCATCACAACGTCTGCCAGTCTCAAGCTGTCGCGGAATGACAGTCACGTGGTGATGAAAAATAAAAGTAGCATAAATTTGTTCGCGAGGAAGTAGCCTGTGAAGTTTCATAGCCCCTTTTTCTCCCATCTTGATAGCTTTTCCCTTTAGACAGAACCATGTTCACACTTGATTTATAATACACTCATGTCCATAAATTAATGATAATTCGGAGTCACGCGGAAATCGAACTCTAAAATAAATATATCACCTGTAAAATCACTACACACATCTTCAAGAGAATCATATGCAAATTTCAGGAAGTAACCAGATGACACCGATGGTACGTCACAATGACGAGAGTGTAAAAGAGTGATATGTAAGGAATACAGGCAAAGAAGTAAAATTGTTCGCAGGCACTTTATAAGCATTTCAGTGCAATAATCGAATAGTTATGACACAAAGGACGCATTTGGTTGATTTTTTACGTGGTAGAATTATCGGCCATCTGGAATGTGGACGTATCCACCTGGAAGTATCAGACGAACTTGGAATTGCCCAGAGTGTCATCTCCAGGCTTTGGACACAATTCCAAGATGATGGTAATGTGAATAGACGTTACAGCACAGGTTACCCCGACATTCGGCATTACAACGCCGAATGAGGACCGGTATTTGGCAGTTACTGCCAAAAGAAACAGGCGGAGCACAACCTCCGACCTGTCTCGTCAGCGCTCTTCAGCCACTGGTACAACAATTTGCAGACCGTGTACAGACGCTTAGGGCAGATTGGTCTATATGCTCGTAGACCTGTCAGATGCATTCCAGTTACTGCAACTCACTGTCGCCAGCGGTTAGCCTGGAGAAGAGAGCATGCATTGTGGACACCGCAACAGTGAGCTTGTGTGATGTTTTCCGAGGAGTCCAGGTTTAGCTTGCAGTCTGATTCTCGACGGACTTTCGTATGGAGAGCTCCAGGTACCCGTTACCACCAAGAAAACATCATTGAACGACACCGTTACGGTGGTGCAGGAGTGCTCGTTTGGGGTGGAATTATTCTGGGTTCCAGAACTGACCTGCATGTTCTAATTGGAACCATGACAAGCCAAATCTATCGGGACGTCATTTTGGAACAAGATGTACGTTTGTTTCGGGGCGCCATGGGCGCACAATTTGTGTTTATATATGTCAACGCCCGTCCTCACCGTGCAAACATCGTAAGCGAATGCTTTCAATCGGAGGCTATCATCCGTATGGACTGGCCAGTATTCTCACCGCACTTGAATCCAGTAGAGCACGTGGGGGACATGCTTGACCGACGAGTTGCAGCCCGTTAACCTTCTCCTACATGTCTACCGGAACTTCGGAGAGCAATGCTTTTTGAGTGGTGTAATATCCCCCAAGATCAGATCGATAATTTGACACTCAGCATGCCTAGGCGTTGTAGGGACTGTATTGCATCATCTGGGAAACATACAATGTATTAACAATCATACCAACTATGTAATATTGGTTTTTTGTAAATAGGTTTTTTTTGTAATTTGCTCCAGGGAGAAAAAATCACTAATTTTTTTTAATAATATCAAACATGTAGCATCTTTTTTTTGCTCTTTACCTTTTGTTTAATAAATAAGCTTTACAAATAAGTCAAATTTGTTTTGCTTCTAACTCTTCCTTTGCCTAATTTTGCATTATCCTTAATTTATGGACATGAGTGTAATACGCCCTTTATTTGGAGCCAGACGAGCAAATAGCTAGATATTCACAGCATTAATCGGTAAGAAGTTTGCCAGAAAACAGTAGAATGTGAAAATGAAAGTAGGCGATGAACGATGGTATCAGAAGTTTTGTGTTATGCAGTTATGCTGTGATTGCCAGCTGGAACAGTATTGAATGTCACAAAAATATGTGAAAATAGTGATTAAACTTATTTAATTAAGAGATGTTGATCTTGGTAGTGAAGTGTGGAATACTAGAACTAGCAGCATTCACTTATTTTGAATGATAATCTGAAGATCTGAAGAAACTCATTATAATGCTAATAACTTGTTTTTATATGAACAAAACTGATGATACTACAATAATACACACGAACATGTTACATTAATACACCTTCATTAAAATACGCTTTCTGTTATTAAGTTTTCTGCGCGTGCTTGTTAATGGACAGTGATTATGACGGCATAGTTTAAAACGTCACTGTCTGTCTACCCTATGCATTGACTTGCAGACATGTCAGGAGTGCCTCACAAATTATACCTTTGAAATATTTTACGTTATCTCCTTTCAGAGGTTTTATGCAAGATACTGAGACATGTTAAGTTTTTAATCTAATATAAAAGAGTGATGGGGTTTTGTTAAAGGAATTTTTAATCAGTTTTAAGCACTTGTCTAAACAGTGTGTTTATTGAAAAGAACAGAAATCGACAATATGCAACTCAGCGATCTTTTTCATCGTTAGAATGCGTGAAATTTAGTTTATTTTGAATGTTCTTAATACAGTCACTTAAGAAACTGAGAATATTCTTCGATGAAATTTGATTGATTTTGAGAAATGCTTAAATACACTAATGATCAGAATTAGTTCGCTTCTTTAAAAATTCACTTTCTTTATGAATTTAAATTGCAGATAATGCAAATGAGAGTAAGAACTTCTTTGTATGGTGTAATGTCTTACAGAGTTAAAAAATTTTATCGATTTGTAAAATTAGATATTGATTAAGACGTTTACATTGGGATTATTCCTGATGTAAACAAAATCATGTATGATAAAGGAGATCAAATGTACACTGCGCAAAAAAAGGGGGGACAGTTCTGTATCTCCCGTTCTACTGGGCCGATGGACAAATTCAAATTGCGTTTTCCATGTCTCGAAAGCGCGACTTAGGATATATATTAGATTTTTATATAGCTTTGTTCTAATATAAGTATTTTGACACAAAATCGGACTTCCTGAAATAACGTACCAATTTTTTTCCATGTTTCGATTCTACGACTCAAATTATGCCTAAATATTAAATTTTATAAAATTTGATGCGAAATTTACGGAGAAATTCATAAATTTAACTTGGCGAATTTTTTTCAGTTTGAGCCAAGAATAATTCACTTGGCGAACTTCTTAATATGTGGCAACCTATTTTCCTTCCCTTCCATTGTGCAGAGGAGGAAAAAAAGTCACATCGTTCCTACATTTTTACATTGCGGATAAGAGGAAAAAAAGTCACCATCATTCTACTTTTAAATAATTTTAACGTGGTTCGTCAACATTTTCGTTATTAATTTTAACAAAGTGCGTAAACCACATTTTCGTTATTATCGCTTTCAAGAAATATGCCAAATTTCAAAACGCACCAATATATAATTTGAATAAAAAGCTCTAATTTTTCCAAAAAATTTATAAAAAGTATTTAAAAATACAAATTTTACAAATAAATCATAAAAAAATGGGCGAATTTTATTTGGAATGAACCTAAATTTCGAGCTCTGTAAGAAGGAATCAAATAAGTTTCATAAAAAAAGAGATATTAATAACTACATACCAAATTGAATTAACATTGAGGAGCGAAAATTTTGAGGGCTTATTTCTTGAAAATTACTCGTGCGATTTTTACAAAACTTGGAAGTTTGGCATAATTTGAGTCGCAGAATCGAAATTTGGAAAAAATTTGGCATGTCATTTCAGAAAAAGTCCGATTTTGTGTCAAAATACCCATATTTGAACAATACTATATGTAAGTCTAATACATATCCTAAGTCGCGCTTTCGATACATAAGAAACGCAATTTGAATTTCGTCAATCGGCCCAGTAGAACGGTAGATATAGAACTGTCGCATTTTTCTTTCTTTTTTTTTCGCAGTGTACAGGAAAACGCGATATTTTAATTGAGAAATAAATTTCTTTTGGTTAACTGTGATTACATTACCAATAATAGAAATAAGAGGGACTAAACTGTGGATCTGCAACCAAACTTCCAGAACTGGATCTAGAGTTTGTTATTTTTCTTATATATTGACAAACATTTAAAGTAAATATTTGTGCTGAATATTTTCACATTCTTCTCATTTTATTTGGTATAATTACTGTTTCATTTTGGTATATTTGTTAAAAGTCGAATAAATGTTATGGTTGACCCTCAGTGCATAATTGGGGGTGATCTGGGGAATATTTCTTGAGGAGTAATGAATATTAACTGAGAGCTTGGAAATGGGTTTAAGATGAAAATGATATATTATTTGATTATATCAAAGATCCGAATGCAATAAATAGAAATTTAAAAGTAAATAACTGAGCTTAGTACATTAACAACCGGTAAAAGTCAGCTTGTTTTAGGCACATATATATTTTACACAGTTCTGTCAAATTGTTAAATTTATTTATTCCCGAAGAAGAGAGACTAATGCTTTGCTTGTTAAAATGTTTTTAAATCATCAGACAAAGATAGAATTTTCTCATGTTCATATTAAGTTGCATCTGACATGTACGTGGTGGACCCTAATTTTTAAATGGTGTTCTTTGGAATATTAAAATGAGATAGCAGGCAACAAAACTATTCAATGCAACTTCTTTTAATAATCGAAATAATAAGGAGCTGTATCTGTTGTTGTTGTTATTGTCTTGTCCATATATTTCATGGAAGAGTGGTTGCCAAAGCCTCATAGAGGTTAGACTTCTACTTCCACCCCAGTTTCGAGGGAGAGCACCCCGGAGGACTGTATCCATTAATTACACTTATTTGCAACAAAAGAAGAAACAAACCATTATTAAAGCTTTTTAGTGAGAGTACCCAGGAGGACTGTATCCATTAATTACACTTATTTGCAACAAAAGAAGAAACAAACCATTATTAAAGCTTTTGAGGGAGAGCACCCCGGAGACTATATCCATTAATTACACTTATTTGCAATAAAAGAAGAACCAAACCATTATTAAAGCCTTTGAGGGAGAGCAGCCCAGAGGACTGTATCCATTAATTACACTTATTTGCAACAAAAGAAGAACCAAACCATTATTAAAGCTTTTGAGGGAGAGCACCCAGAGGACTGTATCCATTAATTACACTTATTTGCAACAAAAGAAGAAACAAACCATTATTAAAGCTTTTGCTCAAAGGCTGTTGAAACAAATCAGCAATAATTAAAGATAGTAAGTTACGATTTTAACATACATAGTAAGCACCAATAAAATGTTTATATTGTGGAGTATTACTACTACTTTTCACTAAGCTGTTATTTTATATTCTGAATTTTTACTGTCACTTCCAGTTTCCATTTCCCTTCGAGAATGTAAATTGGGGTAAAATAGATAATTACTAAAGGAGAGTTTCTAGAGTTTAATTCTAAACGAAATCATTGCCATTACTCGACTTCTGCCTAAAAACCCAGAACCCAGTGCACAAGTTCTTCCACTTCATCTGGATTTCACGCTTCTTACTTATGCTTACTCTAGGGACTACGAAATCATATGGAAGTAAAGCCCGCCAAGGTTCAAAATTTCACGATAGGGATGAACTGAGACCTAAGATTAAAGTTTAATTCAAAGCATGTCCTGCTTCTCGAGATTACATTACTAGGGTGCTGCTAGGTCACATAAGATTTGAATTCTTCGGCCTTGCATTAAAGTTGCCGATATTTGAATATCTTCTCCAGTCTGGTTTGTGAGTCAACTTCGTGTTAAATGGAACTGCGTATTCTCTTTTATTTTAAATTTGGCTCAATTATAAGCACAGGTCGTGAATTTATGTTCCAGTTCTGATTTAATAAATGGTTGTTCAAACCTTCTTAAGACTCTATTGTCAACTTTTAGACTTGCGATAATTCACATTTAGTCTATATAAGTTTGGTTAAAATTTATGATAGTTAAAACTAAACCTCATAATTTTTCTAGAACATTCTGCATAACTATAATTGTCATGTTTAATAAATTCGCCTCATACCTCAAATTGTATCGAAATTTAGTGATGAGTTATGATTTATTTAGTCAAATTATGGAATTGTCACTCACCATTTTTCCTGCTTGATTATTCTTCTGAAAGAAAATTTTGTGACTGCAAACGATATATATGAACTATGCTTTCGCTTTCATGTTCACATAGTAGAAAACGCGATTAAACAGGAAATGATAATGATTGCATAAACTGAATGACTAAAGGCTGAAAGTCCATTGAGATAAATAAGTAGAATGCTCCCTGTAGAGATAAAATTTGCATTCATTTAGAATTTTCAGGTCCAACTGAAATCCTTAAATACTATTTTTATATGCAATAATTTGGATGAAAATTACAAAATGCTACACGATTCATTGATGGTATTTAGTCATCCTGAGACTGCAGACGCCTTTTATTATGAGCTGTGCCTCTTGCATAAAACAGGTTGCAGTTATACTTAAAAGGATTTGATATGCAATGTTTATATCGTTATTACCTGAAATATGCAGTTTCACGCTTGATGTAAATTACAGTTACATTTTAACTGATCTGAAATGAAAGTTTTACAGTATTATTGAGAGAGAACGTTTTTATTGTAAATTTAATTCTTTGTGTGTTGTTCGCTAATGTTACAACTAAACACAGCGAAGGAACACTCAAAAGAACGTTATTAACAGAAATAAAATAATTAAAAATATTTAATAATGGATTTTAAATTTACAACTGTAACTTCTCCGAATGTAGTGTGTGTCTTTGACCAGTGTGTGTCTCATTTTTGCGCTTTTTGCACCATAGATGAAAAATTTGACTGTAGATTTTTTTATCAGTTTTAACAAAAGGATCGAAAAAGCGTGATTAGTTGTGTAGACGAAACTGTTGACATATGTTGACATATGATATCCGAAGCTATTTAATGTCATACAGAGTATAATATACTATAATCGTCAAATGTAGCAATTTAGCAATTTTTTTCATGTTCATGTAATTATTACTTTCCATGCTCCACATATCAAGGAATAGATGTTATAATTACGAAATGTTCAGTAAATATTAGAAAAATAAAAATAGGTGCCTCTGGCCCAATGAAGGAAACCGGTCGCCTTCATTGAGCTGGAGTCTCTACAAATGGGCCAGAAGCTATTTTCCTTTTAATACAGTATCATCTTAATGCAAGTCAATAAAACGTTTAAAACTATGTTGAGCTTGATTCGTAAATATAAAATACTCGTTGAAACTAACACAGGCCGCTGAAAATTCATTAAAACATACTGAGAGCTTCGCATTATTCAGAAGGAATCAGGAGATGGGAGTTTAGTCTTTATAATCACAAAATAGGCCTAATGCGAGAAACAGTTTAATGAAAATGTGAATTTGAGGGTAATTTGTAGTTAGGCTAATATAAAAGGAAAAATAACCATTACTTGAAAACTAGCATAGCAAAAAATAATTAATAAGCCTGTTAGTAATGTTAGGCTATAAATATTACGCAAATTATTACTGCATCAATTTTCCGTTCTTGATGAGTTCAGTTGCATTTTTCGCAATAATGCCTTTTTGGCAATAATGCATTTTGATCCCCTTTATACACTAGCACACTTCTCATAAACTCACACTTTACACGATAGACACAAAACCATGTCTTTCTTGAAGTCATCAGATAACACAGAACCATGAATCCTAGTTGGAACTGATAGGCCTATTTACTGTAAGCAATGAAAATTTAGCCCTTAGCTTTATAAGGTATTTCTCCCGCCTTCTTAGCGTAGCGGTCAGCACGCTTGGCCCGTATTCGGCAGGTCCGTGGTTCGAGTCCCGGCAAGGGCATTTCTCATCACTTTCCTTCTCCAAAAATACCTAAAGTCTCTACAGTGGCACCCGAACTAAAAAAGGCGGTGGATAATGATTATCCATCACCGGGATTTGCCGACTGGGTCTCCTAGTCCCCAGTCGCTCGTTAAAAGGGGGAATATATAAGGTATTTCTCCCGCCTTCGTGGTATAGTGGTCAGCAAGCTCGGCGCGTATTCAAAAGCTCCGTGGTTCGAGTCCTGGTGACGGCATTGCTTATTTTTCATCACTTTTCTTCTCCGAAATTACTTAATGTCTCTACAAACTGTTTTCTCTAGTCCGGAAGTTTGGAATCGTCTTTTCACAGCTATGGCCCTGCTTTTATAAGGTTATAAGGTATTTCTCCCATTTTCTTGGCATGCCTTCATGTGTAGTGGTCAGCAGGTTCGGCGCGTATTCGACAGGTCCGTGGTTCGAGTCTCGGCGAAGGCATTGTTCATTTTTCCTCTCTCCTGCTTTAAAAAAATACTTAATATCTATACAGTGGCGCCCGAACTAAAAAAGGTGGTGGATGATGATTCTCCACCACAAAGGTTTAGCGATTGGGTCCCCCTAACCCGCAGTCGCCCTTTAAAAAGGGAAGTATATAAGGTATTTCTTCCGCCTTCGTGGTGTAGTGGCCAGCATGCTCGGAGCGTATTCGAGAGGTCCGTGGTTCAAGTCCCGGCGAGGGCATTCTTCCCGTTTCTAAATAACCTAATATCTCAACAAAGTTAACATCAAAATCAGTGATACACGTCAAAATGCACAAAGCTACTATCAGATCGCAAAAATATATAGAGCATATCTTAACTTTAATGTCTGATTTCTGAAGCCTAAACTTTTTTAAAGTCTCTAACAGACTGCATTGTCGAACGTTCTTGCTGAGAATAACAGTTAAGAATTATGCTAGCCTACCACTGATCTTGTTAATTTTTTGCTTTAATTCTTAAACTATGCACATTCCTTATTCTATTTATTGTGCAGATACAATTTTAAAACTACAGATAGGTTACGCAAAAGTAATGAAAATCACTACGATAATTTCAATAAAATATTCACTTTACACGCAAATTAGGGATACTCCGGTTCAGAATAAAATTAGATTAATAGCTTTTAATTACTCTTGATGTATTTTTACTAAATCAGATATAGTTACATTTTATTTTTGATCTTGAAAATTTACAAAATATTAGCTTGGATATGGTTTCCACAGCTGGGCCACCAGCTTATTGAAGGCAACTTGTAGTAACGTAGCCTGGCTTATTGAAGGCAACTTGCAGTCCGATGCAATACGTCTTTGTTTTTGGTTTTAACAAAGCAAAGAATCATTCTTAATAGAGGCAAATAACGCTTACTGAACAAAGTTTTAACTGTTATCAGTAACAACTAAAATACTATTAACGTCAACGTCTTACTGATATTTATAGTTCCTTTAAATTAGTAAATTAGAAGAAAAGTACAAAAATCTTATTTTCTTGTAAAGCAACCTTGTTTGAGTGTGGATCAACTCCCAATGAAGATGGCGGATTTCAAGCTTGATGTAGTATATTAAACAGTCAGCAGGTAGGGGCTACTATCAATAATTAGAAAGCAATAGAGGTGGCTCAACGAAGGAGCCGGCCCATCGAAAGCAACCTTAGCCGACATTATTCCTTTAATTACTGAATTTTCAAATGTTAACGGACTTTTGGGTCACCCGGTATATCGTTTATTATTATACTACATTTGTATTATTCATTATTATATTATTTTATTTTCATATTTTTACACTATAAAAATTACTAAATTTTAATGCGTTAATTTTACTTACTTTTTAAATTTATATTTAAAAAGTGTAATTACCTCACTTTTTGTCGTCTCAAAATCACAAGCTAGAGGAGAATCAAGAAATTTTATCCAGATATACACCTTATATGTTTGAGTTACTCAGTTTTCAGAACTGCAATATTAAAAAATTTCTATTCATTTTGGTAAACAATAAAAGAAACAATACCTCATAGATTTTTCATGGGGTATAGGCCAAAAATTGGTCTAGATATGAATTTCAGTATTTGTTTTTGCTCAAATTATGACTTTGATGCTTTATGAATTGTGATTATCACTTTGATGACATAATATACAAAACAGGTAAATTTTTCCGTTTAGACTTTCTCTGTATGAACCAATTTATTCATATAATAATTCCACTCAGGTTTCTAAATGCATTGTTATGCTAACAAAATTATTGAGGAATTTTATGTTATAGCGTGTATTGAAATTATTAATTTCTTTTTATAATCATTTTACATTTATTACACTATATAACTAAAACTTAAAACCATTATCTCCATAGTAACACTATTATCTTGTTTACTTTTCAATTTTTATGTTAATTCTTTCTTAGAATTTCTTACGAATTTCATATCGATGTTTTGTAACTTTGTCTCATTACGCTCATCTTTCTAAATTTTTATATAATTTCCACAGTTTACAGATATATTAAAAATGGAAAATAATGTATTAAAACAGTTGACGCATTTATGTTCCAATTTCAAAAAAGCAATTTGCAGATTTTTTTTAGACGAGTTTGCTTTGCCGTAAAAAAAAATCGGCTTTGCATTTTTTTTTCTAACTGCAACCATATTTTTGAAAGTTTAAATAAATGATCGTCACCTATTTGACAGTTTTGTGCTTATGCAAGTTGTCGCTTTTAAGAAAGCAATGGATGGAAGGCTATGTTAGTGTTCTTTTCGAAGAAAATTATTCGAATCTAGTTATTAAAAAACGTTGTTAAATCCATGGTGTTTCGATATCTACAGCTACGATATCTATTGTTGGCAATAACAAAGGGGAAAAACGTCACAATTTAGCTTCAAATGGCAAAATCGTTCCAAATACGTATCCAAGGAAAACACGGAATGTTTCGAATGTTGCAAAAGATCTTTACCGTTAAAAAAAAATCCACCAAATCAAAGGACAGTTGCAGAATCATTAAAATGCTCAGTGTCGACTGAAAACAAAGTGATTAATGCTGATTTATACCTCAAAAAGACGAAGAAAATATAATGTGCATCGTCTTTCTCCACATATCGCCGAATGCAGAACGCGCTGCAGAATTCTTTATGAGAATCATTTACCCGGAGAGAAACAGAAAAATGTTGTCACAATAAATTAGTCTTGGGTGTGCTTAAATGACTGCAACTAAAAGAGATCAATTTATTATCATCAAGGAGAAGGTGAAAATCTTAAAGCATAGTTCAAGGAATCTAAAGAAAGTTTTTCCAGGGGATTTATGATTGTTGCTGGTTTGTCATATAAAGGAAAATTAAAAATTAATCGAGTAGAGAAACATGTTAACGTCATCTCCACATATTATCAAAAACATATTTTATAAATTTTCAAATATGAAATGCCTTCTCTTTGCAAACAGTGTGATCGATCAGTAGAACTGCATCAACACAATGTACGCAGCTACACGCCATACTCTACTGTTAATTTCTTGGGAAAAAACTGAACAAGAAACGGGTATCAAGGCCATAACCCTTCACTCATATTCCTACAACATCTCCTGCTCTGTTGACAATGTATTTACAACGTTTTTGGACTTTTGAAAAGAGAGTTGTCCAAACGTCGATCTACATCCTCCTTAGACTTTGGAAAGCTGTTCGAGAGAAGTGGATTAAAATGCCTCTTCGGGTACCACAAAAGGCTTTGTCTTGGAAGTTAGGGTGTGAAGATAGTGAAAAATAAGAGTTATCAAATAGAATATTTAGACCATAAAAATTTTAGGTAAAATGTTTCTGTATTTACAATGAAAATCGTCTAAAAAATGTGCAAACAGCCTCTGTAGAATTATATTCTTTTGAATATACTATAAAGCGTTTTGAAGAGAAAGCAGAATTTAAATAAAGCCAACAGAATTTTTAAAAATAAGCATTTTTATTGATTGTTTTAATAAAGCTTAAAACTGATTTTGAAAACACTGAAAGAAGATTTTAAAAATTTTACAAATAAAATGTGATAAAATGTGATACAGAAATTATGCAAAAATGTTTGACAAAAGTCAGCTGTTCGTGTTCTGAAAACTACCCAATTTTATCAACAATATAATATTTCAAATGGATGTAACTGCAATACTTCTAGAGATCATTTCAGCAAAACACATTACTTTGTTTCTTGCATTTCGAAATATATTTTTAAACATAAAATCATTATGCACACATGTGGTGTAAAATTAATATCTTAACAATCATAATATTTCTTAGGAATAGAAGTAAATGCAGATGAAAATTTGTAAAATATCACTATATATTTGTTACCTTTTGTTTTCATTATTTATGCTATGAGTGATTTCCGTCAACAAAATTTACAGCATTAATACTCTTGTTATAATTTCCCACAACTTTTGTTTCAAGGTAGGACATAATATTTTTAAACAGATTAAACAAACATAATAAATATATTGACAGTATGTTTATAATACAGTAGGCGCCGCTTAATGCGATTGCGGTTAATGTTATTATTCGGAGATTGCTAACGAATTGCCGAAGCTCCGCCCATTGATACACGAAAACATGGAAAATGCATTGCTTATTGTGATCAAGAATTCGATTAATACACAGTCCAGTCACATTAATGTGACCACCACGTACTTTCCATGTCAGAGTTAAATAACCAATCACAGAAGGCAGGTGGCAGCACAGTGCAGTTGAGCGTATATAAAGGGTGTGTGAGGGCTTCGGAAAACATTTCAATCGTTGGCGTAATGCAGAAACGAAGCGATTTATCCGACTTCCAAAAGGGCATGATCATTGGCTTTCGGGCCAAGGGTGGAAGCATTTCCGAAACGGCTGAGTTTGTGAACTGTTCGCTTGCCGCCGTGGTAAAAGTGTACCGTGCATGGCAAAATGGGACTGTCCAAAATCAGCGACGTGGCAAATGTGGTGCACCACGGGCCATAGATGACAGAGGCGAACGACGGTTGCGGAGATGCGTTCGGGCAGATAGACGGGCTACCGTTGAGCAACTGACCACCAAAATGAACCAAGGGGCTACCAAAAGTGTCTCCCAAAGTACTATTCAGCGAACATTGCTGCGTCTGGGCCTCCGAAGCAGACGCCTGGTTCGTGCACCTATGCTGACTGCTGTTCATCGACGGCGAAGGCTAGAATTTGCACGCCAGTACAGCAGCTGGACGTCCACTGAGTGGCGACAGGTTGCGTTTTCGGATGAATCGCGTTTTATGCTCCATCGGACAGATGGACGTTGGCGTATAAGGCGTGAAACCTCTGAAAGGAACCACCCTGCAACCATTGCCGGAACGGTCCAAGCTGGAGGCGGGAGCATTATGGTCTGGGGAATGTTTTCCTGGCATTCTCTAGGTTCACTGATCATTGTGGAAGGCACAATGGATCAATACAAGTACGCATCTGTCCTTGCGGACCATGTTCACCCCTACATGCGCATTGTTTTTCCTCAGGATGATGGCATCTTCCAGCAGGACAATGCGAGGTGCCATACAGCTGCCAGTGTACGTGCGTGGTTCGAAGAGCACCAGGATGAGTTTACCGTCCTCCCCTGGCCAGCAAACTCACCTGACTTAAACCCAATCGAGCATGTGTGGGACCATCTCGATCGAGTTGTTCGCGCCATGGATCCTCAACCGCGTAATCTAGCGCAGCTGGCCACGGCATTAGAGTCGGCATGGCTCAACATCCCAGAGAACACCTTCAGGGACCTATGTGACTCTCTTCCTGCACGTCTCGCAGCAGTCCGCTCTGCGAAAGGTGGTTATTCTGGCTTTTGACAGATGGTCACATTAATGTGACTGGACTGTGTATTATCAAGATATTATAGAACTGATTTTTAAAATTAAAGCAATGTCGTCAAATAAGGTCAAAAAAGAGCACAGAGATCGCCAAATGACAAAACTATGTGTCAAGTAAAGGATTAAATTTCAGACATTTTGATTTTGATTTGAGGCAACACTTAAGTTTTGAAATCGCGTCTCGAAAAAGACACTAAAAAACTTTTTAAAGCATGCCAACCTTTTAATAAACGATAAAATAAAAGAAGATGAAGAATTTAAATGTCTCCAAATAACCTGAATTGTGAAGAATTTAACGCCTGGATGGATATTGATGAAAAACCTCAATGTTCATATTCAGCAGCAGAAGAATTTATCTGCCTGTACTCTGAAACAAATCCGAGCACATCATATAATAAAATTTTCCGAAGAAGACAAAATCGTTAAATTTCCTGCAAATGCTGAAATGAGGGATGTCCTAAGAGTATTAAGGTTAGAGGTAGATAAGAGGGGTACAGCATCAGTCAAATAATTTCCAAAATAAAATGAATTTTTGCCTAATAATTCCAAACAGTCAACTGTTAATGACTTTTTCTCTTATTAATATTCTGTGAGAGTGAGTATTTATATGTGTCAAATCATATTTGTTAAATTTCACTGATATTTGAAAAAAAAATTTTCTCATCGCTTAATGTTATCAAAAATAATCATGGACAAACGCGATCACATTAAAAGGCGCCTACTGTAGTTATACAATATATTTTAAAATCCAATTCTTACCTTAATTAAAATTATATCAATGCTTTTGTTTGATTGACCATTACACACAATAAGTATAAAGTGACATATCAAATAATGATATCTTCTAAAATCCATTTGTAATAGTTTTAAGGCTGCAGTACTTTAAATATAAAATGCAGATATATTTTTCTTATCTTTTAAAGCAATTTGTGTCTTAAAAAATGCTAATTACATTGCTTCACTTCATTTTCAGCATTTGAAAGTTATCCACTATCAGTCGGTATCCAATTCGAAATCTAAAGCTCTAGGCATCGCAAAATATTATTTATTAGTTCAAAGGGGCAATTTGCCTGTATTAATTTCGCTTTGGCATTTTACGTCGTACACTATAAAACGGCGTTTCACTTTTCAAATTGTTGCCACCAAATATTAGTGCACTGCATTAAATTTAAAGAAATTAAATAATGAAGAATCTGCATGAACGTATCCACGTTTCTCGCATTTTGAAAAAAAAAAAAAAAAAAACTGTACCTAAGGCCAACAAATTTTGAATAACATAGTCCTCCACTCGAATCTGGGCATCTGGAAGCCCAAATTTGGAATTCGTTTTATTATCCAGTTCATATTTTTCAAATCTTTAACGAATATTTGATTAAGAAACTGAACGATTTCAAAGCGAGCAATGGCAACACCGTATGTGAAAGAAACGTTTTTATCTCCAGCGCGCCAGACTGTGTATCGGAAATTCTAAAGATACATTCTTTTATTTTGGGATACTGTTGTTAAATTGAATTTTATGGTTTAAGTGCAAAGAACATGATATTAAATGAATAAAGATAACAAACAAAACGTTAAGAAAACGCCACAAAGGGCTTAATGTAAAATCTGAAAGCTTTCATATTTTTTATTTATTTATTTTATTTTTAAAAATTTTAAAACATAGAGTAAAAGAACTTTAAACAAAAGTGCTTGTAGAACTGCCCATATTTAAAACAACGCATGAAGGAAATCTGTTACACATTCCAATTACAGTCATTTCTTCAAATGTTTTGAGGCCAATTCATTTGCAACATCTTTTCATCCCTGTTGAAAGAAAAATACAGATAAATAATTTTACCATTTGCTGTAAACGGACTTATGTTTTTATGAATATTTTATAAGTTGCATTTATAAGTTGCTTGCTTTTACGAAATGCCTGGATGATTCTGAAAATTATCTTGCAGAGCTAATGTTAATATCTACTACGAATGACTAACTAAAAACTGAAAATTTGTTGAAGAAAAGTATACATCCCAAACGAATGAAATGATGGAATTTTCCCAAATTTAAAGCTTTGAAATGAAATTCACTGGCAGAACTCTTAAATTTCTGAGTATTCAGAACGTTTAGAAACGTATATTCGTAAGTACAACCATGAACCAAAAAGAAAATTTCCAGTGACAACTTTTTTTTAAAGAAAGCAGGTAACAGTTATCATATCAGCATTAATTCTGTGCAGTCACATATTTATTGAGGTGTAATTTCGAAGTAAATAAAAGTTAGTGAGATATTTGGGATCTCTTACGAGTAAATATTAGTGAAATTTGCATAATTCTTTAATTGCATTCACATATACAAACCATTATGGTTCGTATAAATTAGAAAAATCGTGAGTTCGCTGTATATATAGAAGTGTTTTTCACGTAATACACTGGTGTGCAAAACTTAAGCAACAATGTAAAAATTTAGCAGATAGCCATGAAATTGCAGAAAAGGAGGTCTGGAGATCAGTACAATGAACACGTAAGTCAGTAGAAACGTCATGCATATGCAAATATCAGGAACGAAACGTCAGAGGCGACGTGACATGAACCTTATAAGAACAAAATGACATGGACCTTCTCTTATAAGGTCCATGCGACGTGAACGTACACAAAACGCGTGATGTCGGCGTGCGCAGCTCAACAGTAGAATAAAAGGAAGGACGGAGACGCAATTCAACATATTCGCTGCAAGTGCCAGTGAGTCAGTTCGTGAAATATGGCTAGAAGAAATCACCTGGACGACTTCACACGTGGAAGAATGATCGGAAAGCTGGAGGAGGGGCGTACTGTCACCAGTGTAGCTGCAAAGTTCGGAATCAACAAAAGTGTCGTTTCGCGCGCTTGGAAAGCGTTCCAAACCACAGGTACAGCTGTTAAAAAGGTTGGTGGTGGCCGCCCGAGGACGACATCTGCAGGGTATGACCGATATATCGTCTTGCAGGCAAAAAGAGGCCGACAGCAGTCAGCAAGCGCCATTGCTCAGCAACTCTGTACAGCAACGGGGCGGCAAGTGTCGCGGTTTACTCTGGCCAGACGCCTTCACAAAGGGCGCCTATTCACCCGCCGTCCTGAACGCTGCCTCCCGTTGAAAGTTAGCCACCGTTTACAATGGTGCAGAGAGCACAAAAACTGGAAAACTGATCAATGGAGTTGTGTACTCTTTACGGATGAGAGTCGGTTCAGTACCAGAAGCGATTCTCAACGCGTTTTGATTTGGAGAGAGTTCGGAACCCGGTTTTATCCCAGTAACATCAAGGAAAGACACCGTAACGGTGGTCCTGGAGTTCTTGTCTGGGGAGGCATTATACTGAACAACTGAGCTCCACGTTTTCGACAGACAGTCTGTAACCGGAGATCGCTATTGTGAGGAGGTACTCCTTCCCCATGTGCGTCTGTTCCGAGGTGCCATTGGCCCAGACTTAATTTTTATGGATGACAATGCACGGCCACATCGGACTCTTGGTGTTGAGGAGCTACTGGAAAGTGAAGATATCACTCGAATGGATTGGCCAGCGTACTCCCCAGATTTAAATTCCATCGAACATGTGTGGGATGCTTCGGGGAGACGCACTGCAGCACGCTTACATCCTCCGGAGAACACCCAACAACTCAAACAGATGCTGATCGAGGAATGGGCACTCCTACCGCAAGAAATGTTGCACCAGCTGGTTCTGAGTATGCGAAGACGGTGCGAAGCAACCATTGCAGTGAGGGGAGGCATATCCCATATTAAAGAACATCTGCTTGTTGTTCTTCCTCTTGAATAGACAATCATGAGTCACGATACTATGTGTTCAATAAAGCTTGTTTTTGTTTGATTCCATACCGTATGCATTGTATTCCTTTTTCAGCTCCGATGCTTTCGTCATCCTTTACGTACATAATACTCTCCTTCATTTCTGCATTTCATGTCTCTCAGTTGATTTCTCGTGGAGTTATGGCAAAAAACCCTGCTGTTCCTTAAGTTTTGCACACCAGTGTACTAGTACTGAGATAACATATTGAGATAAATTAAAGTGATAAGCCTTACGATAATAGATTAACAAAAGGTGAACAGACGTCTGATCAACAAAATGAAATTTATATGAAAAATTTATAATGCTTTTAAATAACCTTATTACCATTCTCTTCTTTCCCTTTATTAGTTACAAAATGGCTTGGAACCTCCGCAAGTTTATAATTAAAGTTGTCATTTCTTTTACAAATAAAATTTCATTTCTTGAAAGCATTAACTATAACTTGCACCTTTGAAAATTAAAGCTAATATATTAATATAAAGCACAAATAGAACTGAATCCTTAATGTACGAGCTTTTATTTCCTTCATAAATTGCGTATTCATAAATATAATTCCCCCCTTTTTATTAATCTTGTTTCGGTTTCCTAGTTCGTGGTATTCGCATCTTTTAATACCTAGTTCTACATCTGTTTCCGATTATTTGCCAATTGATTTAATACATTCACCAAACAAAACATTGAATTATATTATAAACATATGAAACATAGAACCTCAGAACATTGAATTATATTTGTCCAAAATAATTTTTAAATTCTTTGTGGTATAAATCTACGATTTGGAAATTGAGTCTTTACTCTTTTCCCTCCCAATCAAAAGACTTCTGGTCGATTAAAATCTGTTGGCGCCTTTGATGTTCATTGAAAATTTTAAGTTTTTAGAAAAAAGCTCTAATTTCAAACACCAGTAAACTATTTGTTTTATTAAATAGTCAATTGATTTCTAATTTCACTTTAAAATTCCATGTTTTACACTTAGTACCACTTTTACTGTATCGAAATATTTGATATTCTTCATCTGAAACTTTATGTATTACTGACACATGCCTCCGGGTCTTATTGACAACCTATGTTTAAATTTTCCTCACAATTTCACAAATTCAGATTCAATAAAACTATTTATTGCAAATATGTATGTTGTAGGTGTGAAGAGGAGCAATTAATAGTAAAAATAAGGGAACACAATGACTAGTAAATATTAACGCTAAGGAATTAATCGTTATTCAGATTTTATCAAAAAGGACCAACACAGAACCGGAACTTCTTGTTTAAATTAAACTGGAGCTGTTTTATACTTTTATATCATCCGGAGAAATAATTTTTATTAAAAAAGTAAAATAACTTTATCAAAGAATCATTTACAGTTATTAGAGTTCACAATTTACAATTTAAATCGACATTTTTATATTAATTTTATAAAACTAATCTAATCGAAACTGTCTTTTAAAAGGAAATATGTAATCCATTTATGCACTGGTGTTCCAAACCAAAAGAATGTGCATATTTTGGCGATTTTTCCTATAGTACTGAATGAAAGGTATACATAATGCTTTCAAATTAAAAAATGCAAATGTGCGCAATCAATCTATGTCGAATACGCAAACGTACAAATGTATGTGAGTGGAGTATTTTCTGGAAAGATTGTTAAAAGCACTCGACATTTTTCGCATTTCGTTCGTTCGCTCGCTCTCCTCGACGACTTTTGTAGTGTTTTCTTTCAAATATCTGCTGAAAATCAAAAGCGGCTACTTCAAATAAGTTATAAGGTATTTCTCCCGCCTTCTTTGCATGCCTTCGTGGTGTAGTGGTCTGCATGCTCGACGCGTAACCGAGAGGTCTGCGGTTCGATTCCCGGCGAAGGCATTGCTCATTTTTCATGTCTCCTGCTTCAAAATAACCTAATGTCTCGACACCGGCGCCCTAACTACACTGGCGCGGTCTCTACACTACAACGTCTCCACATTGGCGCCTCGAGGCGCCAAGTGTAGAGTCCTTAGGTTACTTCGAAGCAGGAGACATGAAAAATGAGCAAAGCCTTCGCCGGGAATCGAACCACGAACCTCTCGGTAACGCGTTGAGCATGCAGACCGCTACTCCACGAAGGCATGAGATATACCTTATAAAGTAACCACCGACGTCTGGATGATGGAATGGCGTGAAGAATTGTCGGGAGATAGGAAGCAAGGCACTCTCAAGAACAGATTGCTAGCGTCTAGAATGTAACACTCAGCGTCGCGTGTGACTTATGCCTGTCGAGGTCTCCAAGATAGAAATTTGTCCATTTCAGTTAGGTCAACGGGAACGCAACAGCGTTTCAGTTGTGTCATATTCTTCATGCATCAATAGAAAGCCGAGTTTTAAGGGTTATATTACAGTTAATTCACAACAAAAACTCTTGCGTTTTTTTTCTGGAATAAAATTTTAATTCTAACGTTCTAAAGTGCTATTTTGCTTGCTTTTTTGTTACCAAAAATCGTCGATAACACCTTAGGAGTCTCTTTCTTTACTCCAGTAGCTTTTCTACACGCAGTGAAGTATTTCTTAAATGCAATGTCATCAGTTTTAGATCTTAGGAGCTCTTAATACATTTGGAGTTGGAAAACATTCTCTCACATAAAGTATTACTTTCAATGTGATTGCAATTGTGAGGAAAATTCGCCATTGCGCTATAATACCTAAAATTACATTCTGAAGACTGTGTTTTAGAATAAACTGCAAAAATTCAAAGCGTACCACCTGTAAGTTTTTGTCTAAGCAGTACTAGAAATAAAAATCAGAGTACTTCTCTTTTAGTGATAAAATCTTCCTCAAGTCATTGTGATCATAGTTTAATTGACATTCATATTTTTTAACCAGTTTCATTGGAGTAAGGAAGGTATTTGAAATCTCGTTTCGATATCTATAAATGCTCTGCCCTGAGTAGAAACGATTTCTTTTTCAATTCAATTTAGATGCCAATTCAGCATCTCGTAATTCCCCACCTTAGTAATGACCGATTGGATAAAATAGCTGAATACTTTCAGTGGTCAGATTAAAAAAAAGGATGGTTACATGAGTTTTTTGTGGTTTACCTTTCGTGTTATATAGGGAATGTAGGGTACGCATGACAAATTAATCTGCTATCATCAGATATGTGCATGTTTTCAAATATTTAAAAAGCTGTTAACTTACCAAGTCTAGTCGCTCTGAAATAAAGTCATCTATTTCTTCTACTACTGCCCTGGAAAAAGTTCTATTTTGTAACCAGAAACGCTGTACAAGAGACGTGGTTAATGCACATGCCATTGCTAGTTCTTCAGAAATGGTTTGTCCAGCGCGTGAGACGAACTGCAGCGCAGCTCGCATTGTACGAAACGTTAAACAGTTACTCAAATGTTCAACAGCTCTGGAAACCTGTTTCCAACACAATATAAAAAGAGTACAAATGTGATTTCTCTGCGGAGGTATGATAAGTATGAAAATGTAGTTTAAAGACTGAATATTTAAAAAATTAATAAAAAAAATATAATGAGAATTAAAATTAGAGGCGATCAAATAAGCTGATTGATAATATTAAAGTTTCGTATGTTAAATAAATTTCAAAATAAATTTGAAATAAGCGATTAAGGGAAGCTAGTATAAGTTCATACTTTATGATTCATTCACACAAATACGATATAATATTCATCAACTATTTAAATTTATGTGACCGAATCATGTGTAGATCAGTATTGCTAATTTACGAATCGCTGGCCTTTTTGTTCCGTTAGAGAAGAGAAAATGCATTAAAGAGTTGATCTCAATGCGACTATTACATTTCAAAGATTTATTAATGGTTGATGTAATTGAGTCACCGTGATAAATTTAGTTTACTCTTAGATATAACTTAATGAATTCATTTATGTAAGGTAACTAAAGCTAATCTAGTTTTATTTAGGCGTTAGAATATTTAAATTTGGTAGTGCGTGTGAAGGAATAAAAATTCTACTAGTCGGAGAAAAAGCTTTAAATACTCAGTTCTAGAAGGGAAAGTTACATATTCCTCAAAGCTCGGTCCTAGGACCGATATTTTATCTATTTTACGCTGGAACAACTCTATTTTGGCTTGCTACGCAGATGACAACGCTTTAGCTGTGAAATCTGCAAATGTAAATCACGCAGCAAAAAAACTCCAAGATCCCATTCCTTGGATTGAACAGTGGTGTGCACAACGGAAAATCCAAATTAATGCTTCAAAGTCACAGCTCTTGATCATTTGGAAATGCAAAAGGAACACTCCGATCAAAAAGCAATCTGTTCCGGTGGTTTCCCAGGCCAAATATCTTGGTGTTTTAGGTAATGACCGCCCTACTTAGACACATCATATTAATAATGTGCGTGACGGGGTACTTAAAATCATCAAATGTTTATACCGAATTATTGCAAATACTCTTCCCTGGACCTGAACAAGAAGAGACTTATTTACCTCTCCGTAAACAGACCAGTCATGACTTACGCTTCGCCGGCATGGACAACTATCTCCGCTAAGGCTTTTAAAAAACTTCAAGTGGTGCAAAGCAGATATTTTCGCATTATTACAAATGCACATTTCTATACACGTAACAAATGTCTTCACGACGACCTTAAGATCGAACCGTTGCTGAAGTTTCTCAGAATACTCAATGAATGCTTCTATCAGGAAGCACAAGAATGTAATATAATGAACCACTCTGAAGTTTTCAGCTACAAGATTCTTCAAGAGGACCGCCATCTGCGACCATTTGCGGCTTTCATGCTCAGCGATAACCAAGATTTTCCTATATGTAATGTGCTTTCATATCTGCTGTCCAAAATCTCAGCCGAATCTGTGTATATAGCATGATTTTGACTTCCTCCTCATCACTCATTTTATGCAAAGCAAATAGTTGTAAATATTGCGTATATAGTCTTCCAGTTTATGAGAAAAATTTGTATTTTTATGTATTATATCTTATCTTCAGAACTCACTTAGACATTTCTGTCCCTGCATCGTTACATGAAGCAACCAACTGAAGATAGCCGGTATACAGCATGAACCTTTGCAAGCTAGACTCAGCGACAACGGCAAACGGAAGTGAACGGAAAGTTAGAGCATGTGGGCAAGCACTGTAATTTGTAGCGTGAGCTTCTGATTCTGCATTTATTGCTGGTTAAAGTGGCGTAACAGCTATTACTTTGCTGCCACGAGACTTCGACGCGGTTTGGGGTAATAGGATCATCTGAGCATTGGTTGAAAAAAACTCTGTTTTTAATACCTTTAAAATTTTAGTTTAGTTCTTGCTAGCTGAGTTACCGCCCAAGCGAGGCGTAGTTTATTAGCATCAATTCGACGCATTGTGAATTTTAAAGAGTTTTAATGAAGGGTTCTTTTAACTTTTTTCATGCCTGGTTTCTGCACTTATTTCAGCAGTCACTCCAAAAGTTGAACAAGGAGATATCACAATATGATACAGAGAAAAATAGGCGGTAAGGCTTTCTAAAGCACGCTTTGCGTCGCCAGTGTTGATCTAATCTAAGTTCACTACTTAAGCAAAAGAGCACTGAAAACATATTCAAATACTAGATAAATGCTTTCGATCGTATTTAGATCAAATTCAACCTCTTAATTTGTGTTGAAAGAACTCCTTAACATACAGATACAGATTTTCAGATGTAGAGAAAATTTATCATACAAATTATTGTTTCAAATGCTTACAGTTTACCTTAACAAATTAAGTTACATATCAATTGTCCGTTCTTTTCAGTAAAGAATGTGAGCAAAGTTATCATATATCTTCTCAAAATCAAAGGCGTTGTGAACTGTTTCCTATATTTATGTAATATCCTTTAGACCTTCATAGAATTCAGATGTACACTTCTGGATTTCCTGAGTCAGTTCAAAAGTGAATTCGACAAAAGCTATCAAGGCATACGAAATGCGACTGGAGTGTGATAGCAGATTAGAATGTTGATGTTATTCCTGCCTGACCCACTGATGAACGCTTTAATGTTTCTTAATTTTTTTGGGTGCAGTTCATTGTTAGAAAAACAAATGTGCACTGTACCGTTGTAAAAGGGCAACTATTGATTAAAGACGCAAATTTGCTTCTTAGATATATTGAACATTTTTTATTGATGCCTTCACTGCGCTTATGAAGTCGGAATTCTTTCGGTTGGTTGGAGTGATCCATTTGGCGTTTCTTGTGTGTCTTCTTCTGCATTACCATGCACATTATATCCCAGATTTCATAGAATGATTTCACTCACTCTTCTATTAAAGATCTTCCTGAAAATATTTTCGAATTTGTCTCCTTCGGTAAATTATACTTAAATGAGCATTGCATCTGGTATTAAAAAGAACAGAAATGTTCAGTGAAAAAGCAAATATTTTAGTATTCAGTGGTCTTAAATTCTAGTGTGCTCCTAAAAGTATATATCGCAGGAGTCGGAGTTGTTACAGCCTCAATCATTAATGCATTTATGCAGATGGGATAAGTAAGAAGAATATTGCCTTTCGATGAATAAAAATAAACATGTGGACGACACTTTAATATGCAGTTAAACCACTGCTTCCGATAGATGCAGTTGTTAACCAAAAATTCTGATTTGCATGTTTGATAGTAATAGCATATCCACTATTTTGGCAATATAATAGCAGTGAGACGTACAAGTAGCAGCATGTAGTTCACAAGTTCCTCTTGTCAAAAATATGCTGACCTGAAATTCTTTACATCGTATTGTAGGGTTTATTAGGAGCCTTTCAAAGCAGGGAACATGAAAACTTAGCAATGCAGTGACCAGGATTCGAACTCCGGACTTACCGATTGCCAGCTGGACGTGCTTTCAATTACACCAGGAAAGCAAGAAGCAAGAAAGGAAAAATTCCTTACATTGTTATATAATCATTACGCCAATTAATCTTAATGGATCCCTTCAGCGTCGTGACATCACCATCATCCATATTCCTCTTAATAATAAGTCATTTATGATCTACAGAGATTAGTTTAATTTTTGGACTACCGTTTTAGTTTTGGAAGGTACATGCTTTTTTCAAGTTGTTTCAAGCTTGTTCATTTTAGTAAATAACGCGAGGTTTTCGCTGATGACATTTTTAGGAAGCACACAATGATGCATGCCATTATATATAATATATTATTGAATAAAATATTTCTAAATTCTTTGCAAACAAATGTTATTATAAAGTAATGGCCAAACTGCCGTGAGCCTTTGGGAGCCGAAGCTCTTTGCCCTTCTTTCATCCATATTATTCATGTGCGTAACTTAAAACGTTCCAAATGTAGTGATATTGCCCACTTAGAGATACATGATTTAACCCAGGGGTTGGAAAAGCGGAATAATTCTGCTTTGTGAACTTTTTGCAATTTTTGGTTTATGTTTATATAATACATAATAAAATCATGTATTTTTACATGTATATGTCAAGCAACCATTTTGCATCGCCACTGCTCGAAACGAAATGAATAGTAAAATGAAAAGTTTCGAGCGGAGCCGACTACGGACCAAACCGACAGCGTGGCGTAGTTCATGTATTTAACTGTAACCCTTATGACGCAATCGCCAGTATGTGCTGGCAGAAAGACTTAGCGGGTGCTAAGAAGGACACTGTCTGTCAGTCTGTGACAATTTTGATTAATTCATATTACAAGGTATGTAGTGTGTATATACTCTAACATTGCTTTCTTGTTAGATTCGTTTAAGATCGTTAGGATTTATTTTGTGCAATAAAAACGCTTTTGCTTGACGCTAAAACATCGATTGAGAAATTATCTTCAATAACAAATGACGCTGCGCAAGCCATGATGGGAAAGAATAGTGGAATCATTGCTCTACGCCAACAAGATCCTTTTTTTTCCAAAATTTATTCCGTGTCACTGCATGACGCCCCAGCAATCACTGTGTGCAAAAATTATTGAATTCCAAGAAATAATCGCTGTTATTACAAAAATAATCAATTCAACAATGAAGACAAGTGGAGTGCAACACCGACTATCTAAACTGCTTTTGGAAAATGACGAAGATACACAATTTACCGATCTTCTTTTGCACACTGAGTTTCGTCGGCTGAGCAAGGGAAGCGTGCTTGAGCTTCCCTTGCTCAGCTTCGCTTCCATTGTCAATTTTTTACCACAAATAAAAGAGTTTCTAATATCACAAGGAAAAACTACGAAAAGTGGAAGACAAAAACTTATTAGCAAATTTTTTGACCGATTTAACATTGTAACTGAATCAGCTAAATTTGAAATTACAGTACAGAAATAATACGTTGTTGATATGATCAGCGTTATCAACAGCTTGAAGTCAAGAATTTACAGGGCAGGAATAATACGTTGTTGATATGATCAGCACAATCAACAGCTTGAAGTTAATGTTAGAATTGTATAGGCGTCATCTCTTCAGAAAATTGATAACGCATTTTCATTCAGAAAGAGCATTATATTAATACAGATTCATAGCTTCAAATTATGTCTGCACTGTAAACTGAATTTGATTCTAGATTTGTTGACTGCAAATTTAAAGCCTTATTTTAAAATTCTTTATAAATCCCTTTAGTATTAGTGTGGAAAAACATACGGCTACAGCAAATTTTAACTACTTTTATCTTAACAATATGAAAAACTTAGAAATAGTAAACTTGCAAAATGATGTTATTTTAAAACCTTACGAAACTAATAAGATATTTTGGATCTTGGTAAACAGAAATCAGTATCCTATTTTAAAGTCATGTGCGGTGAAGATTAATTCTTATTGCTCAAGTACCTATAACTGTAAGACGTTGTTTTGGAAAATGACTTATTTGAAATCAAATTATCCTTCAAAACTTACTGATTCGTACTTAGATAATTGTTTAAGAACATGCATCTCAAATTACATCGTCGATTACAAAAAGTTAGCAGACGAATTAAACATAAATTTTACATTGACATGTAAACAAATGCATTTAAAGAGTATAAATTATTTGTTATTTAGTTCCATAAAGTTATATCTTTTAAACAGACCTAGTTTGCAATATGACGTCTGATGTTTGATTAAGAAACATGAATGGGTGGCGTCCACTAAGAATTTAAAATTTTATTTTGTGCCTTCGAGGACCAAAAGGTTGCCGACCCTTTGTTTAATCGATGAATGGATGAAAATTTCAATTCGGGATTGATTTCAATTAAGATTGTTATGTTGTTTTCCATAAATGCGAGAGTAATCGCAAGGAACTGAAAGAATACTTTTTTGATGCGACTGTGAAAGCGAATAGAATACGTCATCTGCTAGAATGGCATCAGCATCATCCCTGTTTCATCAGTCCACTTTTCTCTCCATAGTAAATATTTGTTTTTTATAATTATTTTGTTATGCAAGTGCTCTTATGACATGTAACAATTAGCTTGGATGAAGAAAATCATTCTTATTAGAAAATTTTGAAATAAGAGCATCGTAACGGCATATTTGTTCCTTTATGCGACTTGCTTTTAAAATCTATTTTTTAAAAATGTTTTTAGTTTGAGAATTTTGCCTTTTCCTTTTTCGGGAGGGGGGAGGAAAAATATCCAATCGAATCTACCCCCAACTACACGTTTTGGAATCATACTATTAAAAGAAACGTCATATGAAGCACTTAAGACATTCCAGTTATTTGCATTACTTAATATTTTAGCAATTATTTGATTAAAATAAAAATATTACTCACACTAAAACCATCAGCATGAATATTTCTTACAACTCGAATTTCATCTCTATTTAAACCTAAGAAACAAAAATCGATATATTTTTAGCTACATAAAATATTAAAAATTACAGTATATATAATAAGCAAAACGTACCTTGAAGCTCAGCTTCTGACAATGCGTGTATTCTTCTGTTGTTCAGTCTGTCAGCTACACGTACTAAATTTCTAGCAAGTACCCTAATTCTTTGCCTCTGCTGATAATTTAAAGCAGCTAGAGAAATTTTCATACATAACATTTAATGAAATAATGTGGAATATTTATTAATAAGTCAATATAGAAAAATTTCCAAAGAGTAATAAGTGAAATTTCTATTGAGTGAATTTCGCTTAACTGCAACCTAGGTTCATCGAAATAGTATAGGAAAAACAAGATTAAGTCTATGAATTCCAAGCCAATGCTTAGTATTTGTTTTTAACAGTAATTTGTTTTTCTTGTGCGTCAATTTTTGCACTAAATTCATATTTTAAAATGAAAGCTGTGTACTGTATTTCAAATCTGTGATCTTTAAAATCGTTCCTACTTTCAAGTATCTGGGTTCATGAATGGATATACAGAGGCTGTTCGCACATTTTTTAGACGATTTTCAATGTATTAACAGAAATATTTTACTTAAAAAATTTTGTGTTTTAAATGCTCTATTTGATAACCCTTATTCTTCTTTACTTTTCTACACTGTAATTTCCAAGACAGTAAAGCCTCTTGTAGTGTCGGAAGATGCATTTGATTCCATTCCTCTCGAGCAGTTTTCCAAAGTCTAAGGAGGATTGTAGTTCCTTGATTTTTGCATACAAGTGTATATATCTAACGACTCACTTCGTAATTATACAGCAGAGAAAAAGACAGCAATAAAGGACAATTAACTCCGTTCTTGCTTTTTGTGTATACTAAAGGATGAAACAGTAACGTGCACTGAGTATATAAACATAGAAAACTTGCATTGCCTCTGAATACAGTTATAGCTTAAATGCAGTTTTAAGAGGGATGTTGAGTCTTAGAACATTCAGCAAAAATTAGTATGCTTTGATAAATGCTATTTGTTTAAAACTAGTTCTAATACACAGGAAGAATTACGCTTTCTTTATCAGCATTTTTTTAAATTATTGGCAATTTCAAACGGAGATTAATTATAACCGTAAACGCGTGAAATAAAATAAGAAAGATGAGAAACCGCATATCTCCGAGTTCACGTAAATCTAGTTAATACTTACTGTATACGTATTTTAAAATGACAACGTTTAGCATCATATATCATCAAGCTTGATATTTCAATATTAAACTCTATAATAATAACTAATTCTTATTGCGCTTGTATTTTGCATCCGAAGGGTATTCAGTAATTTTTTCAATTAATTTGTTTTTACGTATATTCAGTTAATTTTAAAAACAAAAAGAATTTAATTTTTTTTCTTTTCTTTTTTTTTTCTCTAAACCGTATTACAAATACATTGTAGTTTTCAACAAATTATGTTTTTATTCTAATTAAGACTTCCTCAAAAAATTCATCCAGTTAAAGTGCTAGAAAGTGCAAGAAATTTGGGACATTGTGCTCTTAATTTCTATAAAATTATATAAAGACAAATAAACAGATGATAAAACACAGGAAAATTAATACGCTATTTAAAGAATAGATAAGGCAACTCATAGTGATATCATTCTTTAACTTTCTTCTTATATGGCAAATAAAGATTCTAATTCGCTTGTATTTATCATTTTATTCATTCTTATTCATTTTATTGTGCATACTGACAAATTTATAATTACCTTAGAAGTAACCTTTTTTTAATTGAATCTGTTTCAGATTGTGGAAAGCCGGAATAAAAAGTTGCCAATATTCACTGTTCCGCCATATGCCTGTGCCGTCCTTTTGTACATTATTTAGTTTTTGAGCGTCTTACAGGACAAAGCGCAAGCTGCCCTCCAGTCCGGACATTAATTTATTATATTTTGTATGCTGCAAGACGCTCTCTTATGCCTACAACTGAGTGTGATGCCTCAACGTGTATCGTTGGGATTCTTGAGAACTATGACCTCCTTAAAATGATGAAAGTCTTTAAAGTTTAAAAAATTTATATATTTATATGATAAAAGTGACAAAATGTTGCGAAACTACCCAGTGTAATTTCATATTTAGAAGTGAAACGGTGTTGTGAGAGAGCCAGAACTCCTACACCTCACTTATCACCTTTCGACCTTCTACTAAATTCCTAATAATGCGATCTAGGGTAAAGTCATCCAGGTAACCTCTCTAGACTGCCTTATGGTCATATTACACTGTAGCAGGAACTCGACATCGTTGAAAACACTGTAAACCATGTAATAGCTTTCACCGAATAGCTGAGCGTATACCAGCCGTGTGCTTTTTACATCCTTTCGACACTTCTTTCCTCCTATTATCATGTATCATATATGAGCGCGCCTTTCCTTTTTCCGGTCCCTATTCTATCATCTGGTTGATCTTTCGGTCCATTCTGTTGCCTTGTTCCGGTTTATGCTAATTTCTCCGCCTCGTCCTTATATTTGATAATATATCGCGTATTTGGAAGGTTAGAAGAAACAAAATACTACTGGACTGATTTCGATAAATCACTTTGTTTACAGGATATGTGAATTCAAAATCCTGCAAAATCAACACCTTATTTGTGATGTTTTCTCAATCTGCAGATTGCCAGACTTGAAATCTAGCGACTTATGGAGCCATATGAAGACAAGTATATTTTAGGAGCACTTGAACATCACGGAAGAACTCATTGCGCATATTCATTTAACCTACCACAACATTCGGAAGAATTAGGTATCCTTGAATCTGTCACACACTTTAAAACTCGACGATGCAACGGCTGGTTTGACATCCAGTGATTTGAGCAATTATACCAGACACTGAAAATTCGAGATTACATGATATGTTATGATGATGTCCGCTAATTCGCAAGGCCTGATATCTGTCTATGCCCACAAGGCCATGGCATAGGGTTTCAAATGCTAAGGTCCCTCAGATTCTTCATATTCTTGTTTTTATCATGTAAAAGCGAGAAGAATTAACATTAAATGCCGTTGAAAGACAGCTTTGGCTGTGACATCAGACTCAGGCCTGCAGAGAGAGATGCCGTTATCTTTTACTAATCATCTCTTACCTTCCAGAATTTGATATCTGGTGGACTGTTCTCCGCTCTTTAAAGGGAAACCATAAATTCAAGGACATATCTCTGATTGCACTTCTGGCATACAGAAGTATGTAACAATAGAATGAATGAGTTGGGTTACAGTAAAGCATCCAGAAACTCTTTTAATCGTGTACAGAGAGGCAGAGTATTAGGAAAAGTGTAGGTAGAAATCTAAGCAAAAATAAAATTTTCTCTTGAAATATAGCGTTTTAAAAAAATCAGTGCTAGAACTTTATCTTCAGTATTATTTCGCCGAATGAAAGTATTTCAGCAATTTACTGTAGAAAATATTCTATATAATACTTTGTTTACGAGTTGCATATGTTTTTAATATATTATTTAAATATTCTTGAAATTTTTAATATATTCTC
>KK118586.1:2285-14373 GCA_000611955.2 Stegodyphus mimosarum | reverse complement strand
GATTACTCTTTCTAGTATTTGAGGCTGAGCTGCAAATGTTAAATAAATATCTGTAGGAAGTTACCAACCATTTATAACAAATGCACTTAACATTAGTTACCACAGAATATATATAAAGATTTCCAAGCATTTAGATATTTTCCTCATTATCAATAAGAAAATAAGGCTTAGAATATGAAGTATCCAAAATTTTACGATTTGTTTGTTATGAATTTAAATACGTTTTATTAAAGTAAAATATCTGCACATGCAGGCTTCGGCAAAAAAGAAGATGGATTTAATTACACTAAACATATTTGCATTTCTGCCAGCTGAAGAATATTTTTGTCATATGATTTTAGAGCGTTTTAGAAACACCACAAAGAGGTATTTATTGTTTTCAGTAAGTAGGGTGCTAGGATCTTACTCTGCCATTAACATTTACCAAACATTTATTGTTGTCTAATACTACTTTAATGAACATGAAATTTTGCATGCCCAAGCTTTGTATTTTCTAGAAATAAGTTTACAGACGATATAAAAATTAACTTTAATATCAACGATACGGACATCTCTTAAAAAGGCTTTACCAGTGTCATCGATGAAATCATTGATGAGATATCAATGATATTCGTATAAACATTAAAGTAGTTTTAATCGTCAAATGATTTAGTAAAAGAATTTTTACAATCTAAATATATTTATGAATATATATACTTAAAATAAAAAATTTGTTTCATACCGCATAATTGTAATATTCTTTTCATACTGTGTTATTAATATAATTATTTAATTGTAATTCATACATTTAAGTGAAGATCGATATTTATATATAAGCCTGTCCTATATGTTCTTAATATTTCATGCACTTGTATAATATGTTACGTATAAAGGATTCATTGCCTTGTGTAACGGATATAAAGTAAAGTTTTTAATTTTCTTGAAAATTAAGGACTGTGAAATAAATAATGCTAAGCTATATAAGCATATAAAAATATTCTAATTTGTTTGCATATGAAATACCTACAGTGGCTCACATTTGCTTCTGGGCACTAGTAATTGTTTTGAAATTTATTTGCGTAGATCTTGTGCTAAATATTGAAACACATACTTCAAATGTTTTTATAAATGTTTTAGTCAATAAATATAAAAAAACTATTTTATTGACGTTTTGACATTTATCAATATTTTCTACACATGTTCTTTTTTTAATTTATAAAGCACATTAAAATAATTTAATTTTAAATAAATATATATGTGATGTAATTTAGAATGTTACTAATTTTCTATTTAAAATTTAAGAACACTTTGAGGAAAATAATTATTTTTTAATGCCAAAATACTTCATATTTTTAATACACTCATAATATATATCCTTATAAAAATTATAAATAGCACTATAAATTCGCTGAGAGAAGAATTTGCTGTTTTCGAAATTCTCTAATGCCATGTCTTTAAATACAGCATTTTGGCGAATAGGCATCTTTCCCCCCCCTGGCAAAAATGTAAAAGAAAATAAGCTTAGCGTTTCCTAGTAATTATAAATTAATTTCCACGTAAAGATAATTAATCAGAAATAAATAATAAATAAATAAAATTTCCTCATTTTGGAACTTCTTGCGTTTTTGCCTAAAAATACATTTTTACAAATGAAAATTTTTCCTTCAGAAAAAGATAAAAAAAAGTTAACCACAACTTAAGGAATTTAAATAATACGTGAATTTACTTTATTTTTAGACCAAGCTTTATTGCTTATCTCTGAGAGATGTATTCTAAGCATTTGTCAATCCATTGGTTTAAAGGTTATAAAAATTGGCGGCATTTTCCAACGTAAGCGCTCTTGTAGTTTAGTAGTTAGTACATTCAGCCAGAATTTTCTAAGATCTGTTTTAATTTCAATTTTTGTGCCAATGAACATAAAATTTGGATAAAATATCAAAATCTTACGTAAAAGAATAATTGAAATTGGAAAAGCAGCACACAAATCTTAAATAAAAACTAAGGCCAAAAAACAACCTTAGTTTGACGTAAATTTTGAATATTAAAAAAAAAAATGCATACATTAAAAAAATTTCGACTTGCCATCAAAAGAAGATATTTCGCTGTTATAAATAATTGTAATTAAACTTTGTCGTCGTTCCATTCTCATTCTTCTGTGGATTACAAAACTCCTTGGATTCTCCAGAAGCTCAGCTTTCAGGTAATCTTTCCCACCTATTTCTTATTTGATTCTTAAGGATCTCAACTCCGATTTCAATTCTGAGGGAATTATTGCATAAGCTGTCAGCCTAGTTTACGCTGACAGCTTATGCAAGGCCAAAATAATAACTGTGAAAATTTCGCCTCAAGACACATGAATGTTATATTCGAAAAAGCCCTCCTTCAGCGAATTCAATTCGGTGCAGAGCGCTATTGCGCTGGACAGCCTTATTCTTCTAGATCTCCAAGAAAACTTTAGTAACGTTGACAGCATGATATTGTTAGGGTTGTTTCGTGTACAAGACAGTCCGAGTAAAAATAGCAAGTATTCTCTCACGATAGCATTTGTATAAGAAGTCCAGTAAAACCTAAGCAGTAAAAGGGGAGCTTCAAAAACAACGCTCAAATAAAAAAAATAGTAGCTTCATCATCGAAAGGTGAGATTGCGGCTGGATTAGGAAGAAGCGGTTCTGCCGACGTCTTTGGAGCTATCGGTGAAGAACTGGTGGTGATCCACGGTTCCAGGTGTTTGCTGATTGGCTGTGGGGAATCACGTGCTAACAATGGGAGGAGACTGAAGTTTTTAGAGTAAAATAACTTTGAAAATGGCTTGTATAAGGTAAATTAAGTAGATAGATTAAATTTCAAATATTTGAGTTGATATATGACGAAATAAATGCAGCTAGTAAATTAAGTACAGTAGACAAGTTCAAAAGTAAAAAACTAGACAAGATAAATAAAATGCAGTGCAGTTCACCTAGAGAGGTAGTGGTTAGTGGTCACCTTCGCAAGTCTAAGGTAACAGAAGAAAACATCACGGAGAAAGCGAGCATGGAGAAAACGTCGCAGTTCTAAGACATCGTGGTACAAAACATCGTCGTCGAAAATAAATCTTTTCAAAAAATCAGCAGTTTAAAAACATTGTTGTCAAAATATCAAAAAAGTAAAGCGCTTACAAAGCTCCGCATGACGGTAACATAGCAGAGATGCATTTTTTAGGAAGGCTTTAAATGTTGTAAATGTGTATTTGAATAATGATTTGTGAGGACAAGAAGTAATGAGGAATACTTTTACTTTTGTATTTCCTTTTTTGAATTAACTAATGAATTTCTGGTGAGAAAGAAAGAAGGAAACTAAAGCATTCAAAAACTGAAAATGGCTAAAAAATTAAATCTACATGTACCAATTAACATAATTTTAAGCTTACGTAGTTAACTAATATAGGGCACTTATTAATGAAACACTTTTATTAATTCTTATTGCTATTTTTTCATGAAAAATATAATCTAAAAAAAATTTTAAAAAAGGAAGATCAGTAACTGCTTGAGGCTACCTCTTAAATTTAGTTAATTATCAAATTATCAGATTATTTTCTTTCACATCTATTAATCTGACATTCTTTTAGTGAAAATTAGATCTTCTTCTTTTCTTTCAGTTTATTCATCTTATGTTTCAGTTTATTCTCTTATTATTTCAAGTATCATTAACATTTTCATGTATACGTGCAGTTAATCGTGTGGATGCTGAATTATTAACTATGATGAAACATATCAGCTACATAATATTTCAGTAGGGGATTTACATTTATTGTCGAACTGGCGCTATTTGCGTAAGGAGAGGAATGCCTTTATGGAGGAATTTCTCAGGAATTGGCTTGTATCGACGTTCTTCATTAAGAAAAGCAGGAAAATCTCATGCAGCCACCTCATTTGCCGGATAGAACTATCAGTGTTCAGCGAATTTACCTATCGGTCACTGTTGCTGTCCTGTTCGGCAATTGAACATTAATGGCTAGTAGTCCGCCTATACATCAGACATTGGTAAGACTCGAATTTAAAAATATTCCTCGTTTCTTCTTGCCCTCATAAATCATTACGTGAATATGCTATTACAACTTTTAAAGCCTGAAAATGCATGTCTGCTATGTTACCATCATACGAAGATTTGTAAACGCTTTATATTTTTACCACGATATTTTGACAACAATGTTTTTGAACAGTCTTTACAAAAATTAAAACAATCATAAATAATTGTTGGGTATTTTCGCCGATGATGTTTTGTACCACGATGTTTTAGAACCGCGATGTTTTCTCCTTGCTTTCTTTTCTCCCATGATGTTTTGTCTGACGACGTTTACACCTTGCGTTGTTTTCTCTGCGACGCTTTCGCCGGACAGCCATATACTGACCGCTCGAGATGCTACTTGACTTTTACAATTGCTGGAGTTAGCTGAAAATTCACTGTATTATGTAAACGTTAAAGGATGTTTCTAAAAATGGCATCTGGATGTTTTCCATTGTTATCAGAATAGTTGAAAGCATCATAGTTGATAGCAGGGACACTTGGGTCATTTAGTTTTCTAATATCCATGTAGAATGTTTTTGAAATTTTTGCTATATAACCTATGAGAATGCTGAATTCCTTATGAATTACATGCACACGAGGAACATTTTGTTATGCATCTGACGATAGCATATTCAAGCAGTTGCTGTTTCTTCATTTATGAATTGCAGATATGTTCTTAGACACAGCAAACATTAATATACGATAGAGCATGATCTTATAAATGAGCAATTTATGATCAGAAACTAGAACGCTGTTTCGAGCAATTAAGGGGTGAGTTTAGCGCTTTACTGGTTCGAAACTTGGAAATTACATGTTTTTTATGAGGCAAGTTTGGGAAATAATTATCAAGAATAAAGCCAGGGGATTTCTTTCTTAGCCTAGGGAATGATTGAAGTATATATGAAGATGATGCTGTGGATATTCCTCTTGTAGGTGAACTTAATGGCTTCCGAATTCTTCACATTTATTTACATCTTCTAGGCCTAGGCAGTAAGCCAGGATTCCAGTGCATGAATATGTGTTTGTCGTTGTTGGATAGCTGAGCTTAAAAATGCAACTACGCTGAGTCATCTGCATACATACTGCTATTGTAATGTCATGTACTTTGTAGGACGTCGTTCGCATAAGTGTTAAGAAATGGGCCCTGTGACCCTTGAGGTACACCATAGTTTTCCATTTTTGCTTCTGAAGGATAGGGACCTGTGTTCTCTCACCCTCGAAACTAAGAGAGTTATTTTCAAAATTTACGTCTAACCAAGACTGCTTTTGATCCCTTATTTTAATATGGTAATTATTTCTTGGAATGAAACAAAAGAATTTGAAATAAGGATAATTAATTTGTAAACATTCCTGGCTCAATAAAAGATAGCTATTACAATTAAAAAATTCATGCATGAAAATCGGTTAAAATATATTTATTTTTAATTACATTAATATATGACAACAGTATTGGTAAAGTTAAAATTAAAAAAATTAAAGCAATTATAAATAATTGTTGGGTATTTAAAAAAGCAAATTTGATATACTATTTTAAACGAACAGCAAACACTGAACATTATCAGCTACTATGGTTTATGAATGCACAAATGTATAAAGTTATTTTTAAGGCTTGAAAACTTCTTAAAGAAATCTCAAGTTAACCAAGGTAAAATTATATAAAAATTATTGTGCTTATTTTAATAAAATAAAAGATTTAGAACATTTTGTGTAATTCAAAGAAACGCAATAAATGAGTGTTTGATTTTAATAACTGAAAATACAGTAATGACGTAGTATGCGATGTACCGCTTTTGGATGTTTATTCATTTTTTAGACTGGCAGGACTAAAATTTAAAATTGATTGTTTTCTGACCATTTCTTTTTTTTCGCCATTTTATGGCACATGCAAATTTAAGAGTAGTGTTTAGTGGCACCATCTACGAAATAAGTAACTAACTGAAAAGCTAGATCGCATAATATATTATTACCGAATATACTTTAACATTGTTTATATTTATAGTCAATTAATATCTTTAAGATTACTTACCATCGCCAAACGGAAAGACTTTCAAGCCAGGAGTTTCGCAAGAGCCACCAGCTTTGCGGCTTACAACATTTCCTAAGATTTTTTAATGAAGAGAATTAAAAAAAATCCTTTCTTTTCTTTTTTTTTTTTATTATTATTTACGAATAGGAACTTTTGTCTATTTAAAGCATATTGAAAAACACATTAGCTATGGAAAAAGGGGCATTTGACATAATAATCATCACATATACATGATTATGGCGCAAGTAAACAAAGTAAAAAATTATAAAATGAATACTCTGCTATTATAACAGAATGGTGGTTATTATAACTATTAATTAGTTTTAATAACTGCTTTTAGTTTGTGTCATAATCAAATGATTGCACACATAAAGGAAATAAATACTGTAAAAAACTGAATAAATATTAAAAAATGCATACAGAGTAGCTAGAACATTAAAATGATGTAATTATTTTATGCGAAAGTATCAAAATACGTGTGTTATAACAATTTTGTGTTTTGAGTCTAATGAACGTCTTCGAGATATCACAAATAAAAGCTAAATTTTATCGATCGATTACTAGAATGATAATTATAGATTTTTTCCTTACTTTGATGATTTATTAATAGCGCACAGGTATTTAACTGTAGAATATTTATGGAGGGTATTATGACTATATAAAATTCAAAACTATAAGGCCTAGAAGAACAAGATAAAACTAAGTCTGTCTTAAAAAGTATGATAATCGTTGGCAACATGAAGTATAAAATAATGGTTATAATAACTCGCCTATTTGAAACTTTAACTAAAATTATAGAAACAAGCAGTAAATTTGAAATTATCTTAAACATATCTTCTATCACTCGAGCAAAAGTTTTAACAGAAATCTTTACCTCGCATGGAGAGGTCAATGAAGTTACTAAAGATCGTGGATTACCTGCGACAGTTTGAAAAGCCCCCAAAAAACCTTGGAAGAAACCATCCACAGAAGCACCGGAGGATGTCTTCTCATCATTTTCTGTAAAAATCATCCATACAAAAATTCACAGTTAAAGGCACATTTAATGCAAAAGGTAATACACTTAAATAGCAAGCAATGTCATACTTAAATATCAGTTAAAATGTTATTTTCAAAGAATTCCTTATTGATGAATAAAGTAATTAGAAATAATGTAAGAAATCATTCATAGTAAAAAATATTAAAAACATTTTAAAACTGAAGTGTTGAGTCATCTGAATTATAAAGCAAACTGAAACTCATTAAGCCATTTACATAAATGAACTGAATTTGAGCTGCGTTTATGTTGATATTCTACAGACCAGTTTTAGAAATTCATTTTTCTCTATGTAGTTATATTTTTTAAAATTTTGACCATGTATGTTTTAATAATGATATTTGTTGCAAAGATGTACTAGTATAATAATAGAATCAAGTATTTTATTCATTTAACTCGGAGGAAAAAAAAAAAAACTGAAAGGTTTCAAATTTTAAATTAGGTCCAAAGGGGGGTGTTTTTTTAACGCTTTGTGTGTTACCTTTAATTATTAGATATCATGTTCTTCGCACTTAAACCATAAAATTCAGTACAACAGCAATATCGCAAAATAATTTTAAATAAGCGTATCTTTAGAATTTCCGATACACAGTTCCGCGCGCTCGAGATAAAAAGGTTACCCCCCGTAGAGTGTTGCCATTGCTCGCTTTTAAACCGTTGAGTTTGTTCATCAAAAATTCTTTTAAGTTTTATGAAATAGATAATAAAACAAATTCCAAATTTGGGCTTCCAGATGCGCATATTCGGTAGGAAACGTACGTTATTCAAAATTGGATGGCTCTAGGTACCGTTGTTTTATCACATTTGGAGAAATATACATACATTTATGCAGATTCTTCATTATTTAATTTCTTTAAATATAATACAAGGCGATAACTTTTGGTGGCAACAATTTGAAAAGTGATACAGCTATTTGCAGTGATTCGACGCAAATTCACAAAATGAAAACAATAGTCCTTGTCGGACAAAGCCCCTTTCGACTAAAAAAAAACGCTAATATTTTCGTCGTTGAATACTCTACACGTACAAGATTAACATGTATGAAAAGATGCCATTTTCCCAATAACATACATATTTATATATAAAGTTACAAGCTTGTTATAAAAAAGTACACTGCGCAAAAAAAGGGGGGGCAGTTCTATATCTCCTGTTCTGCTAGGCCGATTGACGAGATTCAACTTGCGTTTTTCATGTCTCGAAAGAGCGACTTAGGATATGTATTAGATTTATATATAAGCAAGTTCTAATAAGCTATTTTGACACAAAATTGGACTTTTTCTGAAATGACATGCGAATTGTTTTGTATATTTCGATTCTACTACTCAAATTATGACAAATTTTGTAAAAATCGCACGATTAGTTTTTAAAAAATTAGCTCTCAAAGTTTTAGCTCCTCAGTGGTAATTGAATTTGGTACATATTTATTAATATCTCTTTTTTTATTATACTTATTTGATTCTTCCTTACATATATCGGAATTTCGGTTCATTCCAAATAAAATTCGCCAATATTTTTATGATTTAGTTTTAAAATTTGTATTTTTGAATAATTTTTATAAACTTTTCGAAAAAAATTTTGAATTATAACCTACAAAATTTTTGCCATCATCTTAAAGTAGATGTATTTATTTCTAAGCATATCTGCAAAAATTAAGAGTTTTTTTTTTTAAATTTCCTAAGATGTATATGTATTTAAATTTACATTTTGAAATTTGGCGTATTTGTTATAAGTGATAATAGCAAAAATGTGGTTTACGCACTCTATTAAAATTATTTGAAAGTATGAACGATGTCTTTTCTTTCATAGACAATGAAAAAAAGGAAAGGAAAATAGGTTGCTAAAAATTAAGAAGTTCGCCGATTGAATTATTTTTGACGCAAACTGAAAAAAAATCCGCAAAAGATAAATTTTTAAATTTCTCCATGAATTTCGCACCAAAAATTACAAAATTTAATAGCTAGGCATAATTTGAGTCGTAGAATCGAAATATGAAAAAAAAAATGGTATTTCAGAAAAAGTCCGATTTTCTGTCAAAATACCTATGTTGGCACAATGCTATATATAAATCTAATATATATCTGAAGTCGCGCTTTCGAGACATGAAAAACGCAATTTGAATTTCGTCAATCGGCCCAGTTAGAACGGAAAACATAGAATTGTCTCTCTTTTATTATTATTATTATTATTATTATTATTATTAATTTTCGCAGTACGCATTTTTACAGCTATTACTCCTTGTAATATTGTTCTGGTACCAAATGTTCTGGTGGTCGCAGCACCAAATGTTCTAGTGTTATGGTACCAAATGTTCAATACTAACTGTTACAATTGAAACCTGAAATTAAATAATTTGCCTACAATAATATCAAAAACCAAATTCTTAATTGCGTTGTGTTTATCTTTCCTCAAAACTAACCCGAACAACCCCTAAGACCAAGCAGGAGTACTGGTGTTAAGAACATTCACACAAGTCATCATAAGAAAAACTCTGAATCAAATATATATATATAACCAAGGATATTTATTGCAGCATTAAAGGAAGACACTCAATCTTTCAACTTAAATTTCTAGATCTATGGTGTGTTCAGGTGACAACTATTTAAAATAATGCATTTAGAATTATAATATATATATTGCTAATTTCAAATATGCACCGAGATGAATTAATCAAAAATTTACACCGTAAAAATTAATATTAACTTTTCATATGCAGTTATCAAACTCTGCTGGCCAGCATAAAAATACACAGGAATTTAATGAATCACCGAGCATGGTGTCTTTACCAATATTGATAGAGATTACTTAGTTCAAGAAATTTCTTAATTTACTCAGGTAAAAATTACATACATAAATTTAGCAAATCCCTTAGGCAGTTAGAAAATATTACATATTCAAGTAGACCCGTTGGAGAAAAATGATTACATTTATTCCTACATTCAATTACACAATTAAAGGTAAAGTAGAATTTAAATTTTAAATCGTTCCTTAATTAGCAAAAGTTAAAGTTAATTCTCAACCAAAAATAGTAACAACTTAAAGTAAAAAGGTAAAATTTAGATAAGTTTACAAATTTACTATCCTGTCTTAATTCATTATATATAAATTTTAATTACATTCCAAGTTAAGGTTAAAAGTCCTAAATAGATTAATAGTGCAGCAGTTGCTTAAATACACAGCCTGGATTTAAGATCCAGCAGAAAAACCTTGACTAAAAGTTAAATAGAATTTAATTGGAAATTAAACACACATATAATTACTCCTTACATTAATAATTCATCACTGGAAAATTTACTTCAAATAATCAAATCTCTTAAAAAAAATTTTAAATTACCATATTACTTAGGAAACATGTTCACGGAATTTAAGTCGCAAGCTGTACTAAATTTCAGGTGAAATTAACAATCAAAAGGTTGAACTCACTTGAATGGAAGCGTTGAAAATTTAATTAAGCATTAACTCAACTTATAGATTTTTTTTTCCGGATGTCCCATTCATAACAGGTGTTGAACAAGGCTCTGCCGAACCAGTCCTTCGCAGATGTTGAACGAGGGAGTCCGGCAAGAAATCTGGACACCTGGATCAGACACTATGAAGATGGTAAAGTGCATTCGTGCAGCAAAACAAGAGCTCCTAAGGGTTCCTCCCTTTTCCGTCTATTCTCATTCATGCGAGTTGATGGTAGCACTCGAGTTGATGGTAGTAATTCGATGAGGAAAAAAACAACATTCTCGACTCCAACACGGGGATGGTAAAGTGCGGAGGAGTAAACTTCAAGTGTTTTTTTAGATGTTCATCTTTATCTTATTTCCCATCTCCGGCTCTTCCAGAGGAAGAAAAAATAACGTGCTTCTACAGCTGCGAATCCAAGGCAAAAAGGGCTGAGCATGGCCTTGCATGACGATTTTAATCGTCCAGAATCCAGAATTTTCGAAAATCACCAAATTTGGTGAATTAGTATGCAAATCTCGCCAAACACAAAACAGTGCTGCGAAAACTTAGTTTTTCCTTCTTCACACCAAAAAAAATTCCACCCTCGCCACCCCCTTCGCCAACAAGGAGGGGTGAGGGAAAGAATGCAACAACCCTACCACGCAACCGGACGCAGTACATGACCTTCACGAAGAAGTGCTCAAAAACGACCCTTATAGCAGAATAAATTTTTAGACACGAAATTCAACGATTTTAGCAATTAAATGGGCATAATTCTCCAACGGGGCGACGTACAGTCATGAAAGTAGATTCATAAGAAGGGTAAATTTTTTCTCTTTAAGAGGTATAAATTTCATCCATGTGAATAAAAAGAAAGTATTTTTAAATTTCAAATATTACGCAGAAACAACCGATTTCCCATTGTCTCCTTTTCCCGAAGGCTATTACTGCCGAACGCGTAACGTAAGAATGAGAACTCTGTTTAACTCGTATAAAAAATAATTGATTCAATAACATAAGCAATACAATTCGTGAAGAAAAATTTAGAATAAGCATAAATTAATGCATATAATTTACTCACTCAATAATTAATTAACAAATAACTGCAATTAACTACACATTAATCCATAATTCTAAACTAACCAAAAATCACTACATAACAATCCCTCCCCCAACCGGGAAAAAATTTTTGGCGAGCCAAAAATTTTTAATAAAGGAGACAAGGGCAATGGGTTTACAAACGAGTTATATATTGCAAGAATACCAGAATGTCAGTGAATCCCAATTGTCAATAGTAGACGAGAAAAAAAAAACACCCCTGACAGTGTTCAATATGCCTGAGCCTCAGGAGGTCTGTCTGACAATCGTCAAGGAACCAAAATTGAAAAGCGTTGACAAACAGCCATGACACACCCCAAAAATAAAGTGTAATATGTAATAATGTTAGATAACATCCCCCCATACAATGCTAAAATAAGAGTATACAATGCAAATAAGAATACAAATAAAAATACAATAAACACCTAAAAGTTTTATACTGGGGCAAAGGGTCGAAATCAAAAAACAGGAGTTAA
>KK118585.1:221860-235035 GCA_000611955.2 Stegodyphus mimosarum | reverse complement strand
CTGGAATCGAAAGTTTTGAAGGGATAAGAGTTAATTATAGAATTTACAACAAATTAACTTCAAAACTGATAAGTACTTAAATAAAAATATAATAATTTCACAGATAATTTTCTTGGGTTTATTCCGACACCAAACACGACCACCATAGTAAGGAAATAAAAATTACTTCAGTTAAAATACAATAATCAAGTATGAAAATTTTTATATATTCTCCACAACACCAAAACGACCACCAAAGTCAGAAAATATGGATCCCAAATTTAGCAGAAAAGGGGGCATAAAAGAAATTAAAACTTAAATTAACTTTAAACACCAACTTGTGTAACAACTTTAAAAAGATTGACCTTAAGGATCAACTTATCAAGAGTCCATTAACATCAAGAGTTATCAAGAGTTACATTAACAACCAAAGTTAAGAAAAATTATAATTAACTAAACAGAATTTAAATAGTTAACCAACCAAAAGTCAAGAAGAAAAATTAATTACTCAAGCAACTTAAAATCAGCGTTAACCAAAACTGTCAAAAGAACAAATTAAATGACTACAATTACTTTTAAACAAACCAAAGAAACTTAAGTTCAACTACAAAAATTAAAACAAATTAAACTTTAAGTCTGAAGCAAAATAAGTTAAATCATTACCTTTAAAACAACTTAAATCACAACTGAAATAAGTAATACATAACACTTCAAACGCTGATTCATCAAGTAGTCATAATTCCCGATATTCTACACAGCTTTATTAACATGTTTTTCACACTGGTTAAAGAAATTGTGTGATAATTTTAGAATTTCACTATCCAGCGACAAAATTTTCAAACTATGATGAATAACCGTGTTTCTTATAAACCACGGGGAGTTTGCAGTATTTCTTAATATCTTGTTTTGTAGTCTGCCTAGTAACTGTCTATTTAATCTTGCTGTTGCCGCCCATGCCTAAGCTGCATATAGTATTATAGGCCTGATATCTGACCTGATAAATAAATTATCCTCTTTGTGTTTAAGTGCAATTTAGAATTTCTACCTGACAATGCATATATTGCCATGAAAGCTTTATTCGCTTTATCTCGATGTGAAGGATGTGAGGCCTAAAAGTAAGTTTTTCGTCCAGCTGTACTCCTAGATATTTAACACATTTAACTTTGGGAACTAAAACGTCGTTTAACTTAATACTGTCGACTTCTACTTTATTGAATCTGAAGAAACTGACTTGGGATTTAGTGGTGTTTACTTTGATTTTCCATGCATTAAACCTTTGCATGAGGAAATCTGCAACTTTTTGAAGTTTTTCCTTTGCTCGACGGGGATTAATGGAACTTCACAAGATTGTAGTATCATCCGCATAACACGCTAAAAGCGAGTTAGGGATGATAGGTAAGTCATTTACATAGAGAGTGAATAAAATAGGCGAAATTAAGCTTCACTGCGTAAACCAGCCTGAATAAATTTTTTGCTGAAAGGGTGTCTTTGATTTTCACTTAAAAGGACCTTCTGTCAAAATAATTGGCAATAAGTACAATTAATTCCGGTGGGAGCTGATAAGTTTTACAAGGAAGCCAGAATGCCAAACCTTGTCAAATACTTTTTCTGTATCCAAAAGGAGCGCAGCTACTGTTTCTTTCTTGTTACGATAAGCGCCGATGTGCTATACTGTTCTCGTAACCTTTGCACGGTGGGAAATCCTGGTCTGAACCCGAACTGGTAATCTTTTATGAATTTCTTATTTACTATAATTTCTTTAACCCTGGAGACGATGATTTTCTCAAAAACGTTCGCTAAGGGAGGGAGCAAGCTTATTGCACGATAATTGTATGTGATGTGCCTCCTTCCCCACTTTCGTGCTGTGTGTTTCCATGTAATTGGGAAATAATTCAGATTCGAAGAAGCATCGAAAATTTTCGTGATGAAAAATATGCCTTTTCCATTCAGATTTTTAAGAGCTTTGTTTTCGATGCCATCATAACCTGCAGCCTTTTTCGGATCTAAAACTAACTTCCAAAACTCTTTCTTAAATAGCACTTCTTTCTACTTTAATCTGAACAAATTCTCACTATCTCATTTACATTCTGGCATGAAAAGCGTGGGTGAAAAGTAATAGGAAAGTGAAACTTTAAATGAACTATTAGTTAAAAATAAGTAGACAAACCTTACAAATCAATGACTAATAATACTTTCTTCATTAATACTGAAATAATTTAAGAAGTCAATAATGGGTTTTAAAATTTTAATTGCTGTATGTAAAGCAAATTATAATAACACCACTTCGTATTACCAGTATATTTACTGAATGCATTTTTAATACGTATTACGTTATGCAGTTGAAATGTCCATTTGTTCAAAAACGTCGTCACTTTGAGCTAACTGCTGAAGCTGCAGCAAATTATGCTTCTAATTTCATACTTGTGACAATACGGTTAAGCAAAAGCATTACTAGTTGTCTATTTATTGTCAATAAGGGGAAAGGTAATGATGAAGTGATTTTTGGAGCTGAATTAACTGTATATGCTTTATCCTTTATAAATTAATCTTTGATATTCAGTCCGCAAGAAATAAGATCTCAGAACGACATTTGTTAAGAAGACTCACCTAGTTTTCCCACAAAATAGCAATCTCCGAAATGAATCTTCAACCTTAACTTTGCAATCAAATCTTTCATGCACTAGCTTCATCGAACTGCAGAATATTAAAGAAACGCTTCATTCAAATTCTATGGGGAATTGCGTAATAGTTACGCTCAATACGGAATGGTGTCCGAATAACTAACAGCAAGTACTACAGAAAATTACCTAACAAGTGGTGTCGCATGAACTAACTGAAGAATACGAAGGGCATGGTATCGAAAACTACATATTCTATTTTCTTAAACTGGAAAAAATAAAGAAGTTTTGCGTCATATTTGTGATATCTAATGTGACGTTTATATTTCTATAAACGTAAACTTTCTTCCCAATATTTGGACACGAAATCAAGCATCCCAGATTATGGTAAATCTAGCCTTTTCCAAAACTGTATGATGAACATATGAGAACATTCGCAACCATTTTCTCCTTAAATGTTGTTATAACACAGTACTCCTTTAATGTTGTTATAACTCAGTAAGTATATTAATACACAAGAAACTGCACTTAAAACAGTGTATAGTTTAATATGAAAGAATTCGCGTTATGTATAAATTCGCGTTTCAAAGTAATGCTGGACGGTGTTCCTCACGATAGACAATACATAAAATTAACCAGTTAGGGTAAAAGATTGTGCTAGTAAGTGAGCAAAGATACCAGTGCAACATTCGTCATCAGGAGAGGTCGTTGTTGACTGTTCATATATTAATTTAGAAAAAACATATAGAATGCAGTGCGCAAAAGCCAACAGGATAAAGTAACATTACAAGAAAATCTTAACGGATTCTTAGGAATATTCTAAGAATTTCAGAGACCATGTTGATATAAAAAATTATTAAATATATTAAGTTCAAGAATGTAATCCAATTCTGAAATCCTAAAAACTCTTAAAAGGCTTCGCTGTATAGAAAATAATATTGTTCAAATTTTCATAATACAAATATAATATTCTGGAAAACAAAGAATGAGAGATATAGTATTAACATTCACAGCACTTTTTTAGGCTGTAGATTTTTAATGACACATTGGAAATACAAATTAAGCACTTAATGGCATTTCGAAATAATATTATGAATATGCAACAATTTTACTAGAACTTATTGACGAGAAATGTAACATCAAACATTTTAATAGCAATTAACCAATATGCAGTTTAAAGTGATAATGACTTCCAAAACATTTATAACAATTCTCAAGTAAAGTTAATACTTACAAGGTGGTCATAAAGAAACTTTGCCAACATCTGCACTTCTAGCGCCCGTTCCGGTTAACCGATCGAGATGAGATTGCAAATATAGTTATTCGGAGGTATGCGCTCGAGATTCTGTAAACGGCAACACAGGGTCGCTCACGGTTACGGTTATACCGTCTTTTTCTGAAAATAAGACATCCTCCGAAAATAAGCCCTATCGTGATTTTCGGAACTTTTTGTAAAATAAAACATCCCCCGAAAATAATACCTAGTTAAAATAATGTGACAAAAAGAATTCGTTAAAAAATGCTGTTGATTTATTAAGTAATAATATGTTTAGCTTTCCTAATACTCGTATTTCAAAGAAATGTTTGAAACAAAATATTCCGAGAAATTAATTGTTTACCTCTACAGTTCGTTTCAAATTAATTCTTGGAATTTATCTTAAAAATACAACATAAGGCAGCAGTCTACATTGAGCGACAGTGCAGGTATACAACGTTCATTCATTTCAGTCCTGTAAGTCTGATTATTTCCTCATACGTAATTTTATTTAAAAATAAAGTGAATAATTTTTAACCCCAGTTAAAATGAGTACAAAACGAAAGAGCTATTCCGTCGAGTACAAAAAGGGAATCGTGGAAGACTCCAGGGATGTAAATCTTGTAGCATTCTGTAAAGAGAAGATGCTGGATCTCCGTATGGTTCGTAAATGGCGTGCAGACTACGATTACCTGTGTCAACTGGCGGACCAAGGAAATGAGAAAAAACGCAGAGTTGGATCAGGTCGGCAGCCGTTATTTTCTGAAGATTGCATCTGGGAATGGATTGCAGGCAGGAGAACAATGACTTTGTTGTGCGCAGGGCTGATATTCAAAAATTTGCTCTTGAAACAGCAACTGAATTTGATATATCCACAGAAGAATTTAAAGCATCGTCACACTGGTTGGACAACTTCCTTAAACGATATGAACTGTCTCTAAGGAGATCAACAACATTGTTTAAGCTGGAAGACAATGAAGTTGTTAAGCGTGCACTTGCGTTTAAGCTTTTTGTTGATGGCATCGATTTTTCGAAGTACCAAATCTCCAACACGATTGCTATGGATGAGACCGCGGAGTTCCTAGGCCAAGGAGCTCAAACGACAGTTCACCACAAGGGTTCTTCGTCAATTTACGTTCCTTCTACCGGTTACGATAGTGCACGTGTTACCTGTATTTTGGCGATTCGTCTAGATGGGAAGAAAGTATCGCCATTTTTAATCACTAAAGGTAAAAGAGACCAGATTCAACGTGTTTGAGGAATTTATGTCATTGAAAGGGAAAACGCCTGGTGCACCCAAGCAGTTATAAGAAAGTGAGTTGATTTTATGCTGCCGCCACTGTTAAGGGGTGAGAATAGAGGTTTACTAGTTTGGGATTCAGCCAGTACTCACCGCGCTAAAGACATGAAAAACTTTCTGAGAGGAAGATTGATCAAATAATGATTCCGGCAGGAATGACTGGTTACTTCCAGACACTTGACATTGCAATAAACAATGCATTCAAGGATCATTTGCGGATTGAAATCAAAGAATATATTGAAAACAGAATGGTGAGAAATCATCGAGGTAATTTTGTAAAACCAGGCTTACAAGAAGTTGTGAATTGGATAAAAAATTCATGGGACAAAATAACTGATAGTGATGTTTCCAATGCACTACGAACAGGCTGCTTAGACAAGAAGTATTCATTTAACGATAGCTATATCGCAAGACATGAGAGATTCGGATCAATGATTCAACAGGAAATGGATTTGAATGAAAGAAAATCAGAATATAATTCAGAATTTTATTTATGACGATGTTCCAGAAGAAGATGACATGACTGTAATTGAATAAATTTAAATTTCTGTATTCTGTGTAAAATAAATAATAAATAAAAATCTATAAATATACTCTTATTTTTGCCCTCCCCCGAAAATAAGCCCTAGCGCGTATCTTGGACCAAAAAAGAAAGTAAGACAGTGTCTTATTTTCGGAAAAAGACGGTAGTTACAGAAACTCGAAAATGTTGAATGGCAACCCCAGCTTTTTTAGGTCGCAAAATGTTCAGCGCATGCGAAAACACTAAATAGCGTTGGAACGGTACCGATATGTCCCAAAACTGGTGTGTTATGCACACACAAAAAAAGAGTTCTGAAAAACCGGCCAACGAAAGCCGATGTGGGCGCACGCAGAAAATTCCCATATAACAGAGACAAAACACAGATCAGTGATGACAACACATATTGGACAAAAGAATATCTTTATTCAGATCAGACATTTTCCACATGGGTGCCATCACAGGCAAGTATGCATTGCATCAAGAGATTAACCATTCTACGATGGGCAATCGCTGAACGCAACATGGTATGAGGGATGTTTGCAATCTCAAGCAGTATAGAATCCATTAAATCCGACAAAGTTTGCGGATTGCACAGGTAAACTCTGGATTTGAGATATTCCCAAAACCAAGAAATCCATAGGCGTCAGATCGGGGGATCGCTGAAAAGGATGATGGTGTGAGATGATGCAATCACAAAAATGCTGTTCCAGGACCCTTTAACAAACCTCGCTATATGTGGAGGTGCACCATCTTGCATCCAAACAATGATCCCATTTTGATAATACAGTTTTATCAATTCCCCACGAACTTTCTCAAGAAGAATAATTTCGTCGCCATGTGCGAGTTCCTGAATGACGACTTCGCGTACCCGCCTGGCATTTTATCGGTTTCTTACGCTGAATATCTGGCGATCGGCGTTCTGTGATTGGTATCGTGCCTCTATTATATGCAAATTTTCTGCGTGCTCTCAGATCGTGTTTCATTGGCCGGTTTTAAAAACTCTTTTTCGTGTATGCATAACACGTCCGTTTTTGGACATATCGGCACCGTTCCAACGCGATTTGGGCTTTTTGCATGCGCTGAACATTTTGCGACCGGAAAAAGTTGGCGTTGCCATTCGATATTTTCCAGTTCCTGTAACTATATCCGTAACCGTAACCGTGAGCGCCCCTGTGTTGCCATTCACAGACTCCCGAGCGCATACCTCCGAATAACTATATTTGCGATTTCATCTCGATCGGTTAACCGGAACGGGCGCTAGAACTGCAGATGTTGGCAAAGTTTCTTTATGACCACCCTGTATATTTGCATAAAGTATAATCGGTAGTTTTAGAAAATAAATATAAATTTATTTTATAAATATAAATTTATGTTATAGCAATCATTTAGTATAAGAATACTTGTAAATACTTTTAATTAATTAAACAAAAGATGTAATGAATTCGACAAAAGATAATTTAGTTTTCTTTTCAAACCCAATAAGAGACAATGAATGAAATTTTAGTTTCAATTATTAAATAAAATATATTATATGAGCTTGTTCAATTACTGAAATTTTTTAAAAAGTGCGAAAATTAAATAATAAGGGAGTGAGTACACTTAACATCGGTTTCCTATAACCATGAACATCGCAAAATGAAACTAAATTGTTTAATAGATGTAACTATTTACTAATTATTTAATTTTTTTACCTGTTCTCTGCAATGCTGGATTATTAGTACAAAGAGGCTTTGTCCCTGAAGGACTGTTGTTTTCGTTTTGGCATTTTGCTTTGAAAACTTTAAAAGGCTGCATCACTTTTCAAATTATTGCCACCAAACATTATCGCCCTGTATTATATTTAAAGTATTATAACTTCATTATTTAAAGAAATTAAATAATGAAGAATCTGCATAAATGTATATAGGTTTGTCGCATTGTGATAAAACAACGATACTTACAGCCATCCAATTTTGAATAACGTACTTTTTCACCCGAATATGGACATCTGGAAGCCCAAATTTGGAATTTTTTTTATTATCTATTTCATATTTTTTAAACCTTTAAAGGATTTTTATTAATAAACTCAACGATTTTAAAGCGAGCAATGGCAACATTCTACGGGGGGGAAACCTTTTTATCTCCATCTCACGGAACTGTGTATCGGAAATTCTGAAGATATACTCATTTTTAAATTATTTTACGATATTGCTGTTGAACTGAATTTTATGGTTTAAGTTCGAAGAATATGATATTTAATCAATAAAGGTATCCCACAAAACGTTAAAAAAAGGCCCTTTCGGACGTAATTTAAAATCTGAAACTGTTCAGTTTTTTTATATGCTTTAGATCATGAATACAAGACATTATTATCTAATCATCTTTTCTTTTATCTAATTCTTGCAAAATCAATGTTGTAACATAATAATATTAGATCATGATCTCTTTAAAATGTTAAGAAGCTAATTAGTAATGTGAAACTTAATGACATGTAAGTGCTTTGTTTGTGACTTCCCATTAAATTTTTCTCATGCACCGCAAGTTCTGAAAGGATTTTTGATCCTATCCATTATACTTTAAAATAATTTTATACCTTACTCCTTTATTCTGCTCCAGAAAGAACTATTCTGATAGGAATACGGGCATTAGACATCTGCTTAGAGAATTCGAAAGAAGTTTTCTGATCAGTTCAGTGACATAAAGTAATTATTTCTGCTAAAATATAGAATATCTTGTTTGGTAAGAATAGAAATCCTTAAAAGCGTGAGTGCATTAGATACTCACTGAAATAATTTTAAAGAAGTTATTCTATTCAGAAATGTAACGTATGTATTCTGCTAAATAGCGTCTTCAATGAATCCAGTAATAAGGAACTTTATTTCCAGTAATAAGGAACAGTAGAAATGTATCCAGTAATAAGGAACTTTATTTTTGACAAAAAATCATTGGAAACCGGGATGTTCTGGAAAAGATTTGTTAATAACTATATATTTAAAACAAAAGGGAAACAAAGTCAAATATAAAATTAGCGCAACAACAACCTTGTATTTTGCGTAGATTCAGTCAATATCTCAATCGATTTCGAGAGGAAATGGACACAAGTCCCTCTTCACCAGGAGATTTGCAAGACTGATTTCTTTGCTTATGATGAAGAGGAAACTGTATCTATTTTCTCTTGAAGTTGATTAAGATCTTGACTAAATCTACAACAACTACAAAGTTATTAATTTGCTAATTTTAAGCTATATATTCACTTTGAGATGGGGGTAGGTGGTACTGATTTTATGAAAATATTGCATTATCCTATCTCATAATTTATATATATAAGAATATTAGTTTATTAAACAGTCCTTTATAGACACAAAATTTATAAATTTATCTAATGTCCCTGATAAAACGTTTGATGCAAAATTATACAAAATTATCCAGATCATACAGAAGTTGATCAAACAATGATAACAACAGGTATTTAAATCGGAACATTTCAAATATAAGTATTGAATACTCGTCGTAAATCTTAAGGAAATGTACTAGTAAACCAACAGTATTAGTAATTAGTATTTAAATTTTAGTATTTCAAATGTAAAATGCATTGAGGTAATAAAAGCGATGTTCTGATCTAGGTAATAAAATCGGAAAACGAACTCCTACGCATCTAGTTTGCCTTCCAAACATGAATGTGATAACACTCAATTTTAATTTTAATTTACGGAAAGTTAAAACACTTATGCTATGAGTTTACATTTTTTTTCATAAAAATCGCTTATTAAATTAATTAAGGTTACTAAAGGCTTTGGGCTAGATAAAAAAAGTATTTAATCATGTTAATATAATTCCTTTCTGTCAAATATAATGCATTAAAATAAATGAAATGGAAAATTTGGAACTTTTAGATGCAATAAAAGCTGTAAAGCGAATATTACTTATAGCTTAAACGTGAAGTTTGAACGTTTAGAGACATAATAAATTAGCTGCTGATAATCGGATCCAATTCTCAAAGAAAGCTTACAAAACTTAAAGATCTTTATTATATTTTCCAAATTTAAATAATATATAATAGCTTAACAAATTAATGAAATTGAAAGCTAGAAGCGCCTTTCTTAAAACCTTATATCTTTCTTTTATTTTTTAATAACAGGTCTAAATATATATACTTTGAAATATAGGTATAAATGCTATTACAAAGGCATTTCGCAGCTTACTGCAGCATTCGCAGCCTTACTACATTTATTGAAAGACGTTTTAGTGTCATATATATTACGTTGTTAAGGCACGCTATTGAATTGCTTTTCTTAGCTGTATCGTAATATTTACGTACATGTTAGATAAATCCTCTTCCCACTGAATTGCTACAACTGATAGTTTCACATATTTCTTTAGGAATTCCTTACTAAACTGTAGAAAGAGAGTTTGGGGCTATATCGCAAGTTTTCCTTGATTTTGATTTTGAAAAGCAAGAATATGATGCTTAATTGATGGATTAAGGAGTAAAGTATTTCTCCCGCCTTGTTAGCATGCCTTTGTGGTGTAATGGTCAGTACTCTCGGCGCGTATTCGAGAGGTCCGTGGTTCGAGTCCCGGCGAGGGCATTGCTCATTTTTCACTTCTTCTGCTTCGAAATAATCTAATGTTCCTACAGTGGCGGCGAACAAAAAAGGTGGAGGATGATGATTCTCCACCCCAGGATTTGGCGACTGGATCCCCTAATCCCCAGTCGCCCTTTAAAAGGGGGAGTATATAAGGTATTTCTCTCGCCTTCTTGGCATGCCTTTGTTGTGTAGGGTCAGCAGGTATTCGAGAGGTCCGTGGTTCGAGTCCTGGCGAGGGTATTGCCTATTTTTCATTCCTCCTACTTTCAAATAAAACCTTTCTACAACATTACTAAAAAACCTCACAAAGGTTCTGTTCTTTATAATAATTATAAAATGTAATAAAAGTAACATTTAATAACAAATCATATTAAACTGTTATTGTCCCTTTTTTTACTTTGTGTTGCCCTAGTCTGAAAGCTCATGACTCATAATAATGAAAAAATATTAGACATATTTTTTTATTAATGTTACTACACGCTAAAAGATTATAAATAGGCGTTCTTAACGTTTTAATGATACATCATTTATCAAAACATATAAACATGAACCACTTCATTATATTTACATAAGTTTCAAAATATAACTTATTTTCATGACACAAATTTTAAATTTCTGTAAAATTGCTAGAGCAAAGCTTAGTATTACAGTGCCGTCGATTAAAATTTGTAGATCTTCAAATTTCTTCTTAGATATTGCATAAGGTATGTTGTAAGCTTTTTCCAATGCTACGTGCGTTTTGGAAAGTCTGCAAACATTTTTTTGTGCGTCTGAAGGTTTTCAGACTGGCAGTTTTAAAATCTGTTTCTTTAAAAGAAATTTTAAGTAAAAAATAATTCAGTTTTTCTCCCTACTAACAGTACAGCAATATCTTCCAAGTGCATAATGTTAGTATTGGCATTTAGAATAACGTTGTGACAAGTCTGATCAGTGAAATCCTTTACATCAATGTGAAGTCATCATTTCACATTTCCGAAAGTTTGAAAAGGGTCGTTTTTTGTTTTTAGTCCAATGGAGCTTTGTCCCTGAATGACTATTGCTCTCGTTTTGTGATTTTGCGTCGGAAATGCTAAATGTTGGTTCACTTTTCAAGCTGTTGCCACCAATATTGCAGCCCTGTATTATATTTAAAGAAATTAAATATTGAAGAATCTGCATAAATGTATGTATGTTTTTCGCATTCTGATAAAACGACGGTACCTAGAGCCATCGAATTTCGAATGACGTAATTCTGCTGGGAATATGGGCATCTGGAAGCCCAAATTTGAAATTTGGAATTTGCTTTATTATCGATTTCATATTTTGTAAAACATTAACGAATTTTTGATTAACAAACTCAAAGATTTCAAAGCGAGCAATGGCAACGTTGTACAGAAAAAACATTTTCATCTCCATCGCGTGAGACTGTGTATAGGAAATTCTAAAGATACGCTCAATTTAAAATTATTTCGCGATTTTGTTCTTTAACATTTTTATGGTTTTAGTGCGAAGAACATGATATTTAATAAATAAAGGTAACACCCAAAATGTGAAAAAAACGCCCCTTTGGACGTAATTTAAAATCTGAAACCTATAAGTTTTTTTTTAGTTCTAATTAAAGAAGCATACCAAGATGGAGCATAGATGGGGTGTGATTTTAATGATTATTCAACATTTTTCAGTTAAAATCTAGTTAAAAGCATATTATCCTTAATTTTGCACATGGGAGAGACAGCAAGAAATTTATGTGTTATGCTTTTAATCTGAAAGTACGCCACAACATAAAAGTAACAGACGAACCCAGCGCAAGCTCAGATGTGTCAGTATTGCTATCAATGTACTTGAGAGACAAAATAATATAACATAGACGCTACAGCCATTTATTAGAACGATACTGAACTAAAATATATGCCAATAGTTCTGTTGCTATAAAACAAAGATGATTTTACAAAGTTGAGAATGATTATAGCTCCAAATTCGTATTTTTTTAGTTGTAACAGTATTGCAGTCTACTAACGATATATGTTGGTATGCTAAAACATGCATTCGTACCAACATCTTGCAAATTTGATTTACGTATTTCTCTTATTATTTTACTGCGATCTTAAAAACGATCAATAAATGCCGTTTAATCTGTCATCCTGGCCCTGTACTGCTGTTTGATGATGGCTATTTATTGCTAGTTGACAATGAGAAAAAAGCCTTGAGGAAGAGCGACTTGTCTGAGAATGGCATTAAAAAAAGAATTGTGGAAAAGTGGAAAAAAAATTCACTTTAACAGAAATTTGATCTCGCAGACAGAAAAAGAGGTTCACTTTCTTACCTCAATCTTATATAATCACCCTCGGGAATTTTATTTAACTAAACCTTCCAACAAATCAAGTTCCATCAAGAAACAAAACTTTTTTTTTCAAAGCCGTGCTATAAAACGTGAATACCATCGGGAGATTTAAATAATTTAACTGTCAATGGTGAAATTCTATTCCCCAAGTGTTCTTAATTACGGAGTAAGCTACTCGAAAAAATATGACTTCATACTCTCATTTTGTATATGCGCTGTTAAACATTTCTGCACAGAATCAATGCACGAAACATATTTTTTTCTTCTTTTCAATATCCTCTCTTCAGTCTGCGGAGGGAGAAAAGAGTAAATTGCTTCTAGGTTTTCTAAATAGCTCATTTTAATTCCGACACGTCTTCCGTTCTTAATGAGTTTTCCAAATCACAGGTGTTAATTTTTCAACTGAATGTCTAAGAAGACCTCAATTTTGTCTCGGTTTCGACAGCTTAAGCACTGCTGGAATAAAATAACCGAGAATTTAATAGATTAAAAATATTTTACGATAGTTTCTAGTTTTAATGCATAACAGTAATCTTACAAAACTATGAAAAGTACTGAAGATATGTTTTTGAGTACTAAGACGTTTTCTAAAAACCTGGATTTCTTAGACTA
>KK118585.1:142179-221725 GCA_000611955.2 Stegodyphus mimosarum | reverse complement strand
AGTTATAAATTTTCAACATTCAAAAAAATTTCCTCTCCCTCTTTTCTTTGATATTTTAGTTTTTACTTTGCGCAATATAAATTATCATGTTTAACTGCAAGTCATATGCTAAAAAGCTATCTTACAATTAAATTAACCTATTTTCATTAAATTTAAATTTTAGTTTATATTTAGTTATAACTCAATTTATACAGTATATGTTTTGTTTAAAATTAAATTCACATCTAGATGTTTTCTTTAAATTTTAATTTGTATTTAGTTATAACCCAATTTATGCAACGCACGCTTTATCTTACGAAGCGTTGGCATATATCCGTGAAAATAAAAGCAGTCCTGTTTTCACTTGTTAAATTTTCTAGTGTGTTATTTTTTGTATTTGACTTTAAATTAAAGTGTTCTATGAGACGTTCATGTTCTATGAGCTAAAAAAGATAAGTATTATTGTTTAGAAATTACTCTATTTTTTTTAAAAATTCCAGAGCATGAGAAGTTTTTAAACCTGTTTTCCTTGAAATAACAGTTTTGCAGCTTTGTGATATAGGAGCAGTGCTAACGATACATAAATTAAATAATGTAAGACAGTCGGGGAAGGAAGAAAAAAAATAATGCAGCGAGACGTCAAAAATCAGAGAGGATGAAAATTTACAAGAAAAAGAATAGAAAGCAAGGGAATCTGAAACCCCTTTAGTATGTTTACTAACATGTTTTTTCCATAAACAACTTTAGAAATTTTTTCTTAAGACATTTGTAAGGTTTTAGTTTAAACTAACAAAGTTTTATTTTTAATTTTCTTTTCCTATGATTTTTTATTTCAACTTCCCGTTAGAATAAGCGCACGTTTCAGCTTTATGCTAATTTGAAGTGGAGCCAAGTTTGTATTTAAACTTTAGCAAGGAACTTCTGTGTGCGAGAGAGCTTTTAGTTTCAGATCACTCCTGCTCTGTTCGACGTTCGCCTGACTAGCTAGTATTTAAATTCTAAGCCTTAGCGCTGTTACTCTATTACTTATTGAAGTAAATCTAAGTGCGTTAGTATTATTTAAATCTTGCTACGCACCATTTTAGCATAGAGGCCAACCTCGCGTTTATAACTCTGTGAGGAACGACTACTTAATTTCTATTTTTATTTTAAATTATTTGATTGTTCAAGTTAGACCCAAGTGCGGTCACTATCTTCTGTTATCCCTCCCGAGTTGGGATGTGGCTGTAAATATAGTGGTTTAATAAAAGAGGATTTTAAATCCTTCTTACGTGCAGTTATTCTCCCACTTAACCACAGAACATAGCTGCATTCAGCTCCCTGTTCAAGATCAGGACTTCAACTGCTTCACGAATATGTTCGCCAAAAGTATGCACTGAACACTCAGTCCTGACACATTCTGTAATAATTCTCTAGTTTCTTCAATATGTTCCAAAGAATGTTGGATACCTATTTCCTTCATCAGAATGTTTAGCTGAGAACGTGAGGATTATCTGTTAAAAGTAAACCAAATTATTCGGTTCTAGTTAAACGGAATATATAAAAGACATCATAATTTGTCCCATTTAAAAGAAGTTCCTTATATTCAAAATTTAGTTTTTAATGAAAAAGATGGAAAATGCCAAGTTAATACTTTATAAAATTGTAAGTTCTCTCTTTAACTGAATTACATAATCAAGAGCTAGAAATATGCATTTAGTGATTTTAATTTTCCCATTGAAATGCTTACACATTTATGATTTTTTCACTACTAATAAAGGCTGTAATCTAAGCACATCTTTATTACCCGGAATGTATTTTCAACCAAGTCACATGAAATAAACAGTTGAGAGTTATAAGAGAATATATGATATTTAAAATAGGTAATTTGTCTTAAAAGGATCTGTAAATTTTTATTAGGCATTCACCATGGCACAGTTTGCTATTTTTTACAGAAATAAAGATAATTCGGTGAATTTTAGGATTGCAACTTACAATGGATACGGTTACCAAAAGAACTGTTATGCGCATGGTAGCCAGCTTTTGACAACTTCTGAAAATTTGGCGACTTCTAAAGTGATTGCGATAATACGTAAGTACCTATTAAAGTTATCCAACAGGTTTATTGGTAGAGAAATATTTCTGAACATTTTGTGGTAGGCTGTCAGTCAACGAATTGGTACAAATACGTACTTTCCTCATCCTCCTACTGAAGTAAAATCCAGTGAAACCTCAGATCACTAACGCCTCAGTTCATGGATAATTCGATTCACGAAAGTAATTTTTAAACAAAAGCGCCTTGGTTGACGAACAATGCTTCGATTTACGAAACTCAAACTGCAACATAAAAGTATTTTGAGGTAATCTATGCCATATATTTAACTCTCAGGCTGTTCTGGAAGTAATGTTTAATATTTTCCATTCCTTAACTCTTATAACGACACCTGGTAGCAAGTGATTTATAGGACCGCGAATTCAGCCTACAGAAAATTATGGCCATATTGGGCTACATTCAGGCACTTTAAGCAATTTGACACTTAAGACTTTTTTATTTATGATACTGTAGATCTAGGCAAAATTAAGGACTAGGTATAAAGACATGGACAAGTTATACTAAAAGATAATAAAAAGAGCTGAGTAAGATCGAACTGCAGCAACTTTAGATGCAGCAACAAAAGGCACCTGGGATAGAAGTCTTCAGAAGAGTAAGAAGAAAAAATAGCAATCCTAGTTCTTTGACTGTCGAAATTTCTGCAAAATTGGATAAGATGCAAAGTTTTCATATATCGATGTCCATCAGGTAAAACAAAATCAAGCTACGAGATAAATATTTTCAATGACAATGCTATGTCTCCCTTTAGAAACATTTTAAAACGTAGGCAAAAACAAATGACTGTGGGCAAGTTTTGAGAGAAATAGAGGTTCAGTGAGTCTCGATCAGAGTCCAGCAGCACTTAGAGGTAAAGAAAAGATATCTAAGTAATCTGATGTTTTATGGAAAGAAATTTCACATCTTAACAATAACAATCTCATTTCCACATGTGATATCCCTTTGGTACAAACACATTGAAATAAAATTAAATTTCGGCTGTTTTATCCGTTTACTATTTTACGGTGTTTATTTTTTATTTGATTTTGCTTATTTATTTTTTAGTTTAATAATTTTCATCGGTTTTAGGTTATGAACTCGGGCACAAAGTACGGTTGTAAAATTTAAATAAGCAATCAGCTGTGATCCGTGAATAAATTAATCCATATTACATTAATTCGTACAGGAAAAATACCTTCGGTTTACGAATATTCGTTGACAAACGGCCTTTAAGAACTATTTACATTCGCGAATAGAGGTTTCACCAAAACTTCTTTTATTTCGCTCCTGCGTGAAGTGAATCTTAATTGATTAATACACTTCTAAAACCTTTTAAACTCTTTTAACTCTTTTAAATTCAATTGCATCAAATTGCATTTCAGCTTGATGTTGCATGCTAATATATTAAAGAACTGTTTTCAGCGATTCTTTCTTCATGATCGTTATTTTCACTGTGTTTATAGCGTCAATAGATTCAAATCTTTCAGAATTCTTTGCACTCTGAAGTTCTGAAAACCTGCCTTTAGACTCATATTTATACATTTCTGGCAATTCACTGAGTAAATATTTAAACCTATAGCTAGATAAACTGTTCTAAACTGTCTTACTGTTTACTTTTCGTCAAACATTTCTAACGAAATTAAGTATTTAGAAACAGCTTAACTTTGAATTTATACTTATCATTTACTCTAAAAAGTGTTTTTATACTGCATTTAAGATGAACCTCAATAAATCTTGCAACGGAATAGTTTGATAATTTCTATGTTATCTATATTCGGTATCTGAATCGTGGTTATAGCGCTATATAGTAAAAATTCCGTTCTGTTGTTTTTGGACAGCATGAAGGTTGTGATAATCCAAAGAATTTGTTTGAAATTATTAGTTTGAAGTTTACTTTTTTTGAAGCTTGAAGTTTACTGAATTCTTAAAGAGGTAAATTTTATTATTGAATTCTTGAAAAGCTTCCTAAACCCTTCGAACCCTCTAATTGCCCTCATACTCATTAAATGTCGAATAATTAGCTTGTGAGGTTTATCTATTTATTTTTAACTAATAGTTAATTTTAAGTTGTAAGCCTTTCCTATAACTCACTTTGTACCCACGCTTTTCGTGCCAGAATGTAAATGAGATAGCGGAAGTTATTCAGATGGAGGTAAAAAGAAGTGCTATTTAAGCGAGAGTTTCGGAAGTTAATACAGCCAATCAGGACTCGACTGCCTCTAAGTCAAGACTAACTTCCCTTTATTCTCATCAGGTGGACTGCAAAATATTACTAAGTGCTCACTTTCAATTTTATCATATTATATACATTTTTCCGAACGTTTTGTCATATTACACACCTACTTTTGGATGAATTTGAATGTGTAATTCTGAGATACACCAAAATTCGGAATGATAATTCTATTACAAAAACTGATTCAACTCATGTGACCGCTCGTTCCCATCCGATTGGACATTTTAACGTATGCTACAACTTTTACTTGATTACTGCTTTTATTCGAAATGCTATTTTTGTCTTGTACATATTATTCTGAGCATTTTAATATATAACATGCATACTTTGATTCATTCTGAAAGTACAAATCCCTGAAAGAATATATTTCGAGTTCGAATATTGGTGAAAGAAATGTCTCACCCACGTGACCTCTCTCTCTCATCTGAATGGACGATTCAGCTAAAGTTACTACTTTAAATTAATTATTTGGTAAATAAAATCCCATTGCACTTTAGAAATATATTGTGCATATTTTTCTCAGCATTTTGTTATATAACATGCATGTATTGAATCAAATTGAATATGTGATCCCCTAAAACTACATTTTCTCAAGTGTAAAAACCGAAGCAAGCATTACCCACGTGGCTTCTCGATCACATCTGATTAGACACTTCATCCGAAGCTACAACTTTATGGTTTTCACTTCAAATTCCTTGCTCTGCTTTTGCGCCCAATGTCTCAAGATTCTGGCTGCTGCTTCTGTGACAAGAGTCACCTCTTTTTACCTCCTTTCATGTCCCTGCCTTCGGCCTACAGAGTCATGAGCCATTATTGTCATGCGTCCTCTCGGACACCACATCAGCGAGCCGGAACACGTTGTGTGAATATACACAATAATCTCGTCATATAGTGGAACCTCGAACCTGATTAGTGTTACAGCGTGTCTGCCTATTCCAGGCTACATTGTGCAGTGATTATTAGCGATTTGATTCTGTGGCGTTGAGTGCTTCTAGCCATTTGGCTGGTCTCGCCGGTTTCTGCAAACCAGAGCCTTCTACGCCTTAAATTATTCTATGAGCCGTTAGGTTAAACTACCACATTTTATTTAATTCAACATTACGTATTTCTGTTAAGCCATAAATGCTTCGCTTGTGTATACCCAAGTTGGGTCATTGTTAATTTTTATGTTCGAATGAAAGGGCTATTTACAGCAGTTTAAGACAAGAGCATTATTCATCTGCAATCTTTCTAGAGTTCACCATTGTATGTTCCCAAAGAAAGTGAGACTGTACAAGCTCTTTAATATATCGATGCATGGTCCTTTTCCACTTAATCAGGAACTTTTCTTTTTCAGCTTCTGGAATGTTTGAAAACCATAAACACCTATTTAATTCTGTAGTACATCATATAACAGTATAATATGCAAACAATGTAAGCCAGATACCCGTCCATTGATTTCTTCAAATCTGATAACTGCGCACTGTTGTGATATACAGAAGGTTTCATCTGGCACAGTGAAACAAAATTGTTTTTTCTACATTTTAAAAGTCATACTCAGAAAATGTTTCGATAATTCCCGAGTTTTCTTTGATATTGTCCACTTATGACGTCAGTAAGTTTTCTCCATAAGATTTCTTAAATGTATATTAAGTTATCTCTACATATCGAGGAAGACAGCTAATCATAAACTGCTGTAAAATATTCTCCCCAAATTTTTAAATGTCTCTTTTGTCTTCTCATGAAGCATTTATCATCATCTGTAATGCAAGGATATTGCGTAACTTCAGCAGCACGATCTTTAACCTTCGTTCTGCAAACTTTTTAATTTATTTATTCTCTTCTCACACGTGACAATTTTTTTTGCAGCTTGTAATTGTGCAACTTAGCTTTTGCAACTCGGTCATGTGTACCATCTATTGCAGTCAGTCGCAATTTACGTTTCCATAAGCTGTAGCAGTTCGTACTTAGCTCTAACAATTCTGTGAGAATAACTCAATAACAACTATATATACAAGTTCTTCTGTCAAACATTTCTAACGCAGTTGAGATGCATCAGTGAAAGCGACTGCCCCCATATGCTTGATATTTTCCTCGACAAATTTCACATAAATTTCCTTCAAAGAATTTAAATTTACATTTCTCCCAATCATATTTGATAGAAATTAAAGTATTAACCAAACGATAAAAGTATCTCTGTCACTTATGCTTTCGATTTTCTGATTTAAAAGTCTAATTCTGTATCACATCAATTATTCATTAACCAGTGGAAATGAATTATGTTTCCTGCCTTACACTATGAAAATTTTTCCTTCTCCATCCAGATAGCTTGTCTAATTTTGAAATTCACAGCTGCACAAAGTCATTAAAAATTCTGCTGAAGAAAGTCGAAAAGTATATTATTTGAATCTTTATAAATCAAAACTGCATTGCTCTTAGATAACTTATCAGCCACTTTTCTGAAGGCTGTTAGGTAATTGTCATTTACGCTACCACAAAGCGCTATGATTTTGTGTGATATGTTGTAACCAACTTAATTTTTACTGGCGTTTCTGGAAAAATCGATATAGTATCAGTGATCTTTGTTTTATTTACCCGTTTCTGTCGGATAATGTTTTGAATGTATAATGAGAATTATTAGGAATGTAGAGTTACTTCTTTATTTTGCTAGTGAGATAATTATTGACGATACATTGGAGTTTGTAATAAAGTTGAGACAAAAAGCCACGAATTCAAAGAATAATGGACAAGTTTTATTTTGCTGTAATAGGTATGCTTTAATAAGACGAATGGTTTTGTTTATTTTTTAATGAAACGATACCGGCGGCAGAATTATACCATTTTAAAATATACCATGGTAATAAACACAAAGAATTTCATAAAAAAATATTTTTGGTTATTAATTTGCTGTTTTACTCAGTTGTTGGTATTTCGATTATTTTTCTTGATTTATACATTTTATACTCTTACAAATTGTGAGTTTTTGATGGAAAATTACAGCCCTTGATCAAAGTCCCGTACCAGTTGCTGTCTAACATTACTGTCAGTTGCTCATTCCACTGTTTCTTTATGTTCTCAGGCTAATGTTCACTCTTAGAAATCTTCAGACAGGTTTCTCTTTATCTGTTACCAAAATATATTTTTTTTTTGAAATTATTCTCAGTAAGCGACGCTCACTTTTGCAGAAGTGAAGAAGCCGCTTTGTCGGCGAGGTGTGGTGAAACCGGCTGCCATACCCTTGGGATCCGATTCAATTCATGTAGAAGGCACAGATGCTTGTAAGTGTATAGTTTCTTTGCTGCTGTCATTCCTAAAGTATTTCGAGAGTTCAGCAATATGGTAAAAGGAACGGCAGACGTCGAATCTGCCCTCTGAAAAGTTCTTTATTAAAATTAAGACGACACTTCTCCCTTTTACGGATGTAAACATGATCACCTCTTGGTGGTGCACTCTGGACAATGTTCACGAAGAAGAAACGGTTTAGTGAGTGGTATGTTCTGCCATAATTTCCAATGAATTCTTAATCAGCGGATGTCCAGCCATTAGGGGAGAAATATTTGAAAGAAGTGTGATTGTTCTGATTAGGAAAAATATTTCGTTCCATTTCGATAGATTTCAACTTTTTACACAGGTTGAGGGGACGGAAGCCCGGGACACCTGTTGTCAAACAAAGGTAAAGAGGTATATGTTTCGCGCCCTCGACTATGCAGGGATGTGGCGTATATACCTGTTTTAATACATATTAAAGGATATATAACTTTTTATAGCTCCACTATGTAATACAGCTATTAAAAGGTAAAGCATTTAAATCTAATATAATTTGCACTCTCTAAAAGGTCCAGTCACAAAAAGAATCACAGTCACAAAAGAAAGTTAAACTAATTTTTACTCTTTTTACATTTTTTCTGTAGAATTCCACTTTGATATATGATGCATCTTTGTGAAATTTGAAAACACGTGCTAAACACGTACGTGTCATACTACCGGTGGTTTCAATTCCATTTACAGCATGGAAAATGCGATTTTGTTTTATGTGGATACGGCACAACTTTTCTAAAAATAACTTAAGCTTACTAGATGTTGTTGTAAAAATACTCAGGAGAACCTTACTTTGTGGGTTTTACAAGCTCTTAAGCTTGAGCTTTGCTAGAAATGTATTCCATAATCTGAAACTATGCACACATTGTGAAAAGAAATTTTGTTTACAGCGTGCGTGCGTGCGTGCGTGCGTGCGTGTGTGTGTGTGTGGAAAGACACGATGGCGCATTTAACACAACTGAGCTTGAAGAATCACAATCTTTATTTTTACACACATCAAACCATCTTTTTGCAGACAAGATATTTTTTAATCATAGTTGAATACAATAATTTCCATGTATACAAGCTTTAAAGTACAACGTCATCTTAGATAAGGAAGCATAGCAGCAAAGCGTCTTGCCAGGAGGTAAGTGTAAGCGAAAACTGACGCAGTAATTCAAAGGAAGAAGGGAGGAGTTCCAGTTCGAGTCAAAAAGTCTTGGTTTACAATTATTTTGATTTTACTAGATTATATCTTACATATTAATATGTAAAATGTAATAAAATACGATGGCTGCACTAAGAAACGATTGGCAACCTCAAAGTTAACTATTTTAAATTTGGTATTCTCTCCCTCCCCCCCCTAAATTCATCTCTTCTCCCAAATTCGAAATCTTCCCATGTTACATAACAAACTAAAATCAACCAATCATAGCTTGTTGGAGTACTTTCTGCATCTACTCGGTATAAATACTGCTTTGCAAGCAATTACGTCATTTCTTCCTTGCCCTAGCTTCTATCTTGCGAACACCTCTGCGTCGCTCATGCTGTCCTGCCTCAAATGCTACGTCGTATTTTTAAAACCGAATGTACATAAAATTATTGTATTTAGCTGTGATTGGATAAAGGCTTTGTCTACGAAACTTTTCTAATGTGGATTATTGTGGAATAAAGTTGTGTTTAGAATTGGCCACGTCTGGAAGTTACTGGTTTATGCATCCATCTATTTAGCTGCGCTTCGAAAATACTACACATATATATTTTCCTTTCTCACTATCAAAAGGAAATGTAAATGGCAATCTATAACAAACTGTTCACTGTACTTAAATTTACCTCATTACACAGGGTCCCAAAAGTTGGGCACATCAAAGTTTCAAAATTTGCGAAAATTCCAAAATGGATATTAATGGCAAATTGCTTCAAAAGATGACATCCCTATATCGGTACAAATAATATGTCACTTGATATTTCAGTTGCAAGTGAAATTAGCTTTGAAAACACGTTTGTTTGGTGCAAGGAGGGAATGAGTTTTCCCCAAGCAGAAAGAATTTTTGTGATTGAGTGTTACATCGCAACACATTCTTACTGATAATTTGTTAAAAGTCTAGACCTTTCTCAAGACTTTCTCAAATGTTCGCGCACCTAACAAGCAATAATTTTCCGCTTGTCAACATGATTTCGAGAAACCGAAGCGTTTGCCGTAAGAAATTAAATAGCTGTTCTTCTCTCTTGAGTTCAGACAAAATGGAAGAAATCAAGACTAAAATGTTTCTACCACTGAAGAGTGTAAGGATGACGACGTCGCATTCAGATTTACGGATCACAAAGTAATGCTCAGGCATAAAATTTCGTTCTGCTTGGGAAAATTTCATGGCTATCTTGCATAAAATAAACATCTTTTAAAACTCCTAACATCAACTGCAACTTAAATGTTTTACTTGTAACAGCATAGATGCGCTGTCCCTTGAAACACTTGGTTCCTGATATCCATTCTGGAACTTAAAAGATTAATGTGCGCTCGAATTTCGATCTTGCGGTAGTTTCCGAATTATTACATGAAATAAATAGGACATAAATTTAGAAATGATATAACATTATTTAATTGACATCTAAGAAATAGGAGGTAATGAAATCAACTTTTTCATTGACCTATTAATACGAACCCTCAGCAACTTTTCAACTTAATGCCTGATCTCAATGTTTACAATAAATAATATTACAAATTAGTATGGACTAGTGATTTTCAAATCTTGTCAACATATAGAACCCATTAAATTGTGTGTGTGTGCGTGTAGGCGTGTGCGCGTGCGTGTGCGAGGGCGTGCGTGCGCGTGTGAATCCATAAAATCTGCAAAGAGTAAACGCATTGAAAATATATAAACTTTTCGTACGCCTTGTGCTGAAAATGAAAATGATAGTTTTATTCAATACCATTTTGTTATTATTCAAACAAACAGAAAATAAAAAAGAAATATTTTTATTAATTACTTACATATTAGCTTTAGAACTCACGTGGTGCCTTTATACATACATATATATATATATATATACGGAAACCCTGATGATTTGTGTTACAAAACAGTAGGATTCTGGAAAATAAAATTTGGAAGCCACTACGATAGTTTAATATGATAATTGAATAACAGCTTTCATACTTCACTGGTCTATTAAAATCTACATCTCTGTAAAGAAATCGTGTAATTTATAAAACATTTAATAACTTATTTAATCTCTTATATTTTTATTGATAATTAGATTTCCTATTTAGGTGTAACATTTCTCTTCTTTACAGGTGTGCCTCTGTTTCTGGTTGCCATTTGGGCAACAGTAATGGCAACGCAATACCCCAAGACTGTGTAAGTAAATCACAGTTATCCAAAATTTACCCTCTTGAAATATTTGTAATCATAAAATTTCTTGCAATTGCTCTGTAGTACAAAATAATAATTATCAATCGCATTTAAAAGTTTATTATTTATTTACATTGTAAAGAAGTTCCGTGCATTTTGAAGGGCTCCGTATCACTTGATCTCGAAAGGTATACAGTCTTTCTACAAAACTAACAACAGTCTAAGGCTGAATTTTTCCTAATTTTGAACTGCAGTGATAATTGAATTTTAAATATGCTTTTAACATACCTCGAAGTTGAGAACAAGAAATCCAGATAAAAATACTTTGTTACTATTCTCATGAAGTTTTATTACATTAGACTAATTTACTAGTTTATTACATTAGAAGGTAATAGTAAATGAAATTCTTAAAAAGTACAAATATGTTTCATTTTTAGTTGATGCAAACAACAATACGAATGGACTATGTGTCTGTTAAAGCTTTCTACCTGATAGAGGTTAGTAGTGGCTATTATTTCTACCTGTTAGAGGACGAATTATATAATGAGAAAAAATCTGAGAATAAAATTTCCATTTTGAAAAGAAAGAGTCACATTGATCAGTATGTTTTAAAACAATCTGCAAAGATATGCTCATCACGCAATCTCTTAATGAATTCAGTTTGTGAAATTTACGCGATGTACATTCCTTCGTTTCTGTACTTGTGTTTAGGAAAATGTTACATTTCTTATAAAAAATAGAACACTAAAATTTAAAGCCTATGCAACCAAAATTGTCTGGCTTATTTAACTCTAAAATTTGCCATTTCTGACGTCATTTTCAAGTTGCATGAAGGTATTAATTAATGAACAAATTAGAATAATTCGAGGTTGACGTTTATTTACCTTAACATGCCATTCAATTTGGTGATTTACTAGTTTAATTTATAACTTTTTAAAATTTGGTACACCGAGATTATTCCAGACAAGTATTTTACAAGTTTCAAAAGTCTAAAAACACGTTGTTAATATTCATACGAGGTTTTATTACTTTAGAATCATAATCTGATCACTATGCAAAAATTCATTAAACTACAACAGCATTTCATTTTTAATTGCTGCAAATAATATTACAAGTTGTTCATGGGCTAATACTTAAATCTGCTATTGTTTTCTAGAGGATGAATTCTGTAAGATTCTGCGAATAAGTCCCTGTTCTAAAATAATTTATAGAGATAAATGATTCTAACTATAATTTGCACTAAAATGCCCCTCACTTAATTTCTTAACATTGGAAACCTTTTTCTAAATTTATATTTTATTTTTACTTAGGTAAAAATGCAAACATTCTGATTTTCAATTTCTGTACGCCCCCTGAATATCGACTTTAATGCCAAATATTTCTGTCAATTTTTGCCACACATCTTGGATTTTACTATTTATAACGAATATAATTTTTTCCTGTAGAGACCGAGGGAACATATAAAATGTTAGATTTCGTAATTTTTACAAATTTGAACATTTTAATGCCGAAATGCCAAAACATGAATTTTTCCGTCATTTAAAAGATTTTTGTATTTGGATATACACGTCTGCGATCAACGGCTCTGAAAATAAATCACAGCTAAGAAAGTTTATGGACACAGACGAAAAACACATGCGAACATTCCATGAAATTCTGAGATTTTGCAACATAAAAATATTTACAGCTCGCACAAGCAGTTTAACTTGTTAAGCAAATCTGAAGTACTTTTAGAAATAAAGAAATGCTGAGTGTAAATGACGTTGAATTTATTTATCAGCAAAAGGAATTTAATTTTATCATCAAAATTCCAAAGAAACATTTAGTAGTCAATCAGTAAGTCTAGGTCAGCCAAATCATAATCTTTCAAAACAACGGTACATTACCACAGATTGTTATGACGAAACTCTTGAACTGTGTTAGCTGAAATGCAGCCCAGACGGGAAATAAGTTAGTGACGCTGACTTATCGAAGGGCCTCGGTTCGAATTCCGGTGAAGAGACGGACAAATTACATACCTTCAATAGGAGGCACCGTTGGCCCACCTATTAATAGGTGCATCCACCGCTCCCTGCCTTGGTAGCGGCTAGTGCCTATACACGCCTTGAGTCCGCCACTGGGACAAAAAGATATATATATTAGCTTAAATTCTACAAAGAATATTATCGCTGAACACATTCTCAAATTTCTATTCAAAACAACATTTTAAAGATTGGAGCTGAGCTACATACCGGTATTATTACACAATAACACCACATTATACCAAGATACCACCTCAAGCGCCAGTATTGGGATACTAAACCCAGTACCGCTATGCTATAATTATTAAGCACTATTTGCTTAGCGAATGGCAGTTCAGTTACTGCAAAGATTCTTGAGTACCCATATAATGACGTTTCTTTATCTTCTGTTTTATATCTAAAGACAGATTTAAAGATATACCCCCTGTAGGTAGCAAGATACGTCGAAGCAATAACCCAGAATTCACAAAGCAAAGAAGTTCTCAGTTAAGAAATTAGGAGGGTTAGAATAATGTTTCCTGTAGTCAAAAGTATTTTCATGGTTTAACAGAATATATAGACAAATGGCACATTTGCGAGATCCAACTATATCACTACCCGTAGCAAGATTACAAGCATATGCCTTTAAAAAGTATGGTTACTTCTTAACTCTAGTATTTAAACTATTCTTAAGAATATGTTTATCTAATGTTATCCAACATTTATTTAATTTTTAAATATCTGTGTATTACAGCTTTAGCAAAATTCAACTTACAGAAGTGAGTTTAAAATTGAAGAACCCTTACTTGACAATTTCTGACGTATTCAAGCTGAAGAAAACATTTCAAAACTAAATGTTTATTTTTAGAGCCTGTTACAGCAGGGAGTTAGAATCAGCTAATGCCCTTTTTTCATTTATCGATAATGACAGATGCCAATTAGACAAGTTGTCTTGAAATGTACAAACATCAAAATCATTTAAATCCAGACATTTGTTCTATATTTTGCAGTTCATTACAGAAAGTTTCACTTACCAGTCTTGGAAAGCAACTTCAACCCATACTTTCTATGACCAAAACTAAATAATTCGAGCTCATACATTTAAAGCAGCGCTAGTTATTCTATATACTAAGGCAACTCTTCTTTATAAAGCAAACATGACCTGCAGTTAACCTTTGCCAATTTCAAACTTTCTTGCGTATGATTTAAATGGTATAATCTTTTACTTGAGAAAATGCACGTGAGATAAATCAACAGGATAAAGAACGGGGCTTTACCCTCCAAGCGTTATGGGTTTGGCTCTGAAAACCTAGAATCCTCATCGAAATCGGCTTTATTAGGACCTGGCAGAAGTTTTCGTATGTAACAAATTAGAAACCCGCTTTAACATGCGAAATTTTGCATTCATAACCAATGGAAGAACGTTAACAGTTACTAAAATTTAAAACGATTTTAGAAACTTATTCAGTGAAGCCACATTTAATTTCAAAATCGGTGTCGGTAAATGCTAGGAAACCGACAACAAAGCAGTGACATTCTACAAACTTGTGTCAATATCAAGCAGCATTATTATCAAACATTTTCCCCTTCATAGAATCTCTGTCATATACTGAATCTTATTATCGTACGGAATACACATTACAAAAATTTCAAGCGTACATTCTTTCTAATTATTCTTTATCACTTGTAATTTTTTTAATTAAAGTTTCCGCTGAAAGTATTTTAAAATAATCAGATTTCAAATGAATTTTTACTCGAACACTTAGTGGAAAACATAACGATTTTAAGTGACAAATAATAATTAATGACATCTTTAAATATAAAAATGTATGATATCCATATATGCGAGAAAACCTTAATGATAGTGCAATACATAGTCAGCAACATGTAAAACATTTCCTTACAATTTATCGTTATGTAAAATTCCATAAATTAAAATGACATATATTATAAGGCCAATTCTATGCTACTCATCTCTAGCCTAGATCTCAGCCTCAAATGCATACTTCCACAAACTTCAGGTAGAACAAAATAAAATTCTGAGAATTGTAAATGTTCATCACCTGGTTAAACCCAGTCTCATCCAGGATAAGTTTAAAATAGACTTTATAATGGGCCACATTACTAAATAAGCATTTCTTCAAAGCTGGACTCAGTTGAGATGCTACAGTTTTTCAAAAGTTCTTAGCTATCGAATCATTCCAGAAAATAATTTGATCAGACCATTTGCTAACCACATACTTAAAGACCACAACTTCGTAACGTATTTAGACTCCTGAAGTTTACTTGTTTTCTTGCGCAGCGTGACTTATGTCCGTCGTCGCTTTTCTTCTGATTGACAGACGCGCAATACAGAAGACAATGGTTCCCGCGGATTTCCCCTGCTAGGCTCATCAAAGTCATATGCTCTCAGAGGCTTAATTTTCTTATATACACTCATGTCCATAAATTAAGGATAATGCAAAATCAGGCAAAGGAAGAGTTAGAAGCAAAACAAATTTGACTTATTTGTAAAGGTTATTTATTAAACAAAAGGTAAAGAGCAAAAAACGATGCTATATGTTTGATATTATTAAAAAAATTAGCGATATTTTCTCCCTGAAGCAAATTACAAAAAAAACCTATTTACAAAAAACAATATTACATGGTTGGTATGATTGTTAATACATTGTATGTGTCCCAAACGATGCAATACAGTCCGTACAACGCCTAGGCATCCTGAGTATCAAATTACCGATCTGATCTTGGAGGCTATTACACCACTCAAAAAGCAATGCTCTCCGAAGTTCCGGTAGACATGTAGGAGGAGGTTGACGGGCTGCAACTCGTCGGCCAAGCATGTCCCACACGTGCTCTACTGGATTCAAGTCCGGTGAGAATGCTGGCCAGTCCATGCGGGTGATATCGTCCTATTGAAGGCATTCGCTTACGGTGTTTGCACGGTGAGGACGGGCATTGTATAAAATATATGTAATAAACACAAATTTTGCGTCCATGCCGCCCCGAAACAAACGTATCCAGAATGACGTCCTGATAGATTTGGCTTGTCATGGTTCCAATTTGAACATGCAGGTCAATTCTGGAACCCAGAATAATTCCACCCCAAACGAGCACTCCTGCACCACCGTAATGGTCTCTTTCAGTGATGTTTTCTTGGTGGTAACGGGTATCTGGAGCTCTCCATATGAAAGTCCGGCGAGAATCAGACTGCAAGCTAAACGTGGACTCGTGGGAAAACATCCCACAAGCCCACTGTTGCGGTGTCCACAATGCATGCTCTCTGCTCCAGGCTAACCGCAGGCGACAGTGAGTTGCAGTAAGTGGAACGCATCTGATAGGTCTACGAGCATATAGACCAATCTGCCCTAAGCGTCTGTACACGGTCTGCCTTGAAATTGTCGTGGCTGAAGACAGCTGACGAGACAGGTCTGGGGCTGTGCTCCGCCTGTTTCTTTTGGCAGTAGCTGCCAAATACCGGTCCTCATTCGGCATTGTAACTCTGGGGCGACCTGTGCTGTAACGTCTACGCACATTTCCATTATCTTGGAATCGTTGCCAAAGCCTGGAGATGACACTCTGGGCAGTTCCAAGTTCGTCTGATACTTCCAGATGGGTACGCCCACATTCCAGACGGCCGATAATTCTACCAAATAAAAAATCATCCAAATGCGTCCTTTGTGTCATAACTATTCGGTTATTGCACTGAAATGCTTATAAAGCGCCTGCGAACAATTTTACTTCTTTGCCTGTATTCCTTATATATCACTCTCTTACACTCTCGTCATTGTGACGTAGCATCGGTGTCATTTGGTTACTTCCTGAAATTTGCATATAATTCTTGAAGATGTGTGTAGTGATTTTACAGGTGATATATTTATTTTAGAGTTCGATTTCCGCGTGACTCCGACTTATTCTTAATTTTTGGACATGAGCGTAGTTTATTAAGACCCCTCTGGGGTCGCATAAGCAACTTCGTAATTCGTAATTCGTATACGTATCCCTGAAACTGCATTTTTCTTTTGCTGATGCTACTATCCTTATTTGTTTATTAAAATAACTTATTCCTTGTTCTGTTTTAAAATGTTAGTGGACATGTATATATTTATATATATGTTCTTGGATATTGAAGGAGATATTACCTATTAAAAGTGATAAATATTTTTCTTAATTGCAGATGTTGGTGGGGCTATGCTTTTAGTCCATATTTTTGGATTCTGGAGGGACCAAGGATGTGTATTATAGCGGTAAGTTTCCTTAAATAATGAAGAGTATTTTATTTTGGTTTCTTTGAAAAAGCCTTTCACATTTTTAAGAGTGTTATTTAAAAAAGCATGCAATTTCCTTCCGCAACTGAACTTTTGCCTGATTTTTGCTCAAAATACTGTTAAATAAAGCGTTGGACTCTTCAGCTAAGCTTGAATTTTATCTTCACAGTAAAGAAGTAAGTAAATAAAATTTACTATTTTAATCAAAAGCAACTGAATTATTGCAAATAATCGGTTGAGAGTTTATTTTCATACAATACAATAAATTACTTTAATGATTTTTTAGATATTTGTGTCAGGACTGAGTGTTCGGTACATACTCTTGGCGAACATCTCCGTGAAAACTTTAAGTCCTGACCTCGAACAGGGAGCTGAATGCAGCTATGTTCTGTGGTAGAAAACTGTGGTTAAGTGGTAGAAGAACTACACGTAAGAAGTATTTAAAATCCTCTTTTATTAAACCACAATTATATACAGCCACTTCCCAACTCGGGAGGGATATAGAAAATAATGACCGCACTTGGGTCTAAACTGGACAATTAAATAATTTAAACTAAATTTAAATAGAAATTAAATAACCGTTGCTCACAGAGCTATGAACGTTGAGAGGTTGGCCTCGATGCTAAAGGGTGCGTAGCAAGATTTAACTAATACTAACTCACTTAGATTTACTTCAATAAGTAATAGAGTAACAGCGCTAAGGCTTAGAATTTAAATACTAGTAGGTCAGGCGAACGTCGAACAGAGCAGCCGTGATGAGACTCTAAGCTCTCTCACACTGAGAGGTTCCTACCTATCGCTTAAATAGAAACTTGGCTCCACCTCAAATTAGCATAAAGCTGAAACGCGCGCTTATTCTAACGGGAAGTTGAAATAAGAACAGATACGAAAGGCAAATTAAAATAAAACTTTGTTAGTTTAAACTAAAACCTTACAATTGCTTCAAACCGTAACTTCGGAAATTTTTCTTCTGCTGCAATAGCAATAAATAAATGAATTTTTGGTTCTCTCATTGCTGGAATATAGCTTTTCACTACTCTCATATTACTGGTTTTCTGTTTTGTTTCGAATATGTAGAATGAAGTAAGTGACTTAGAAGTTTATCAGATGAATGCCCTGTATTATTTGATTTAGGCAAAGCACATGCGGATCATCCACTTACGATCTATCCCAGTTTCGCTAAGGGATTTCTGGCGAAGGGAATTCGAGAGTTTTATACTCTTCTTCCTTTACCGTATACCTCTCGAAATAATCGACAGACATGTTTTGGATGAACTGTAGTGTAGATGAACTAGTAGTTTATTATGTGCATATGCATTGTGCTTTGAAAGTGAAATGTTCTTACAAAGCAAATTTTCCTCTGTTTGTTATGTAATGTAACACCTGTGAGATATTTGTTACGTACTAATCAAAATATGCATATTAATTTGCCCTACACTGAACTGGGTGAACTAAATTTGTTTCTATTCCCAATTTTAAAAATTGTCTTTAAAGTTATGTTCGTCTATGGTGATACGTCTGATTATGTAAAATATTTAAATGATAATAAAGAGAACATTTTAATTTAGTTACATTAAAAAAGCGAGTATTAAAAGATAACAATACCAAGCAGAAATATTGAAATTATTTAAAAATAATGCTAGAAATTATATCTGGAAATTAAAAGATAGTGTCATTGGATTTGTCAAAAAGATAAGGAAATTAAGTACCATGAGATTCTGATTTCGGAAGGCAACTGCTACCGTTAATCAAAAATATTGTTCCTATGTTTTGTAATATGTTCGCAATAAAAGTAGAAACAGAAGCTCACGCGCTACAAGGATACAGTGCTTTCCCACTCTTTTCTCTAACTTTATCCTCTACAGCTTAGTGTTTAAACCTTTTCTCCTAAAGGTTTAATTTGCATTACTTAACGCGCGCTACCAAATTTAAATATTCTGGCACTGACAGTTGAGGGGTCAGAGGAAAGAAAGCATAAACTTAACTGGTTACTTAAAATAAATATAAATCCCTGGAATATTCACGATTACAAAAGTTCGAATATATTGGCTAACGTTAGATTCCTTTTAAACGACAACAAAAGAACTCGTTTTTTTTTTTATTATTATTTTCTTTTGTTTGCTATAGAACTGCTTAGGAAACGTTGAAGCGAAACTTTCCTGATTCATAATTCATTTTATTTACAAAAAATGATAAAACATATTTTTGACAAATGATTTTGACAAAATGCATTCTTTCGGAAATTTAAAATGTTTATTTATCCAAAAATTAATTTTGCAAATTAAATTTAAGAAATATGATGGTCGTCTTAAAAACACTGATTCAATATCTTAAATCTTATTATCATAATAAATCGAGGACTGAGAGAACGATTTTTTAAATTTTGAAATATATTAACAGTTTTATATACGAGGACTTGAAAGGAAATCAAATGCTCTAAGTAACAGCTTATTATGAGGCATGGAATCATACTAATGACATTACTGGATACCCACTATATCTATAAAACTGAAATAACGCTGCATAAATGCATAAATTCACAACAAAAATAAAAGGTTGCTTAAATTCAGCCTTTATTTTTGCAACCGTTGGTGGCGAAGTGTATTTCCAGTTACAAACTGCTTTAAAGGAGGAAAATATTAATGTGACGGAATTTTTAAATTTAAAAACAAGAATTCTGTAAAAATTACATTTTAAAATTTTGTGTGATTTTTCCTATTTCTGTAATTATACTTAGTCAACATTTACACTGATTCTAAGAAATAAAACACAGAATGTTTGATCCTCATGCAACAAAAACTTATAGGCAGATATTTTTGGTATATTCTGGCTTATGACGCATACTGATACGTAAAGTTCACCTATAATTTCAAACTTTATTTTTTAATTTCTATGTATATTCGCCGTATGATGAGCCCCATTTTCTTTACAAAGAATTTTGAATGAGACATGGACGATACTCTTAAACTCTTACCTTTTGAAGTCATTCATTCGAATGTTTTCCCGGGCTTTTGAGCAATTCGTATAGTGAACTGAAAGCGGTAAGAGAACCAACAAAAATCTGGAGGGAGGATGCTTGAGGGAATAAATTCTGTAAAGAGGGTGGATTGCATTCAATACAGATCTACTAGAATGTTATTCTAGGGTTTTACGAAAATATGGACATAATTTGGGGTAAGAATGCAATTCTGACCCAAATAAATTCGAGCAGTTATATGCTTTCTCTTTCCATATTCCTTTAAAGCCTTGAAGTGAACGTAGAAGGCTTTAGTAAATCGCATTTGCTTTAGCCGAATTACGATTAATCTCGTATTCCTTGTAGTATTAAATATGGTTCCTGCCAAACCAAACAAACTCAGTATCGGTTTTAATTGCAAAGTCATTCAATTTGTGAAGGAAAATAGAAATCAATCTGCAGCAAGGATGTTCGGTGTTGGTGAAAGCTTCATACGTCAGTGAAAAGAAATGAAAACGCAATAATTAATATATCAAAGAATAAATATGCTTTTCATAAAAATGTATTGAAGTGGCCTATCCTAAAAGAAAGGGCAGCAAACTGGATCTTAGAAAATCCCCAGAATGGACTAATTGAAACAAAACATAGCATGCGTTTACTCGCTTTAAGAGCAAAAAAAGAATGCAAATGAAAACGAAAGCTTTAAAGCAACTTTAAGTTGGTGAAGTTGATTTATGAAACGGAATAATTTAGTTCTACGAGAGAAACAAAAGCTTCCGAAAGATCTGTACAACAAACTGATAAGTTTCTATAACTGTATTACTGACCTGCGAGGGCAAAAAAAATTATTTACTCTCACAATTCAGAAATATCGCTGATACTACAGTAATATTTGATATGATAAAAAAATAAAACAACTGATGTGAAAGGAACAAAAACCATTCACATAAAAACAACATGTCACGAAGATCTCGTTTCAACGTAGTGCTTTCCTTCTTAGCGAAACGTACAAAATTAAATCCCATAGTATATTTAGAAGAAAGATGATGCCAAAATTTAATTTCCCAAATGGTGTTTTCATTCATGTTCGGAAGAAAGGATAGGTGGAAGAAAAGGGCAATAAATGTTTGGCAAAACCTTGTTGTTGCCTTAAAGATTCCAGAAAGTCTTTTCGTTTGGGACATGTGTAACGTTCTACTGTCTATCTGTTGTGTAGAATCTGGAGAAATAATGATTACACCGAAGAAGGGTTAAAACTACCCTTCACTAAACTGTTTAAATTATTTACAATGCGCCAACTTAACGCTAGCATTCTACGCCTCTGCTTGGGCGGTGACTAAAACAGTAGAATCAAAACTCAAAATTGGAGATATTCACAAGTAGTAGAATTAAACTACAGGGCTCAATCAATCCTGTATCCTACTGCGCTTAGATGTGTCTAGTGGCAGTAAGACAGGTATGGGCAAACTTTTTCGATCGCGGGCCAAAAATCAAAAAAATAAAGTTTGGCGGGCCAAGATGAATTTTTCTAAAATTTTAAAAACAATATACAAGTATTACAATTTAATATATTAATGAGATGAATGAAATTGCGATTTCATTTTTAAAAGTTCCTTGTATTGAGGTTCGAAGTGAGATGTAATGATTCTAAGGAACGAGGCTAAATGCTCATCTGTCAGTCTACTTCTGAAATAATTCTTTCTAAGGTTCATAGTTGAAACCACTTGTTCACATATATAAGATGAAGCAAACATAGCACTGATTTTCTGGGCACGAGATATTAAATTTGGGAAACTTACTTTCGATAATGATTTGTAAAACTCTAACTTTGGCATATTTAGAAACAATTGCTTGAGATGATTGTTAGATTGCAACTCAATTAATTCAAGCTGCAAATCTGACCTCACTGCTTCACAATTTACGTTGAATGGCATGGTAAAAATATCCAATTCTGCTTGAATGGCACTGAAATCTTGAAATCTGCGTTCGAACTCAAAATGCAGTTTTTTCAAGCTATCTTCATAATTCTTAAGGTTCTCTTCATTTACTGAGGGTATTGAATTTAACCTCGGGAAATGAGATAAGTCGTTCTTACCTAGCTGCCCAGCAAACATATTAAGTTTTAGTTTAAAAGCTTTGAGATGTGACCAAATATCGTCGATAAATTGATTTTTCCCTTGCATCTTGACATTCAAGTTGTTCATATGACAAAGAAGATCTGTGAAAAATGCAAAGTCTGAAAGCCATTTTGTATCTTCTAACATTTCGCACTCCGCAGAACACTGTTTCTCATGGAAGAACGACACAATGTCGTCTTTCAGCTGCCAAACTCGCTCGAAAACACATCCTGCACTAAGCCACCTTACTTTCGTGTAATACAGTACATCAGAGTATTCAGATTGCACTGACTGAAGAAAATCTCGAAATTGCCTGTGAGTAAGCCCACGAGATCGAATAGTATTTACAAGCTTCACGACTGTATCAAGCACGGGTTTCATATTCAATGCAGATTTACACAGAGCATCTTGATGTATAACACAATGTAGAAAAACAACATTGTTCCCGGGATAGTTTTGATTAAAGAGTCCAAGAAATCCAGATTTTTTTCCTGTCATATTTGGTGCTCCATCGGTCGTAATATTACATATATTTGTTATAGGCACTTTCAAAGTTAAAAGCCCTTCCTGAAATTCACGAAAAATATCATATCCCGTTGTAGTTCCCTTTAAAGAACGCATGCATGCCAGTTCCTCAATAATTTCAAAGTTCTCATCAACACCTCTTATAAATAATACTAATTGAGCAGTATCATTTATATCAGTGCTTTCATTCATAGCTATGGAACAAAATTTAAACTGGCCAATCTTTGACTCTAATTGTGATGCCAAATTTTTATTGATGGCTTCCATTCTAGAAGTCACCGTTTTTCGAGATAAGCTTACAGTCTCAGAATTATTCTTCTTGTCTGGACATAAAACATCAACTTGGAGCATGCATTGTTTAACGAACTCCCCATCACTGAGAGCTTTATTATTTTTAGCAATATTGTGTGCTACAATGTAACTTGCATGTGTAGCTGCTTCTTGAATACTGTTTACCTTCTTGAAAAAATTTTGCCGGCCTGATAATTTTTTACAAAGACTTTCTGCATTTTGTTTTTATTTTACGAATAACCCTAACAAGCACTAGCTACGCTATACTTTTAATAATTTCACCACTATTCACAATGACGCTATATGTCCACAATCTTTCAACACGCAATCAATAATATTAGAACTCGCGCCAAAAGAAAAAGCCGCTAGATGGAGCTTAAAATGCGCAGTCTGCCACATGTGAGGTCTAATTCACCTATATTGAATTCCCATATGTCTGCTCCACAAGAAAAAGATAACGCTTGTTGGCGCCAATCTACAGCTATAACTAACAAATAACTTCCGCTTTTAACACTTTACCGATTGAAAGCTGCCTATGTTTGCTATTTCCTTCGATTTATGTTTTGTAGAACAAAAATAGAGAATGTAAACAGATTACCAGCTCTTTGAAAAAAAGGAAGAAAAAATATAATATTTAAACAAAGTAGGAAAGGAGATGGATATATAATATATGAATATTTCTTTTAATTTGCCTCTGACCGGCAAATTAAAATTCTATCCGCGGGCCAGATAGAACCTTCCGGCGGGCCGGAGTTGGCCCGCGGGCCGTAGTTTGCCCATCTCTGCAGTAAGATAATAGCTATAAAGCCGCGTCTAACCAACAATGAATGGTAAGCCGAAGCTTGAGTTACCAATATGCGCAGAGTTTTCCCAAACTCTCTAAAACTTTTTCTCCCACTGGTAGAATTTGCATTCTTTACGCGAGCTACCAAATTTAAATATTCTGGCACTGACAATTTAATCCCCTTTTGGCTCTCCACTATGTGTGGGGTGAAAACGCAAGTGTAAAGTGTTATAGTGGACAAATCTCCACCTATATGCACATCGACTTGTTAGTACATAACAACGTTCTTAGACACACCCTAAATTCATTTCTAAATTCTCCATGAGCTAATAAGCATGAAAATTAACTAAAGTGTCGGTGGAGTGCCCTACAAAACACTGCATACCAAATATTTTCTACATTCATCTTAAACGCATGCAAGCTTTCGCTCCAAATCGCATGGGTTGATTTAACTAAAAATTTCTTTTGAGCGAACTCAATTGACTACATTAGACTTTAAGCGCATTAACTTTTACATTTTGAATTTTTAGCCTTAAATAGATATTATATACGCACTTTTGAACCTTAAACTTTTGTAAAAGTATCATTTACTTTAACACAACAGATATTTCAACATTTTACAAACAAATATATTTAAGACAATAGAGAATAAAATGAAACTTTTAATTGAATGAATCCTTTTCTTCGCCAAAAGTGCGAACCTAAAATAAATTTCCATTAATAAATACTAATACGATGCTGTTTGCATCAGACCAGATCTTTTGGCGCGTTAACATAAATAGTCTTTCGACAAACAAAATTGAACTTATAGTTCTTTACATTAACATACCATTTCTATAATACATTATACTTTGCTCAAATAAAGCTGAAATAACTTTACTCCTCAATCGAGCAATAACTTTTATCATGTAACTTGATATTTGAAACATTCTCATGCAATTTTACATAACAGAAAAGTTTTATAGAAAAATTCAATTATCTCTGTTTTTTGAAACTTGATATTCAGTCATTCTTTTGTTGTAGAATTGTGTCCAAATTAGCTGGTTCATGTAGGAGACTTTCCGTCTCTGCTTCCTGTCCGCTGGTGGGAATTGGCTTTTCCCTTTTTTGACCTAAACCTTTGACCTTTTTTGCCCTGATGAGTGGTCTTTTAGGATGCGCCGCCGGCATGTCTTGTCTTTTCCTTTTACTGTCCGTGTCGTATCTTTTCCTTTTACTGTCCGGGAAACTGGTTCTTTGCACATCGGTATTGAAGGACGCTTGCTTGTAAGCTGTAGGTTGTTTCGATTTTTGCTTTGTGCTTTCAACTTCGGCAGGCCGCTTCTTCATTTTACCGACCGGTTATCTTGTTTGTAGTAATCTCTCTGTACGCCACCTCCTTGATGTATCCTGGGGCTGTCTACTGAGAGACCTTGTCATAACATGGCATTGTTTCTAGCCGGGACGTTTCTTTCACCCTTGAATTTTTTCTTCGCTGGATCTCCCATACGTTACGGGATTCTTTTCTCCGGAATTTTTGTGCTGATCTGAGACCTTAAACAGTTTTAGTTCTTTGCCTTTTCGCGGGGGTGGAAGTTGTGGTGGGGTCGAAATTGCCCCTAGGGTAGCCGCCTCTTCTGATTCGGAAGCCTGGAACAAAATATGTAAGACATCGAAATCTTTACGATCATAAAATCTCTTCAATTGATCCGGACTAGCCTTTATTCTTTCTCCTGAATCTGTTTTTAAGTAAATCACAGCCCCAACGATCTGCTGTACAATGTACGGCCCTTCAAATTTATGGGCGAATTTTGATACGACATTTTCAGGTGCACTAGACAAAGTGAATTTTCTTTTCACCACCTTATCCCCCACTTTAAAATCTGATTCACGGCGTTTTCTATCATAATAAAGTTTCTGCCGCTCTCTTGCTACATCGGAATTTTTTTAAAGCTTCATCGATCAGCTTTTGAATATTTGCCTGTTTGAATTCTGGTTCTCGGTCTTGAACAAAAAAAGGTTTGTCTAAAGGAGTCAACATCTTCCTACCCAGAAATAATTTAGCAGAAGTTTTACCCGCTGTATCATGCTTGACAGTTCTTAAATCATAGGCTAGTTCATCAACGCAGCCATTCCAGCGTTTATGATAATTTTTAACGTAATTTCTAATTATTTGAACACTATTTTCATTAACTCTTTCCGCGATGCGATGTTTACTTGTGGTCTTTACCGGACCATTTTCATATGCCGTATGTCAAGCCCTTTAAAAAAATGCTTTTCAAAGTCTTTAATAATTCAGACTGGATCAAATTTTAAGTAAACAGAGAGCGTTATTCCCACACAACTTTTATTCACGAACACCAAAGACGTACTCATACATAAAACAGTTATTACATCACAGTTTGATTTACAAATACTTATTTAACTACCGCCATCTATTGGCAGTCTTAAGAAACATTATTACAAAAACATATTTAACACCCTTGACACAGGTTCTGAAAAATCTCACTAACGAATTGCCTACCATTATCACCTATTATTTTTAAAGGGGCACCGTATTTTCAAATATACTTATGTCAGAACGCATTTGCAACTATTTTAGCCGACGCTCGCTTTAAAGGAATTATTTCTACTCACTTCGAAAAATGGTTTGCAATCACCGACAGATATTGGTTTTTACTCAGCTGACTTTGGGGAAAAAGGCCAAGAAAGTCTATTCCAAGGATCTCGTTAGGAAAAGTCGCGTGAATACTCTTTAGATACCCAGCCGGGCTATAATTAACGTCGTTAATTAACTGACATAACTTAAAGGACTGACATACGCCGTTACTATCTTCTGTAGTTGCTGAACATACACCGCCTCGCCTACTCTACACACCGTTTTCCTCACCCCTAAATGACTGGCTGTGGGGCTGTCATTAAGTTCCTGCAAAATACTCAACCGCAGTGTTGCGGGGATGGCTGGTTTCAGCTCGTGGTTTTCATTTGTCGAGTTAGTATAGAACAACAGATTACCTATGATCTCGTAATTTCGGGCCCTATTTCTAAGAGCAGAAAGATCTGCATGTTTGAAATTATCTGGATCCTTTAAATAAGCATAGATATTACCGAATTCTGGATCTTTCAGCATTTCAGCTGTAATTGTTTCACGAGAATCTAAAACTTTAGAAGTAAACATAGCACATTTTATTTGATCCCTATTTTCATCTAGTTTAATTCTTGACAAGGCGACGGCCACTGTATTTTCCTTGCCGGGAAAGTGCTTATTTATTAAGTTGTATTCTTGTAATTTTAAGGCCTATCTAATTAATCTAGAAGTTAAATTCTTTCCAGAGTATAATCTACCTACGGCCGCATGATCAGAGTAGATTGTAACTGGGACTTTTCCAAAGTAGATCCTAAACTTCTTAACTGCCATTAATACTGCTAACGTTTCCCTTTCTGCCGCTATGTAGTTCCTTTCCGCCTGACCCAAAGTTTTGCTGAAAAATGCCAAGTGGTGTTCTTCTTGAGTTAATACTGCACCCGTGGCGTAATCTGAAGCATCAGCCGCGATCTCCAAGTTCTCATCCCGTTCCGGAAATTTTAACACTGGGGCATTAATTAGAGCTGTTTTCAATTTTTCAAAAGCGGTGTTTGCCTCCGCTGTCCATGCAAACTTGGATTTCTTTCGTTTTAAAGCTAGCAAAGGTTCAACAATATCGGCAAAAGTTTCGATAAACGAACGATAATATGAGCACATGCCAATAAAAGATGAAAGTTTCTTCGCCGTATTTGGCGGCATTAATAGTTAAACCTGCTTCTTTTAATAATGAAAAAAACTTTGTGGAGATCTTCCACGTGTTGTTCAATACTGTCACTAGTTATGATAATGTCATCCAGATAAATCAAAGTGGTTTTTCCTAGGAAGGGACGTAAAATTATGTCCATAGCGCGTTGAAAAGTTGACGGGGTCCCGCAAAGGTCTACTTGTATTTTTGAATAAATGTTCCTTTTGCCATCAATGTAACGTAGAAGGCTATTATATTTAAGAAAGAATGTAATATTTTTATACTTTTCTAATTATTATTGTGGAATAATTTAGTGCTATTCCCAAGGGGCCAATTACCACACACAAGGAAATGACGCCTTTTCAGATAACTGTCGAGCAAGCCTTAACCACTGTTGTAGTAACACATCAGTCAGTTAAGAGGATTTGCCGAATTTTTGATGGAAATATCTGGTTTAGAGAATTTTAAGGCATGCAGTCTGTATAAAATTATAAGGGAAAGTGAAAAATAAACAAGAAGAAAAACATAATTTCAATAGCAAGTTACAATATTTATAATGTTAAAATGCAAATTATAAATGTTAGAATTAGGACGTTTCTAATTTGCCTGATTCGTTACAATGTGTCAAGATAATTGTAGAAGTTTTGCGTGTGTGTGTGTGTGTGTGCGTGTGTGTGTTTGCGTGCGTGCGTGCGTGCGTGCGTGCGTGCGTGTGTGTGTGTGTGTGTGTTATTCTATGAGAATTCTATTCTATACTTTCCCTAAAACAATGTAATAATTTGGACTTTGCAGAAACAAGAACAAATCAACTGAGCTGTTTGAATAGACTATTCATTTCTATAGATTCTAATATCTATAGGATTATATCTATAAAATTTTGCAAATTGCAACTCACACTTAATCATAACTATGTGAAAATCAGTCTTAACCGAAATTAGACACGTGGCTTCTCTACTGCTATCATGCTGGTGCTTCAAATCTATTTCAAAGTAGCGACGTAGTTCTTCAATAACATGCTCTTCCTACGTCACTTTTCAGTATTGTTTTAAACAAATGTTTGCAAAGGAAAATAAGGAAATATTAAATGCGGCCATAACTGCTACTATATATTTCTGCACGCTATATTCATCTGTGTGTCAGTCAAATAAAAAATATGTAAATCAAATTACGAATTCTACTTTACAATAGCTCTCTTAATTTGGTTATTTTCCCTTTCTGTCTTCTAAAAACAGTAACTACTCATAAAAAATAATTCTAAACTTCATTTCAAAATTAATCCATATCATATGATTGTTGCATAACACTAACGATGCGGATACGTATATAAGCTTTCATCCAATAATAATTTTTTAAAGCTATTAGTTATTCAATCAGAATTAAATTAAACTAAATTTCTGTTAAATGCTGGCTTCTGGTATGTAGTCTGTGTTCTAATATATTTAAGTATCAGTACAGTTCTTCAATAACAGACCCGCTTATTGCGCCAAGTTATGTAAGACTACATGTATCAAGAATAAAAAGATATATTAAACTAGGACGTCACGTAAAGCTTCTTGTTTATGCATCTCTACGCCAATTTATTCATTCTCGTTACATATTTGTGCTCAGGTATGAACTTTTAAACGCATATTTATGCACAAATACATTTTTTATTTACATATAATGGTGTTAAAATGTCTGGGAGATATTTAAAACATAATCATATTAAATTAATATGAATTTTGGAATTTTGATTTTGATTTTGATCAAAAGTATGATCTTGAAAGACAGTGTTTTAATTTTTAAGTTTCCAATTTAGAAATTTAAGGACAATAATTTTAACTCTTTTATTTGAAAGGCCATGTCAAAGGGAGGATGTTATTGTTTTTCTTTACTTTTTAACTCGCAAGTTTTATTACTTTATGTCATGATTTTCTAACTGTATTTAAAGATGGTTTATTTTCCAGATAAATTTTGTAATACTACTAAATATAGTCTGCGTAGTTTTAATGAAAGTTCAAGTGAACACACCAAGTGAATTTCAACAAATCAGGTGAGAATTCTCATATTAAATTTGAAAATCTAATGAAATTGCATTGAAATTGCTTTTAAATCTGTATTGTGAGATATCTATAGGTTTAAGTAACGATTTACTGAACTAAAATGATCTTGATTTATTTGTTTTAAACTGTAAGAGATGGCATATATGATAAGTGACTGTACTTTCTGAAATGGGCAAATATTAGCATAATTAAACGAATAAATCTTCAGACAGTCAACAAATAAATCTTCAGCATAATTATTGCATACGCCTTTAAAAACTGAAGGAGGTTATTTTTTCATAAGGACTCTCAAAACACAAAATAACCTTATATTTAGATTATATTGTCAACAAAGAAGAGACAAATTAAAATTGAACTTTTTATAACGAAAGAATGTGCAAAGACCCTTATTAAACATTTAATAGCAAACTTAATCTGTCTCATGAAAGCAAAATACGGTAATAAATTCTAGGAAGATATGAAAACACTGCAATTTGCATTATTAATTTTTTTTCATGTAGTTATATCTGGTGTTGAATATTAATAAAATGACGAGCAACAATTATTTTGACAATGAGCAATCTTTACCTTTTAAGCGTTGGGGACAGTGGTGCTTTCACCATTTAATAGCATCAATTACTTTGAATTCTTTAAACGAATTAAAATTTCAAGTGTTTACTCTTTTCTTTCGTAAAGTTATTAGATTATGGAAAGGGAATAATTCAGCTATTAAGATTTTAAATTAATTCACAGTGTGTCTTGACTGATTATTTGCCCTATTTGATTAAACTGGAGTTGCATTAGTTATAGAAATTAATAAGTACGATAGTAACGAAGTATAGTGATATATAAGTAATACTTCAGATTTCATCATGAAATAAAAATTATAAGTTCAAAACTATTGCTTTCACATTTTGATATAAGCTTACACTCTCTAAGGCATGAGATAGAAAACATAATTTATAAACAAGACTTAAATTAAGTTATAAACAAGAATTTTTGTACAAATAGCAATGGGAAAGATTACTTTGTAGGGGGCTGTGCCTGCAGCTAAGTGCAGTTTGTAAGAAATCCTTGAATACACATGTAAGCGACATACTATTATGTCTAAGATGAAACAGAACCCAGGAAGGGTGTAAAAGACTCTTTTATTCAGAACTCAAAATAATTCAATAGAAGGCACTTCTTGCGCTCACAAACCATCCAGAATTTATGGCGTAACTCAAAATGGTAGAAATTCAAATTAAAACCAAGTCGGATATTAACCAAAGGCTACACAGAAAGGAATAACTCACAAGTTGGCTCAAACCAATACAGGTGTGACAAGCACTATTGTCAAGAATAATGCAACACCGAAGACAGACTGCTATCAAAGAATATCAACTAGCAATGTAGCCTTCAGCAGGCGGACATGCCCCGACTAAACAATTTAAAACTTTCCTTTAAACGTTATCAATTTCTACCTCACTTGAATACGCGTGAATAAAAAACTAGCATTCTGGCAGGAAAGCGGGAAAGAATAATTTTAATAAAGACATTTAACATAAGCTGGTTAGATAAAAATAAATAAATACTTACAACTTAAACAAAATTAAATTTAGATTAAATCTTAATCGAATGTTTATAAAGAAAGATTTGTCTAAGTTAGAACGGTGACGCACGATGTTTAATAATAAGTTCAGTCATTTAAAATAAAATAACCAAATTTTGAGTCATGAAACCTAAAGTCTTATGATTATAACAATAAACATTCATGATTAGTTATATATTCCTTTCAACAGTTCCCAGAGAAATAATATTCTGATAATTCAACGCAAAAAACCCACAGTAATCAACATCTCCTGTGAATGTTCAACGTTTTCTGCAGTGAGCAAGAAACGTAATTACTCATGAATAGGTCTCAGATCAGAAAGTTGTATTAGGATTCAGATAGTTGCTTGATAATGATAATAGCATTCTCGACAGTAGAACGGAATCACTTGCTGCCATTTGTCACACCTGTCGTGTAATGAGCTCACTCTCAACCACTAGATTAAACCCAAACATCCTTGCATTAACGGGATGAGATGGTCATAAGATAACCGTATACGTTTGTGCTCACTGTTCTGTATTAATTATTCAATACAGAATGCAGTTTATTTATGTACCGCTGAATCTTCTTATAGAGTTCTCTTCAATGATTGCAAAGCTATTGCTTGCACAGCAAGAGGATTTCAGTTAGTCATAGATTTAAGCGTCTAAGTTCTCTAACGCAATGATTAATGAATATTCCTACTATCCTATTCCTAATGATTAATGTATATTCCTCTGATTTGCCAGCTAATGGATTATTTCCACGAGTAGAAATAATCTGTTGTGTTAATCGTGACAACTGGGTTAGCTGTTAAAACGGCGTTGCGTAGTATACATTATTATAGTTATGCAATAGAATCGAATTTATGCAGGCAACAGAATGCCCCTCTTTGCTCCGGAGAAGCGTTAACCTCTCATTTCTTATCAAAAGCGGCATTTGTTTCTTTTCAGAAATGCTAACAACCAACTTTTATCAACAACGCTCACAAACGCTAACAACCCAACTTTTATCCGTCTGCAAGGATGCAGAAATTTCATTGCGAAACAAATAAATTGTTCACGAGGAGAATCTTCAGATTTCATGATGTTCTCCGCATTCTAAAAACTTTAGCTCCTGACAGCGGCTAATCACCAGAAACTGTCAAGACAACTTCACATTCATTAGTGATCGTGATCATCCTGATAACGGATAGACGATCCCCACTGAATGTGAGCAGGGCTTTTGATAAAATTTAAGCATTAATACTGAACGCCGTCTATACTGACATTTTCTAAGGCCTTCAGAGAAGATAAAAGTTATCCGGAACAGCGCCTGGTGGTTTCAAAAAATGTGAATAAATGTTCACTAACTTTTACCCTTTTATAATTCTTAGAATTTAGTTTTCGGTGTTAATGATTAATAATTAAGATTGCTTCCCGTTTATCTTGCAGAAAAGCTGTGAGGGCTGCGCTTTTGTTATTACCACTCTTAGGCATCACAAACATAATGGATATTGTGCCTGGGCCTGTAGAGAGGACGCCTCTGGAATTTGCCATTTGGTCCTACACGGCGCATGTGCTGTGGGCTTCTCAAGGATTTTTCATTTCACTTCTATATTGCTTTTTAAATAAAGAGGTAAATACATGATAAAATATTCTTCGAGTCATGTAATAAAAAAATAAATTTACGTCTGTTATAAGCTTCTTACTTTTTATCTATATATGAAATCAAATCCCGAGACAAAACTTTTGCTATCCAGAGAATGTGCTAGTCTATGATTTACAGAAGGCTGTTTTAACTTCCGAAATGTCTGCGATTTATCTATGACTTTAACTGCGTGTCGAATGTAGCCATCTAAATTCTAGCAACTTTAAAACCCTCGACATAAATATAAAAATAAAATTGATAAACACTGAACACATGTATGAATATAAAACTCTAAAACCTATGAGCACAGTTTGAAGAAAATATGAAAAATGCGGACAGATTTTCGAAAGGTTCAAACTGGAATTTGCAAGTCAAAAGTAATGCTTGTACTAAACACAATAGGAGAGGAAACACTGTAGGCAGTATGTGGTCAATGACTTAAAAGATCCTAATAAAAGAACACAAAGAATTATCTAAAATTAAAACAATCGAAAATAGCATGAAGATTGAAAAGGAAATAAAACATGAACCAAAAAAATCTGTTATCTTCAATTAAAGCTGCATCATCTCATACAGACATATCTGTTTCATAATGTGTTCTTTATTATACTCAAGGACGACAACTTTAGTAATAATGTTGAGTGTCTGAAATTATTTCCTTAGGAAGAGATATTTTCATGCAGAATTCTCTAGGAGAACCTTGATAGCATTTATGCAATCAACTTGCATAATTAGAGCAAAAGAAATGACCGCTATTGATATAATGTAATATTTCTGTACAAATTTAGAATAGAAGTTTATAACCTTTTTTATACATCATTTTTCATCATTCTCTCCTTCCCTTTCACCAGGAACTTTTGATTCAACTGCTGTATTCAAATAAAATACAAAATGGAAAGTATATTGTTTTGTGTAACAATGTAAAATCACATGTAAATTGCACACAGTTTATTAAATTTAATAAATATATATTGTTTATGCGCTCATTGATGTACGAATTATTTTATGTAGATATATATATGCATACATATAAGGAAATGTTTCTATTGGGTTCACTTACACGAGACTTTTGATTAACCATTTGGGATCATGTGATTTCATCTGTATAATAATTAGTTTTTGCATGAAGCATTTTGTTGCAGACTGAATCCGCCAATATGAAGCAAATTGTAAATTGAAATTATAAATTAGCCATTTAGAGGAAATTTATGTTTGCTTGATCTAGTAGAGAACCTTTAACTTATAAACTTTCAAGTTAAAGATTTTTCATATCTGGATAAAACTACATGATGCTTAAATGGGAGTTTGGTTCTATACTACCCAACTGCAAATGATCCTGTTTCTTTATAAAGAGAATAGCTATTTTTTAATTCAAGCAGTCCTCAGTTAAATTTATTTTATAGAATATTAGTGAAACGAGTCTTCAAATATATGAAATTTATTGTTATTATAATTATTTCTTAGACTTCGAAATTAAAATTTATACTTCACTCTCATATTTACGGGCAGCGAGTTGTTTCTGAGAAGAATAATTTGGGCTTACAGTTTTTAATCAGACTATTATTATAAAAGTTCTTGGAAGTGTTTAGTTTATGGCATAATAAAATCAACAAAGGAATTTTATTCCGTATTTAAATTTTTTATTTTCTTATACTATTAAAATGCAATTAATTTACACCCTGCTGCAAATCATCATAATAATTTTATTTACGAAGTTACTTCTTTATTTAAAAAAACTATTTTGGAACTTTTAGAGCTATTACCTTGCCCCAGTCTCTCACCATTAAATCTAAATAAACAGAAGGAGAGCAATAATTTATTATTCTTAAACATTATATTCTAATTTCAACTAATTTTGTAATTTTCTTAAAATGGATCTTCTTATACTTTTAGGTGCAAGAAGCTGTTAGAAAACAATGGCGGTATTACAAGTTATCAGGAAGACCAATAGTTACATGTTGGTCTAGACCAGGTAAGCTAAAGTAACAAGCACTGAAACTTCATAAAAAGTAGATGTAGGTTTCTTAACATTTCTTATTTCCAAAGCAAATAAAAAATATCATCGAATAATTTAATATCTAAATCTTTTCTAATTTTATAGACAATTATGTATGGGCATATGTAATATAAAAACATGTAAAGCAAAATACTTACTTTAATTTGCAACAGACCCTTCTTTATTTATTTTTATTTGGATATTTCCCCTTTCCATCTTTTATAAAATGCTGAATGATGCAGGTAATTCGGAACGGAAACTCAAAATTGTAAATTGAAACCCCAGTCCTTTTTAAAACACGCCTACAACTTGGATTACATCGCATTTCACTTTCAGTTTCCCTTTTGCCAACATACCCTTGCATTTCACTTTCAGTTTCCCTTTTGCCAACATACCCTTGCATTTCACTTTCAGTTTCCCTTTTGCCAACATACCCTTGCATTTCACTTTCAGTTTCCCTTTTGCCAACTTACTCTTGCTCTCCGTCTTCAAAAACGTTAAATGTTCTTAAACATGACCACACATTGTATCTAATGTATTTTGTGCTGGCTAAAGAAAACTAAAAGCGAATAATTAAATTCGGCTACGTCTATCTTCATCACCGACATTCCAAATTATTACACATACATGTAGAGAGAGAGCGTGCATACCGAATGGAGTAAACTATATTGAGCAACTAAAGATAACGTCGAAAGCTGGAAGCAAGAAACCCTTTCAGATTTTGCAGGTAAGTTTAGGTGGTTATGCGCTCGCGATGTACGAAAAAAGACTATAATACCTTTCACTGTAATTAAAATAAGCGTATTGCAAAAATGCCCAATAAAAATGCTAACATTTCAAGATCCAATGAAACATTCACGATAAAAAGGATATAAATGTACCCGTGCGAGTAGAAGAAAAGCAGCACTGGTCTTTAAGCCACCGAACTATTACCTCCTGCAGAGCAAACACAGTTTCTTGGAGAGGCGTTAGTGCCAGACTGTCCCTCACGTCTTTGTTCTTAATTTTATGAAATATACCGATGGAATTCAAATAAGACCTTTGCAGATGTTTGGTGAACTTGTGAAACTTTATTGCACATATCATTGATTGCAATATAATGGAATGTTTCTGTTAGTCTCATTTGATCCAAAATTTACTTGAAGATTAGGGTCCAAAGAGTTCTAGACATGGGTTACACATACGATTTAAGGCGGCTTCTTTCGTGAATAGGATGCTGTTTTATCACCAATGAGACATGGGCAGTTACGTTATGTCCTGTGCAGCTTGGCCATCATTCTCACGCTCTCTCCTCACGATTTCAGATTGAATGATATCTAGCTGGTTCTTATCTAACCCCAGGAATCTACCTGAATAATCCCAGTGCAATGGATATGTTAAAGTAGAGCATCATAAAGGAAGCTTTGAGTATCCCAGAAAAGCACTCTCCTGTTGCTTCTAAAACAACCGGCAAAATCATACCAAATAAACTTGAAACATAAAATGGAACTGAAATCACTATACAGAGGATACATATCGGCCAATTCTGAGTTATTAAGCCGATTCATTCTTTTCCTGAAACGTCCTCGCCTGAAATGATCATGCTTCCAACTCTGCCACAAGCCTGCGAACTTTGCTCTCTAAAAGTCGCTGACAAATAATTGGCTCTCAAAATACTCCATGATCAATAAAGATTCACTAAAGCTCAAAGTTCTTTAATATCATCTTTAAATATTGCAAAAAGATGCCTTTTTGATATCTCAAAAACAAAGCATAACTTACTCTTGGTAAAAAAAGAACATTTTTTACTCTGAAAAAAGCAGAACAGAATAGCAATAGCTCACTGTTGCCAGACAGACAGACAAAGAAGACAGATGTCTTGTTTTGCACCCGCTAAATCTTTCTGCTCCGATGGGCAAAAAATCAAGCTAGGGTGAATCTGACTATAAAAATCATGCAGTTACAAATACAGTCAAAAACGAAATTCAGCACGCATTATCCAAAGGGAAAAATTAAACATAACAAAATAATAACTTACGTTTGCAACTACGTATTTACAAGATACAATTTTTCACAATCGCCGTTCGCATTTTCTGACAAAAGTTCTTATGTAAGCAAATTCTTACGTAAATCTTGTTTGTCATGACGTGACAGACCAGTATGTTAAGTTTAGCATCGACCTCTTAAGACAACTTGAATAAAAATGCGAAACGTTTAATTCGTTCAAAAACATGCACTGTTTTTTTCAAATAATGATTCATTTGTATAAGTTATTAGTTAACATATTTTTTCTTTCATCTTTTATTAATGTACATTTCACCTATTTTTTTCGTTTAATGAAATGTAATTGTTTATTCGATGTATTGCAAAAGCCTTTATCTAAAATTTCGTTTTCGTTGCAGAAACATTTCCGGTTCCGAGGATACGACCTGTTACAGAAGAAAAGGATGAATCGAAAAATGAGGCCAAGTTGTGCTCCGATGAGCCCAATAGCGTCGTATAGCATGAGGCTGCTGTAGCACAGAATTTCACTCTTGCCTCGGAGAATAACGAACAAGGTTGCTGCCATCTGGACCTCCCTGTAGTTGTCTTCCACCGAGAGCAAGAATGAAATCTTCGTGCTACATTATCTCGTTCGACCAAACTTATTTGAAGACAGGAATCATCCATGAATTTTTTTTAAATGTACTTAAGGGCACTTCTTTAATAGAACTCACGACGATCTGGAGAATTATTGTAAGGGCAAATATATTTGAAATATTTAAAATGTTTACTTATGAATTTTCATTTCCAAATTATTTGCTATAACTATTTCATTCTACTTAAGTGCATTATAAATAAGGCATTAAATTTATCGCTGAAAAGGCAAAATTTACCGTACAACTGAAAGTTGCAAAACGTTCGAAAGTCCGAAAGAGGATTTACTCAAATTTTGGGAAAATTTCGCAGTTGAGATTTCATATTAACATTTCAGGGCAGCCTACTCAAAATGAAACAATAGATAGTATGTAACAAATAGAATAAATGGTATGTTACAAAATTAATACACGATTGAACAATATTTAATTCAAATTTGCATTTATAAATTTATCATACCCTAAAAAAGTATTCAACATCGTTATCTTAGAACCAAATTGCATTTAAATAAACAAAAAGAGAGTTTCTCCCTTTAATAACCGTCTTTTAAAAGGAATATTCAGCATGAAATTTGTTTAACACGAACAGAAGGGGATTTATGTAATTTCTGGAAAGAATGTTTTATTCCAAAAGTGTAATGACACTTAGTGTAATTCAAGTTTTTAGTTTGGATTTTGGAAAACGTATTGTAACAGTGCAGTGCATTTTCCCGAAAAATGGAACAGAAGTTATTTAAATGTCAAGTAATCTAGCAGTTTCAACAAAAGCTGAAGAAAATGGGGAAAATTCTCTAAAAAGTATGACATGTTCCTCAAAATCTTAGAAAATCCCTGATGTGAAGTATTACGCTCCTTCAAAATTGCTCCACATTTTAAAATAAACACATTTAATTACATACATTATATTACATAGTACACTTACTTAGCAAATATGCGTTACACAACTCATCACGCTCCATTCTCAACAAACCCACGCCAACTCTCTCCAAAACGAAAATTTTCTCCCCCCGTTGAGGGGTGCTACTCCGCCATCTATGGGAGATCTCAACACCTGAGGTTCACGAAAATTCGAGCGATAACGCTCCCACCCGAATCACATGCAATGCATTCAAATTTGAAGGATAAAAGAAAAGAAGCATTGGATAAAAGAAACAACAAGGATAAAGAACAAGGATAAACAAAAGAAACAAGGATACAAAAAAAAAAGAAACAACTGATATTAGAAACATTTCATTTACATCCATGCGTTCCGAATTGTATTTCATTGTAATTAAAGGATGTAAAATTATAGATAAAGAATAGCAAGATATTTAAATGTTAAATTAGTTGAAATTTAAATTCAGATTACCTAATAATTTTAAAGAAACTTTCTGTGCATTTCAGAAGAATCTGATGCTATTTTCCCCATCTTGAAACCAAAACTCCTTCTTCGCCATTATTCGAAAACTTAATATTTTTCAAATAAACTAAATGAAAAAAACTTATTTTTTAACATCTAAAAATTATTCTCCAATAGTCTTGCTGCCATCTCATTTTACGCTTTTATTAGTTATAGTCAAAGAATTGATGTTCAATTATTAAAGGTAGTACACCAAATTTAAATTCTCGGGGAATACGATTGTAAAACTTCTTATTAGTGTAATTTAATACATACTGGCCAAACAAGAGCCTTAAAATTCTGCAGCCAAGAACACAATTGATATATAAAAAAGAGGATAGTAACAATGAACATAGCTAATCGTTAGCAGTTATAAATCGTCTTTAAATTTTTCTTCTGACTAAATCATCCGTAAAATATATCAATTTCCTGAATTATAAATTCCCTGAAATCAGTATTCATCCAAATGTTTCTACTTTACTTAATGATTTTAACTCAAACTTCTTCACAAAGACTTGTTTCACAATATTTCTTCACAAAGACTTTATTCTTTTCCCGTCTATTCGTCTTAATAAAATGGAACATATTTGCTGCTTTCTTTTTAAACATTTATTTATGTTTATTTCTGCTGTCAATTGAAAGAATGTAAGTAACGACAAAATGGTTAGAATGGTGGGCTCTCTAAAGAACAGAGGTCTTTTTCAGATTCTATTCAACCGAAGAAGATTCTGCTCTCATGCAAATTTAAGAATTTTGCCTAACTTGAATGAATTTGAAGAACTTAAGAATTCCAGTTTAGAGAAATGTAGCTCTTTTTATGAAGGTTATTGTTTTGGAAAACTGTTTTCAGTTTCGTGTAAGACATTTTAAAGAAACCGTATAAATTAAGATGTTTCGAATGCATTTGAAAACAATTATAATACATTTTTGCGATATTACATCATAATTCAGTTTATATAAATTTGGCTCCTTTTGTTACCTGCATTAGCTTACGTATTCAACGCAAATGAAAGTTTCATTTAACAGCAATTTTTAATTTCTAAAACGTTCGTCTGATAATTCTTCCAGGTGACTCAATTCGTGTTTCATTGGGAACGTAACTGCATGTTGTTATGGCTAATAATTATGTTCATAGTGGGATTCCTACACATATTTCGACAAAAATTTCTAATAATGTCCCATTGTTACTTAAAATTAGGATTTTGTAACTTCTACATATTCAGATGCCAAATTAAGATATCCATTGGTATTAAGAGAGAATCAGTGTGTTTTACTTAAATATTATTTATAAATATATTCTGAAGCAAAAACATATACAGTTTTTAAATTACCCAGACATTCCTAGAAAGTTATTCCATTTCTTCCAAATATTTTTGTAAACACAGAGTTTTGGAGCTATAACAGCAAAGAGACCAAATGTAATTTACATATGTAAAAAATTCAAAATGACATTTTGAATACATTTTTCAAGAAATTTTTTATATTGTATTGTATGTAATTAAGTTAGCATTAAGCATACGTGGAACGGGTCTCGTGTGCCATATATTTAGCTGGCCATTTCTACTCTAAGTAATGCTTTTTAATTGCCTCCATGAAGAACTAAGTCAAGTAAAAAATCTAAAAATGTATAATTACGAGTTATGTTCCAAAAGTTCTAGGAATTTAGGTATACTTTTCTATTTCATCAATTTCCATCAATATTACAATGCAATTATTATAACATAATCCCTGTTTAATTTAATACACTTATTCCAACACAAAATTTACTTTTTATGCTATCCTCAAAGAACGTTTTCGGTGTTTCCTCAATCCAGTTACTTATGACATGGTTAGATTCTCAAATCAAACACCCCCATAAAGGTTTTTTCAAATGCAGAAACTGAACACTCCTCGCAGACGTTGAACAATTTCTGAAGATTTCACACTCTTTGCTAAAAAAAAACCCTTAGTGTTGCAAAGTTCTAGGAAATGAACTATAGCTCATTTCCTAGAACATTGGAAGCATCATACGTAAATTAAAATTTACTTTAAGTGGCGATATATATATGCTATTATCATTTGTAAAAGCATATATAAGAAAAGACGCAGATCAATATTATAAATTTTAAAAGTTACTAGTTTTTTTTTTCAGAAGCTTGTTAATCATTCAGTTAACTCGATAATTGTACTCGATAACATTATATAGAAGATTATTGAATAATTTTTTTGATATTGTGTTAATATTATTTATTCTACATGAGTAAAATACGTTATTACGTGTATTCACGGTCATACAATTTTTTTTAATTACTGCCTTACGAATTCATACATAATGGAATAAAAACTTGTGTCTAGTTTAATTTACCATTCAAGATCTCTTATGAGGTGCTCATTCTAAGGCTCCGTAAGGAACTATGTAGTTGCTCTGGGAAATTCTGCTTAGGCAGTAGAGCCTCAGAATAACATTATAGTATCGCAGTCTGGTTCAAATCAGCCCACAACTCAAGTCAGACTAATCTGTTAGGCGTCAAATTCTTATTTTCATCAGAAATATCCCGTTACATGTATTTGAATTTCATTAGATGAATTGCACGTGATAAATCTAATGAATTAGATCACATTTCTTTAAATTACACTGGAATACCAGTCATTACCATCATCCAAGCTATATTTTCTATTTGCTTAGTGTAAGGTTTCACATCATCAGACCTGATTCTTAAAACTGTTTCTAACTCAGACCTGTTAACACGAAAATAACAATTTACACATTAAAATTTCTTATACTTTTACAAGATGATTCAAAGCTATAATTATATAAGGTCTGTAAACACTGAAATATAATCTCAGTGAAGCCGGGATGCAAAATAATGTAATTAACATAAAGATGTATTATTAGTCACGACTTTTATTAGGAACTTATCTATGCAACGTTCTTTTTAATTACGGCTATATGCTACGGGATTTCATCTGAAATAAATCTTAAAATCCTTTTAATAATGTTTTGAAGTGCAGTCATCTTTACCAAACGCTGTCTGAAGATGAAGTGAATAGATGGTATCAGACGGTAGCTCTGCAAGGATAATTGCTTTCGGACGGTGTCTGTTTTAGTTTTAGAATGTAATTGCATGACTTCTATGGGTTCTGAGCTAATGGTAACCCCATACTGATTTTAGATTAGAAGTGATTAAGCTTCCAAGCTATAATCTAATGGTAACATTTTTTTAAGATAAGAAAAATGTTAGAAATGGTTTCCAGTTAGAAAAAAATAATGTTTGGTTGGAATACAACGTTTGCCTTTCTTCCAGATTAGGCTAGTGTATAGAATGGTTTTAAGGTATTTTAAGTTAGAAATGATTACCTTTCCAAGTTAAAATCCACTGTTTGCTACTATGTTGGGTTTCATGCAGATATTAATATTACAGATTAGGAATAATGGTATTTCTTGACAGATTAGCTTAAAGGCGAATGGCTATAGTGATAGTTCAAAAACAGAGTCAAATGTTCATGATCTCAAATAAGCTTTGCGTTTTCAAAAATGAGTTCTATGTGTTTTCTCTTAATGGTCTTTTTATAGAAATTAATTGGTAAAAATATCTTATTATTTAACTAATAACGAATCAAGTTGAAAAATTTTTTATCCAGTTTGTATCTTTATGAAGATGACGCGATATTTTGATCTATGTTTTTAAGCTAACAACGAAATTAAAATACATCTTTGTAAATAAAAAAGTGGATAATTTCTTGATTATTTTATGGAGTTTAACTTGTATTCTTCAAGTATTAAAAGGATTACTAAATAATGTTATCTTATTACCTTATTTTAAGCACTTCAGATACATGTACGATCTTAAGAGAAAAATCTGTGCCGGTTCTTTTATAAATTGCGTCAGATTTCATTATTCTTACATCCAGTTACGCTCTTTAGTACAATGATAAGTTTTCAGTTCATTGTTAATAATAAAAAGTGTTTATATACTTTAAAAGAACAGAAACTGAATCAGTTTTATAAGAGAAATTAAATTTGCAATTTGAAAGTCCTAAAACATAAAAAAAGGTTTTTGAAAATTCTAGGACGTTCAGAATAAGCTTAAGTTTTATATACTTTGACACTTTTCGCAATTTAATTAAGTAAAGTAAAACGTTCGAGAACTCTATCCATTAAAGAATTAGATGTTATATATACACTCACGTTTGTGAAAATTGCAACACCAAGAAGGAATCGTCATAATTGAATGCAATTTAATACACAGTTGAGTGGTAGTAGTACAAATAAATGATTAAATGTTCAAAGCAAACAAACAAGAACAAGAGATCAGAATCAGTATTTTGTGTGGCCACCACGCGCCGCAATAAGTGCTGCTACACGACGTGGCATGGAGTCAAACAAAGTTTGAATGTCTGACTGAGGAAGAGCATTCCATATCGTTTGTACGCGTACCCAAAGTTCGTCTGCAGACGCAACAGGACGAGGATCACGAGCAAGACGCCGACCAATGACATCCCACACATGTTCAATTGGCGACATATCCGGGGAACACGCAGGCCAAGGAAGAAGCTGTACCTGCTGCGCTGCAAAGAAGGATTTAACAATCCGAGCAGTATGAGGGCGGGCATTGTCCTGTTGAAATACAGCGCCTGGCAAGCTTTGAAGGAAGGGAACAGCTTCGGGCTGTAGAACTTCACGGATATACCGGTTGCTGTTCAGATTGCCCACAATTCGTAGCAATTGAGATCGTCTATGATATGCTATGGCGCCCCAGACCATAACTCCGGGTGTTCGTCCACTGTGGCGTTCGATAATGCACTCCGGAAGGTGGCGTTCACCGGCATAGCGTCTCACACGAATGCGGCCATCATGGTACCACAAATTAAAGCGGGATTCGTCAGAAAACACGACATGCTGGCAATCAGCACGCCAGTCTCTATGCTGATTGGCCCATTGTAGCCGCAGGCGGCGATGGTCGTGCGTTAGGGGAATCCTGTATAAAGGTTAGGTGAATCCACACTGCAGCAGACGTCTACGAATTGATGAAGCACACAATGAAACACCTGTAGCTATTGACCACAGTGCTGCCAATTGTCTAGAGGAAGCTGTACGGTCCGTCCGCGCCATGCGGACCAGGTGTCTATCATCGCGAGCTGACGTCACATTTCGGAGTCCACTCCCGGATTTCCGAGTTGTCCGACACTCGTCCGTCCACGCTTCCAAACCGCGCATCACTGTGCTGCTGTTACGCTGCACACGAGAGGCTACTGCACGATACGACAATCCAGCTTCACGAAGGCCGATGATTCTCCCTCGTTCAAACTCTGTAAGTTGTTCAAATCTCGCTCTCTTTCGTCGACGAGGCATAAGTACAGATTGAGTTAACGTTTACCACTAGCAGATAACCACCGATAACCATACACGCCTCGCTACAGCCGTCTATTTATTCGGATCCATCAGCCGTTCAGAGGGCGCTGCTCAGCATACGCATGCGCTACGGATTTGCAATTCTAATCATTTGCATATCATGCGCTACTTTGCATTTCCTGAAAATTTCAGCTCACTCGCGTAAGTCCTTCATGGTGTTGCAATTTTCACAAACGTGAGTGTATGTTGTTGTTGTTGTTTTTACTAATCCCCCTGGGGCAGGAAAGCCTACTCCATGTCCAAGAGACCTTGCTACACGAGTGAATTTCTGACATCATCCTGCTCAGCCGATAGCTGTCTTAGAGTGCCGTCTAACAATCCAGTAGGTGAGTGGGAGAGGTAGTGAGGGAACCGGCACCCGAGGAAAAGGTCCTTTTCCCTCCCGTTGAATTTCATGCATCAAAGGTGCCCGCTTCTGAATCTGATCCATGGCCGTTTGAAAAGATCTAGTTTTTTTACTCTGTAGTGACAGGTCTGGTGGCTCAGCAATATACCAGTGGAGACCAGAAAAAATTTTCCACTCCACGTTCGTTTTATTTCTGTAGTGGGAATGTATTTCAGATGTGCTTAAATCAGTGAAAGTAGGGGTAGTGGGATCACAACTTATCCTTGCAAGGTTATCAGCTATTTTATGTTGGTTTATATTGATTTATATTTTACTGACAGGTCAGGTTTATATTTTAGTGCTTTTTATATGGTTTATATTTTAGTGACAGGCCTGGTTGCTCAGCAATATACCAGTGGAGACCAGGAGAAATTTTCCACGCCACGTTCGTTTTATTTCTGTAGAGGGAATGTATTTCAGATGTGCTTAAATCAGTGAAAGTAGGGGTAGAGGGATCACAACCTATCCTTGCAAGGTCATCAGCTATTTTATTACCATACACCCCAACATGGGAAGGTATCTACTGCAGATATATTGATTTAAGCTGTCCAAGTTCAAAAGGTTCAAAATATGATATTTTGACCGGGCTTATCCATAATCTTAGACCAGTTTTTAAGGTACTGAATTGAGCTTCTACTGTCTGCCAGAATCTGCATAATGTCCCTAGTTGGACAGAGGGCATAATCAAATGTTTTGCTGATAGCGATAAGTTCCGATCTGAAGACGGAGCAATGATCGGAGTTCTTGATGCAGCATCTGATATCTCCTTCAGGGTTGTTACTATAAATACCACTCCCTGCTTTTACCCTTACTTGATCTACTTGCATCTGTAGAACTATATTACATTAAAAATGAACTATATTATATGAAACTGTAATAAAAATGAACTAGAAAAATGTTCGTTAGAAATAAACTAGAATGAACTATATTACATTAAAAATAATTGTTAGACATACTGTCCCAATTTCTTTCTGTTTATTTGATAAGCTTAATATGAAAGCGTTTTCCTCCATTAAAATTAATTAAATAGTACTGTATTATAGTTACATTTTGTAACTGGTAGCGTCTTGGAATACAATAATTATGGTAGATGCTTTGTAAGTAATACCTTCTGACTTTATATTAAAGACTAATTTTTACACGTAACGTGAATTTTTCTAAAAGCTGATTTTTCGCAAATTCAGAGAAATTTTCTAACATTCCTAACAGATATCAATTATTTTTTCTGCAAATATCGAATAAATCCGCGAATTTTTTCTTCCCCTCCAAAAAAAATATTTTTTAATTTCTATTACAACTGTTTGATTAATTTTGTATTTAATTCATATGTTTTGTGCTTTCCGGTAGAAATTCAGCAAAAATGGCACTAGAATTGATCCTATTCCAAAATCCAGACTAACTTCCAAACGGTTTTGAACATTGAATTAGTATAAGTTTTCCTGGGTTTTGAAGTAAGAAAATGGTTTTACGAAGTTATATGAAGTTTGCCTTTGTTGTCTGTCAAAGCCGATGAATAATTCTTTGTTGAACGATTGTTATTTATAACCGTGCTTCTTAATCCTTAGTTTATTTGAATATAGCAAACGATATGAGGACCATATTCCTAAGGAAAAGGATATCTTCATGTAAGACTTTCTAAAAGAAATTTGTTCGTAGTCACATTACAAATAGGGAAAACCACAAAAACTATGCACCTACCAGCTCTTTCACTTGATTTGAAACTCAGGATAAAATACCAATACTCAGCAGTACCTTTCAATGTTTAAGGGTTCAATGAAAGAGGCTGCTTTATTTATTTACTTCTTTCTTTGCAACAACCCCCTGATGACGATGTGGCAAAAGATTTCAATAAAATTTATTAATGCCCACCACTTTAAAAAGAAACCAAATTACGGGGAAATTTCATTTTCAGTTTTGGTTTTGGCGTACTTTTCTCCTCTATTGCTTGCACTTTGCCACTGCGTTTGTGTGTTTTGATTTTTGCATGGGGTTTATTCCGAATTAAATATGACATGAATTTTAAACTTTTTTTTAAATTTTATTTTATTTTGCATTATTGCCACCACTTGTTGCTGCTATCAGCGGGCAACCGGATTATGTTTTCGAAATTTTTCACTTTGCATTTATTCATTTATGTATATAGAGAGAGTAATTAGGATTTTTTGAAGCTAGAGACGTGTAAAATGTGCGGTGTCCTAGCCGGCACACGACCCATAGACCTCTCGAATACGCGTCGAGTATGCTTCCAATTATAGCACGAAGACATGCGGAAAAGAAGGAGAAAATACCTATATATATATATATATGTATTAATAAAATGCAAGGAAAAGACGGAGCAGCGTCCAGGCATAATAGCTATATAAAATAGAGAAACTTGCAGTCGAGGCGGTTTTAATTCCATTTTTATTTTCCAGTTGATTGATGTTCGTGGCCACATCACTTGGCACTCTAGTCGTGCCTATTCAAGAACATTTTCATTTTGGAAAGTATTGCGATAGGAAGCGCGCACAACGAAATAGCGACCAAGCAGTGAAGAGAGAGCAAATGAAGTGCTTAGTTAGCCAATATGGAAGCACACGAAGATAAAAGTTTTGGTTTGAGTTGACAGGTTCAGTTTCCAATTATTACGTCATCAGCGCTGCGCAGGCCATGCAAAATGGAATGATCTGGAAATGACGGAATCCAGAGAAGTTATTACGATTTTTAAAACAGAGGGAGAGAATTAAAAGGAATGAGGGGTTAATTTAAATTATAATTTTGATTTACATATTTTTTATCTTACATATATTTTTTCTCCGTGGTTCAATCATCCCAGCTTCGTCAACCATCTGCCAAAACGTGTAATGGAATAGCCTCACCATTCACCCACGACGTGTTGGAATAACTGAAATATTACATATATATACATATATATATATATATATATATTCCGCAAGATTAATTTATTCAGCACCAGAATTGCATATAAAAATACATGCATCTCATGTCTACAAACAGCAGAAATAGGTTACAAATTTTATTTAGTAAACAATTCATAGCACTAACAAGACATGCTCTATTTCTCGATTCATGAACCTTGAGATCAATTACCCGATTGAGTGGCTAACCATTCAATAGATATACCATATTTATACTGTTGTTAAAAAGACAGACCGAGAGAGCAAATCATGCAACTCAAGTTTATAAAATAGTTCTGATAATGGAGTTTAGTGACCGAGATACTTTGATTCAATCCATGGAAGGTTGACTTTCTATCAGAGTCAAAATTAAAACGTAAGAAGTCCAATTAAAGCTCATTTTACTCTAAAATAACATACTGAATACCCTCCCAATATCTGATAGGTTTATAAATGTAGATATTTGTTTAAAATGTGTAATATCTTTTCATTTCTTATATAAGTAATTATTTATGCTGTTACTTGCATTTCCGATAAGCATACCCCTTTCCGCAAAGAAGTAATCCCAATGCAAATCCTCGACCGCGAAATCATTAGTATAAATACCAGGCTGCGAAAATTTCCCAAATTTTCAATACGTAAGCCGCGACCGCAGCACTGTCTTTTTCTCCGCCATAAAATTACTTATCTAATAATAACATATTCCCTAAAAGATAGGAAGGGCTGTGTGTATTCCTTGTAGGAAAGCCCAGATTATTCGGGGATGTCCCAAATGAGTTTTTTCAAAAGAAGTTTAGAAATGAAAATCGTATATCGTTATTTGGAATCTTGCTAAAGAAATCAGCAGAAAGGTCTCGGATATAAATTCTATAACATTTATAAAATTTCCTAACATGTTGCATATCAAAATCACTTTTAAAATACAAGCACTTTTACAAGTGTTCTTTTTTTTTAAATATGCGTTAATATAAACAACATACCGTTCATAAGAGGAAAAGTAAACGAAAAGATAATGGCAAAATTAAAAGGATTTTCAATTTAATCTAGAGAAGTCATATTTCGAGAAAAACGAAATTAAGAAAAGCGAGTGAAAACACTTAAAAAAATTGGAGTTTTTGCTACCCGTTTAGTGAGATTCTGTACAGGCTTTAATGTTTGAATGAAAACTGAGTAAATGCGTTTTAATTAAAGAGCATGGTACAAAATAAAGTTATGAGAAAGGTTTATACAAAAAAAGGAAGCTCTTCATTGATATCTTTCTTTAATCTGGTTTTAATTATAATTAAAATAATACGTAATTTATGTAATCAAAACCAAAACGTAATTAAGCAAATTGTGAATTATACAAAACAAATAAAAGAAAAAATTACAGCTTTTGATAATGTCTTGCCATGTATCTTACAATGTATTATCATTGATCATATTACAATAGTTACGAACAAATTTAATCGATCTTAATTACAATAGTTACGAACCATTAAGAATATATTACGTTGATTACTAACGAACATTTGGTAGTGTCTTAAAAATGAACTGCATAAATTATTACACAAATTTTAATATTTATTGTTTAGTGATAAGCTGTTCTCACAATTCAGATTATATATCTGTGTGCTAAAGCTAGTTTACGAATGAAAGGCAGAAAAAGAATGTTTCAAATCATGAATATTTTTATGTTTAGTTATAAATATACGTGTGAAAAAGTAGCCATTTTATTCTATGAGTATTGAGTAATAGTCCCGGGAAGGAGATGTGCCCATGCACGTTAATAAGATTAAAAAGGATATGATAAATAGAGTTAATTTTGTGGCATCCAAGCTTGACGCTAAAGAAACTCATGATTAATTTAGCAGTCTTAGTCCTTATAGATTTTATTTGATTTTTAAAACATTTTATTCATTACTGGTAGATAGACTGTTATTGCAAAGAGCCGTATGTTACAAAGAATTTGCAATTAATTATTTTTTTCATAAAAACAACAAACATAGTAGCAGCAAAACAAATAAAAGAACATAGTTGTTGCAAAAAAAAATATCGATAAAACAAAAACAGTTGTTGCAGAAAATCTAAATAAAACAAACCTAGTTGTTGTAAAACAGATAAATTAAGAACATGTTTGTTGCTTTTCGTAGAAACGACAGGTTTTTTGTTTTTCATTAGAAACAACAAATATACCTTGTGGCTTAGGATGAATGACTCCAAAGGTTCTGATGAAATCGATACGTTATTCAGCGCAGTATTCTTACTTAGTTCGAAATAACAATACAACAATGTTTTAAGCACAATTAGTAGTTAAATTCCATACTCAGATCTGGAGAGAAACCTCTAAAAATTATTATCACTTTTGTTCTTTTCATTCACTGTTTCTTCTCATAAAGTTTTCAATATGTCCCTTTCTTTGACATGTTTTGTCATAATAAATTAATCATCACTGGATATGCAAAACATCTCTCTGTGACTCTTCGTATTTTCTCAACGTTACATGAAAGAAACTTTTATGTAGAAGTCAAACATATATCCACTATTAAAGATCAAAAAGAAAGTAAAACGTATTACGAAACTTAAAAATTTGAGTACAGCGCTGCAAAAAGTAAGGAAATTATTCAACATACTTCAAGATGATTCTATGATTGGTATCTCTTAAACTGTTTGGTCATAGAGTCATAGGTAAATCCAGTTCAAATGAATGAAAATGTGCCAAGCTTCCAGACCAAAGCAATACGGCTGAAATGCGTGATATCTAGAAAACAATCAATGACACTTTATAGGCAACTATCATGTGACACTTTCACTAAAGCTACGAAAAATTTTCGTACTTCTCTGTACTGAAATTTTCATTTACTGTTGTTCTAAATGCTATTGCAGAAGTTCTGATCATAGAAAAATGTTATTTTTCAGATAAGCCAAAAATAATTGCCAGACTTGTATCAATTTAATTATTTTACCTGATGAAAAGAAACAACGAAAATCTCTTTCCCGGATCAATTTGTTTCAAAGATTGCTTGAAATTACACTCACGTTTGTGAAAATTGCAACACCATGAAGGACTTACGCGAGTGAGCTGAAATTTTCAGGAAATGCAAAGTAGCGCATGATATGCAAATGATTAGAATTGCAAATCCGTAGCGCATGCGTATGCTGAGCAGCGCCCTCTGAACGGCTGATGGATCCGAATAAATAGACGGCTGTAGCGAGGCGTGTATGGTTATCGGTGGTTATCTGCTAGTGGTAAACGTTAACTCAATCTGTACTTATGCCTCGTCGACGAAAGAGAGCGAGATTTGAACAACTTACAGAGTTTGAACGAGGGAGAATCATCGGCCTTCGTGAAGCTGGATTGTCGTATCGTGCAGTAGCCTCTCGTGTGCAGCGTAACAGCAGCACAGTGATGCGCGTTTGGAAGCAGTGGACGGACGAGTGTCGGACAACTCGGAAATCCGGGAGTGGACCCCGAAATGTGACGTCAGCTCGCGATGATAGACACCTGGTCCGCATGGCGCGGACGGACCGTACAGCTTCCTCTAGACAATTGGCAGCACTGTGGTCAATAGCTACAGGTGTTTCATTGTGTGCTTCATCAATTCGTAGACGTCTGCTGCAGTGTGGACTGCGCGCACGGACTCCTTTATACAGGATCCCCCTAACGCACGACCATCGCCGCCTGCGGCTACAATGGGCCAATCAGCATAGAGACTGGCGTGCTGATTGGCAGCATGTCGTGTTTTCTGACGAATCCCGCTTTAATTTGTGGTACCATGATGGCCGCATTCGTGTCAGACGCTATGCCGGTGAACGCCACCTTCCGGAGTGCATTATCGAACGCCACAGTGGACGAACACCCGGAGTTATGGTCTGGGGCGCCATAGCATATCATAGACGATCTCAATTGCTACGAATTGTGGGCAATCTGAACAGCAACCGGTATATCCGTGAAGTTCTACAGCCCGAAGCTGTTCCCTTCCTTCAAAGCTTGCCAGGCGCTGTATTTCAACAGGACAATGCCCGCCCTCATACTGCTCGGATTGTTAAATCCTTCTTTGCAGCGCAGCAGGTACAGCTTCTTCCTTGGCCTGCGTGTTCCCCGGATATGTCGCCAATTGAACATGTGTGGGATGTCATTGGTCGGCGTCTTGCTCGTGATCCTCGTCCTGTTGCGTCTGCAGACGAACTTTGGGTACGCGTACAAACGATATGGAATGCTCTTCCTCAGTCAGACATTCAAACTTTGTTTGACTCCATGCCACGTCGTGTAGCAGCACTTATTGCGGCGCGTGGTGGCCACACAAAATACTGATTCTGATCTCTTGTTCTTGTTTGTTTGCTTTGAACATTTAATCATTTATTTGTACCACTACCACTCAACTGTGTATTAAATTGCATTCAATTATGACGATTCCTTCTTGGTGTTGCAATTTTCACAAACGTGAGTGTAGATATAGGGTAGACATAAATAAATTTACGAATTTCGTCCTTTTTACAAAGGAGAATTTAAGCCTATATTTACGTATTCATGTTATGCACTATTTCTTGACTTAAATAATTAACTTTGAGAAATTTTCATCCCGAATGTTATTACTTGTCTCTCGCAATATTTTGATACGATTGACAAATACTTTAGCTAATTATCACAGGAGATCTCAAGTAATTTTCATTGCATGTAGACTTTTTTCAAGAATTATATTTCTTTTTGAGATCCTTTTTTTTTTCATGAAGCCTTTTTTTAACAATTTTTTCTACACAAAAATGTATTTGTATGTATTTTTATGAAACACACTAAGCAATCAGAATTGTCGTAGTCAAAACATCTATCTTATTGTTTAAGTGTTTTGTTAGAAGCATGGGACTATGATTAATTTTTTAGCAGATGTAGTTGAGCAATCATTTTGAAACATCCTGAACAATTCGTAACCCTTTAAAGCTAATGAGATGGGTTTGCATCATATTACAAACATTACGCAAATATTGCTTAAAATATTGATTACATACAAAAATTTATTTTATTTTTTTATTTTAGGAAGCATTTTATATTTTTCTTGAAAGGAACTGTCTCATTCTTATGAGACATTAATATTATTATGTTTGTCTTGAAGTAAACGTACAAAATATTATGAAAATATTTAACTTCGCAATCATGCAAAAGTTTTAGCCCAAACCAGCGTTAGCCCAGAAGGGCTATTAGTCTTGAAACGGCATTTTGCGCCGTATCGCTTTAAATGTTCGAATGACTTTTCAAATTGTTGCCACCAAATATTATCCCTGTATTATAATTGAAAAAAAAACTAAATAAAAAAAATCTGAAAGGTTTCAGATTCTAATTACGTCCAAAGGGGCGTTTATTTAACATTTTGTGTGTTACCTTTATTTGTTAAATACCATGTTCTTCGCACTTAACCATAAAATTCAGTTGAACAGCAATATCGCAAAATAATTTTAAATTGTGCGTATCTTTAGAAATTTCGGTACACGCTCTCACGCGCTGGAGATAAAAATGTTTTTCTGTACAACGTTGGTATTGCTGGCTTTGAAATATTTGAGTTTGTTAATGAAAAATTCGTTAAAGTTTTAGAGAATATTGTTACGAATTTCACATTTATTAAGAAGTTTTAGAGAATATTGTTACGAATTTCACATTTATTTGGCTATTTATTTAGAACTGCAATTAAAATTCCTTTTTATTTTCCCGTGCAACGCACGCAGACGATTTTTGAAGAGAAAGCTACGTCAAAAAAAAAAAAAAAAACGCAAAAAAGAAACATAAGCACTAAATTGAAAAGCGATACGCCGTTTCTTGTGAAACAACGCAAAACGCCCAAACGAAAGTAATAGTCCTTCGGGACTAAATCCCTTTGGACTAATAATGAAAAATTACGTGAATGTATGTATGTTTCCCACACCGTGGAAGAACAACGATACCTAGAGCCATCAAATTTTTAATAAAGTAGTTCTCCACCGGAACATGGACATCTGGAAGCCCGAATTTGGAATTTGTTTTATTTTATATTTTATATTTTGTAAAACTTTAACGAATTTTGGATTAAAAGACTCAATAATTTCAAAGCGAACAGGGGCAACACTGCAAATGGATAAAACATTTTTATCTTCAGCGCGGAAGACTGTCAATCGGAAATTCTAAAGATATGCTGTTTCCAAATATTTTTAGCCCAATGTGGTATTAGCCCAAACGCTCTCGAAATATGTATGTGTCTGTAAATAAAAACTCACCAATTGGACGTAATATAAAATTTGAAAACTTTAAGATTTTTTTTAAATATTTTCTTTGTTATCGTAACTCTTTTTTTCTAATTTCTATCAATAAAATAAAATTTTATCACTAGGGTTTTCATTCGCGCACAAAAAAGTGCCATACTTTTCATTGTTTCATGAACACAAATATTCTACGTAGAGAAACAATATTAAAATTACTCAGCTTTCTTTAATCTACGGTAATAAAGGTCATATAGCATTTTATATTGGAAATTCAAGATTTCGAATTTATAAACTTCATCACGCGAGCGTCAGTGTGTTTTAAATGCTCAGCGCTATTCTTATTAAATATTTTCAGGCAATTGTCTATCTCATTACAATCTATTACTATCTCAATCAGCACAAAAGACTACAATTTTCTGAATGTGAAAGTTATTTCTAAATACGGCAAGGAGTCCAAAAAATTTCAAAACATTTATCATATATTATATTGAAAGAGTAAAACATATTTTTACGTAACTTATATTACAAAGTAATTTTTCATACACTGTGAATGATATTGAAAGAGAACTTTATATTTTTACTAAACCTAAATGTGATACAGCACGTTAGCAGAATAAAATTTATCATCTATGTAGCGGAATTTTCAGTCTGTTTTAAGACAAAATTTCGGAAATATTGCACCTAACCTATTCATGTAAAGTTATATAGGACTTCAGAATTTTGTTTACATGTGACTTGTATATCATCGTCTTGAATATTATACTGAATAGCATGTACCTGTAATCAGTGAAATTTTGACTCTATTTTGTTCATAAAGTGTAATGTGTGAAGTTTTTCGAAGTGTATTTTTACAAGTACTCAGTTTTGTTTTTCTAATTCTGTGTTTAAAAGTCCTTTAACACCTTAATGTATATAATAGGTATTTTAAGCAAAATATTAAACTATATCATTTTAATATTTTGTAAAGTTTGTTTGTAAAATAACTTGATTTTTACAAATAAGCTTTACAAATAAAAGATATTTGCATTTGTATGTACCGAAAATTATTCCATATCTGTATGTCAGCTTTTTATTATGTGTTTACAAAAAGTAAGAGAGATGTATTTTAAAAATTATTTAGTAAAAGAAAGGAAAACTGCGTCATCTAAAAATTTGACTATGTTTTCATTGCAGTTAAAAAACAAAAATGAAATTATTACACTTTAGTAAAGTTAATGTATTTAAGTATTCACATAATTATGATCTTAATTTATTATAATTATGTGGAAATAATTAAATAAATAATAATAAATTTATTATTATAATTATGTGAATTTTTAAGCAGTTATTTGGCAGAATAGTTAAAAGATAAAATTCAACATGAAATGTGTAATTAATATTTACTTAATTACATCTTTAGTTTTGTAAATATTCAACATAAACTTTTCCTACTTGTACTTTTTTATGAAACTTCGATTTTTCACTCTTCAACTCGAAGAAACTTTATTATTATTAGAAACCAAAAATTTTTAAGTAAGCAGATCATTGAGCCCATTATTTTTCATTATGCTACAAGTTTTATTTTGAGTTTAAAGAGAGAAAAGGGATGCTAATGATATGTATTTAATTTTCTTTACCAAATGTCCCCTTTTATGTCTAAATTTGAAAATGATAAAAAATATGATGTAACTCATTATTTCAAATATTAAATATTATTTCAGAATCCTATCTAATCAGCATATGTTCTGTATCATTTAAAAATTTCATTATTTTGTAAAAACGTGTTTTATTAATTCAATAAAAGAATCCAAACTGACGTTTTAAAACATATTATTTTCCTAAATAAGCTTTAGAAAATGTAAAAGCGTTTCCTCATTTATCTTCTGAGTTATAATAATTGGAATAATTTAAAATAAGGGTTCGGATCCTTACCTATAAATGGCCTTTAATTGGAAATGTTTTTGGTAGCCCTTCTCATATGAATTTATGGTAAAAAAAAGCCAGTCTTATTGTCTAAAATGCATACAAAAAGCTGCTATCAAATAAAAATAACTCTTTTATTTTAATTTATTTTTAAGTGATTACGCCAAAGCCTCGAGGGCTATCTCCTAAGGGGAGGGATGCTCGCAGGATTCGAGCCTCGGACCCAGCTGCCACTGTTCAGCGACTTTACCGATCGGCTGCTGATAGGCCTTCTTCAGTTTAGGACTAAGATAACCTGTTATTTTCGTAAACCAAATTATATGAAACATTCATACACTCTTCTATGATTATAAGGTTCTATGGTTACAAGAATTGTTAATTTGCTTCCACAGTATTTTCATGATATTTCAAAATAATTATTGTTATTAACTAATTAACTCCTAGCATCTTAATACTGTATATCTATCATTTCTTTTTAAGTTAGCAAGTTTCGAATATTCAACAGTAAAATGTGAAGTCAAAATCTAATTTACTAAGGTGTTAAAAAACAAAACGTACAGCTTTGATTTCTATTAGGATATTTATTAAAAATTCTAACGTTTTCCACTCTGAATCTCATTTGAAATGAATTTTTAACCCTTTATTTCAATGAGAGCTTGATATCTTCAATGAGAGCTTTGTGAGCAGTTATTATTCAATAGCAAATGCTACCCTACCTGAACTATTATTTCTGTAGAAGGTTAATAAGCAGCATGTCGAATGTTCTGTAGAAGGTTATTCTGTAGAAGGTTAATTACAGCATGATTATCTTCGTATCAATTTTGCAAATATTCAACAAAAATATTTCAGGATAGTTAATATCTTAGTTAATGGCATAATTAATAGCTTACATATTAAAATATTGATAATCGTCATCAAATACGTGAAATATTCTAATGAAAAACGTCCTACATTAAGTCGGGAAAACTTCAGATCACTAATAACGACGCATGATATATCAGAACACACCACCCACTGTGTAATTTTTTATTAAGAAAATTTAGTTTTTTTTCTAAATCCGTATGTAATGTTACAAAGATTCTTAGATTATACCATAAACAATTAATTGTTCTTTTAAACTGCTTGCTAGACTGAAAGAAGCAATAGTTTCTTCAACGCAACAAAAGGATGAAGAAAATTATTTTCGATAACCACTTCGTTACATGAAGTTAGCCACTTATTAGTGTGACGACTTTAGCACCACGGAACTCTTAGTTCGTCCTGTTTTTTGTTTCCAGCGGTTAAATACGCTGGCAGCGTGGTCCGCTCCTAATGTTCTTCATGTGTAACGTGAATTCTGGCTTGTTTCAATAAATCCTCTACTGTAATCCCTCCCATTTGTTTATATTAAACTCCTGTAATTTATCAAAGTCAATTATGTCTTGAAATTAGCACCTCGATTTGAGCTTAAATGTAATAATAAAGTAAAAGTTGGATGGCCCATTAAAATACTCAGTGTGCCATATTTCGTTCTAGACTGATGTTCATGATCTTCTAGTAAACGCTCTTTTTAAGCATTGAAAAAGGGATAACTGACTCTTAAGGTTTCCAACTGAACGAGGGCTAAAAATGTGCGGCTACTTACGAAAAAGATATTTTATGTCTTCTGACTACATAATTATTATGAAAACTACGGGGAAAATTTATGAATACATGCAAAAACGTTTAGTCTAAAAATTAGGAAACCATTTTTTGTTATTTTATTAAAACGTTACGATTCTCAAAGCTTGAAATTTAGTAATTTTAATAATAATAAAAATCAGAAACAAAGAAATTTTAGAAACATCTTTAACTCAAAAAACTGAGTAAAACTTATGATATCTGTGACAAATTAAGGGTTTTATTAAATTAAAGATATATTTTACTAATTGCTGTCTAATATATTTTAAACTTCCTCTATAGCTTTGAATATTATGTAATTTTTATAGCTTGAAATATGCACTAAATGTAATATGAAGTGTACTGTAATATATAAATATATGAAATGTTTCTATATTCATGTATATTCACTCATATTTGGAAAATAAAATACTTTCATTGTGATAGAAAAATATGTTAATTTTTGCAGTCTTTATATTAGCATTAAATTTTCAGAAATAAAATGAAGTAAGTTCTCAGAAATTTATTACTCGAAACTATATACATATTCGTTTATATCAAGACTATATATCTTTGAAATGGAAGCTAGTATATCAATTTGAGAATTGCTTACCTTTCAAATTCATAATTCTTTGAACAATTAGATGTATTATGGCGGCTTTGCCGTAATATTTGATTTCAACTCCTCAATCATAGCTAATTATCTAACTGTAACTTTCCTCGGTCTATTTTTCTCGTGTTACTCAATGTAAAAAATAAACTAATAACTTCTATAAGTAGCACAGAGAGATGTAAAATAAACCAAAATTGCTTCTCTCACTATAATGGATTTACAAAATAAAAGCAAATTCCAGACTTCGCAGACAGTTACAATCAAATAATTTAATTACTTAAAACACACTCCAAAGTTCTGGAAGAAAACTTCTATGTACACAGTTTGAACCCATTTTTTTTTCCAAAACCTCAAATTTACTGGACTTCCATTCTTCTTAGCAATTCTAATGATCATACAACTAAATCATATTAAATGATTAGCATGCAAGCAAAAGCAGATAAGAAGACGGTAGTAAATTGTGAGAACACAATTTTCTCACTGAAGGATATAATCGTCATCCATTTGATCGTAATTTGATTCGTCATCGAATAGCTGCACGTGGGAATAAAATCACACGGAACTGGTTTTTCGCTCTCTTTCTGACGATGAAGCTAAACTGGAGAGTAGTGTTTCGGTCCTCGCTCTTCCCGTAATGGAGTGTGAGAAGGTAAGACACAGTTGAGGCTAAAAGAAATAGCACTAGGTACAGAGGACGAGAAAAGAATCAAGTCGGCATGTTCTTAAAAGTTTCGAAGTGATGTTCTTCTACAACATTTGTGCTTGTCATCAGGATTTTATTATTCTGCGCATTTGCGCAATCCTTTATCGTAACTGAAACACGTGATGTGATGCGAATTTTACAAAAAGTGTGGTGTAGCTGAAAAAGGCTTAATGCTCGAACTTAATAATCGAAGTGAATTCCATCTCAACGAATATATTTTGCAGAAAATAAGCGATACATCTGAGCAACTTGACAACACGAGTGCAAGTGAGAATTAATATTTACGAAGAACCATAGCCTACGATGCAGACAGATTATATCCGAAAGTAACTGAATGCACGTGTTGTGTGCGTAGCCATATTTAACCTAGTATAAGATGTTATTCATGAATGAATGATTAAATAAATTAATTTGCTGTAATCGCGAGTGTATTTATTAAAAGGCGCTGTACCAAGTAGTAGGTAAGTGATATGTTTTATGTATTTCTCTTTTTAGGGTTATTAACACAATGTTAGGCCAGCAATTATTGGACACACGTGATTTTCTTTTCGACGCCTAGAGCGTATCTCGTTTAGTACCAATTACACACCACCACTTAATGGTGGCACCCCATGATATAAATGTGTTAATAAAACAAAAGGCTTACGTTGCTCTCCATATTTATAACTCGCTGCCATTTTGCTTAAACATGAGCTTTTAAAAGAAAAGGGAATTTTCAAACAATATTTTTCTTTTCTTTTTTGAAAATTCTTTCAAAAAATAAAATTGTAAATTCTTTTCAAAAATAAAATTTTCCACCTTTCTGGAATACACTATATAATGTCCACTTAATTTCTCTTTTTTTTAAACCAAAGAATCAAAATCCTTTCGTTAGTTGCTTTAATGTTGGTGTTAGCTGTTTTTAAACATACAATGTGCCCAAGACGACCACCGCTGAAGGTCATCAGTATTTGGGAACATAAATAAACGTCATTATTAACAATTATATTATTTTATTTTATAAGACAGGCATTCGCAAAGCAAGCCAAATATCTGTATTAAGGCGTCCACTAAAATGTTTAATTTCATTATCAAGTATTTTATATACTAATAAAGCAAGGAGTTATACTTACAATTCTTTAATCCGTAAATGATTCATCATATTCCAAAAGTGTTTATCCGCTTCGCAACTAGCAAAGTATAACAAAATAGTGTTCGAGGAAAGACAATGCTGTTTATTTTTGTTTTCGACGTTACTGCAAGTTTTCGCGCTTCTTTCGAAGTTGACAATTCAGTATATTTAGGCATTTCGTTATTTATTTTAAGTTTCGTCAATCTAAAGTCATGAATCTTAAGATTAATGTCTCTGCAAACTAAAACGTAAAACCATCATATTCAGAACTAATTTAAAAATTGCTGGAGATAGTGGTGGTGACTGCTAGGAAAGGAGATCTCAGCCTTTAATGGATAAAAATTTCAAAACCACTGAGTGTTTCTGAAATTGCTGAACGACGTTTACAGTATAAAGTCTTTGTAACTTCATTTTTCGATGTTATTTTAAAATATCATGCCCATTGAGAATATTAAGAATATGTTTTAATTCTTTGCTGAAACAATATCAATCTAACAATGTACTTTGTTTTTACAAACTCCAAGAGCTCTAAATAAAGTCAACATATTATGTAAATCGATAATAGTCATCATTTACAGTCATCTTTCCAAGGATGACACCTCCACAAACGACCAAGTTGGTCTAGAACCGCTGACGGTCATCTTATAAAAAAGTGCTTGCCAACTAATGCGATGAAACTAAGGCTTTGTTCAGATGTCGTCATAAAGCTTTCTGGTTTGTGGTTATGTCGTCATAAAGGTTTCTGGTTTGCGGCATAAAAGGCATTGTGTCACATTCATACCTATTTAGCTAGGACACAGTTTAAATGGAGGACATTTATACCTATTTAGCTAGGAGAAAGACAAAGTTGCGCATACGCAAATTTATAGCTGACTCAGCTAAACCATCGACCGATGCCCTCTTCGCTGTGATTGGTGATTCTTATACCAACTTGTTATGACGTTAAAGAGTTAGAACTTCTACTCAAAATCTTTAAACCAGTTTTCTGACGTAGCAAGATCTGTTGCTTAGAAACGAAGCTCAATTTAAAACTGTTATGACTTTAAAACCAACGTGTGAACGATGCTTTAGTGACTAGCGATGTACGATCTAAGGAACTGGAATTGTGCCGCAAAACATTTAGCTGCAAAATCTTGAATAGGGGTGATGGTACTGAAGAGCTAAGCCAACAGCATGTTCTTTTTCCGCTTTATTGTTCTTTCCAAGCTACTCACGACTGAAGCTCTCTCCCAGAACATCATAGACGCCACTTATCACATTGCCATCTCCCTCACATTTTGCATCTGCGACTCAGAAGATTATTACTTTGCTTCGAAAATAAACAACTGAAAACGAAATATTTAAAATGAACAAGGAATACTTTGATATAAACAAAACGTCTACGCAAAATTATATGCGATACAAAATTTTTGTCAAGTATTAGTGACTAAAGATGTATCAATTACGTATTTTTCCTTAAGTTTGTTTCTTTTATTTCGCGCTTATTGCTGCATAAGAAGACATACATAAAACGAATGTATAGTTGGAATATTTATGTATTAGAATATAAAAACTTTGAAAGAGATATTTTAATATTTGATTCTCTAGTATGAATCTGAAAAAATTTTACATGTTAATAGAAAATCTTCCTTAATAGCATGCATGAAATTACTTATGCTTGTAAGGTGTGTCGTGACGCAAAAATGTTTGGGAAGCATTGTTACAGAAGACACACTACATTCTTAGAATGGTCATCAATTTTGCAGAAGAAACTGCTTAGTTCCCTCATTTATTTGAATTCCTTCCTCTGTTATCACTTTTATACAATAATATGATGAGCTTCATAAAACTGGATGAATTTTTATGAAAGATTCAATACTCCCGAAAGCATGATTATTATTATTTGATATATTATAAGTTATCAGAATAAACTGATATTAAAAAGAGAGTCAGTGTTTAGAGAGAGGAAGGTGTCATTAGTCCACTGAATGAGAAAATAGAGAATGAAAATGAGAAATGAAAACTTGAGAAAATTATTACTATTATTAATGCATAAATAAAGCAAGAATGTAATATTCTATGTTAATCATGATATCGCTTCTTATAATGACACTTCAAATGAAGAAATTTCGGCACTAAAGAAAACATGCAAAATAAGGTAAAAACAAAGCACAAAGATTCAAAAAGCAAATTTTGTAACCTGTTTATACTATAACTACTGTGGTTACCTTTCCAAATCAGTCTTATCTCCTATCATTAAATTGTTTCCATGTGATGTAAAATTATACTGAACTATATCATGAGACGGAACATTATTTTTTAACTAAACTGTAAGTGAAGCACATTTTGAAATGAAGTCATAAACAAGTTAATGACCATGTTGAAAGTTTTACATCTTAAACACATCGCTTCAAAGAGAAGCTACGATATATTACAAAAGCTTCCACCAAAAAAATATTAGAGGAAGAACGAGAAAAGAAACAAATATCTTAGTAAAGAAATTTTAAAAAAAATTAAAACTTAGAGATAGAAGAAACAGAGAGAAGAAAACTTAGAGAAAAACTTAGAGAGAAGAAACAGATACCTTCTTAAAGGTTTCGCGGTTCGCTAAAGTATTTCTAAAGTATTACTGCATGCTTCACCAGAAAAGATGCCGATGGAAAGCAGAAAAGGTATTTAAAGAGTTCACAGCTGATGCAGAAGCTTGCTCCAGTTCTGGATGGGTTTGAAACAAGTTCCTCAACGGTGGCAAATATACGCTGGTAAAGTCAATGCTGCTATTTACATCGTCTAGCAGTACTAGCAGGATAAATTCCCTTTCGTGAATTATAAGCGGCGTATGTGTGCCATTGTAAACGATGGCCGATGGATTGCTCATACACTAAAAAGTTTTCATGAGACTAAAACAGGAAGTTTTACGTTGTCTGTATAGTACTTCTGAATGAGAGCTATGAACATGCTTTTTTCAAAATGCTGCATGTATGGTGGCCGCCTCACAACGCTGAAGATTACCTTGAAATTCTTACCTACCAGAACTTCTGGAGAGGACTTTTGGCTCGCCGTGCATTTCGATTACCCCTCAAACCCACAGATGCTATAGGCTTATAAACATTGATGCTTACCCCCGGATATAAACCTAGGACCCATCACTAAGACAGTCAGCATCACTAACAACTATATAGGATAAGTGGCCATAAATAAGTGCAGGCTCGTAACACAATGCAGTTAGGATTACAATTTTTTACGAACTTTCATGAAAATAATAGTTGAGCATGGCACAACAGTCAACTCAGCCGCGAAAAGGTTTAGACGTAGTTCTTGTTCCTCGACAGCCAGTAATTTCTTTCAATATGGATAATAACATGCAGCGAACTTTGCACAGCTTAAGTACTTGCATCACTTGCAAAACAATGATGCTATCTCTTATAAAACGCTGCATAATGCTTGCTGAAATCTGCTTGAAACGTACCTCAGTGAACTTTTGCAAATATGAATGTAGTAGTGAACCTGTACCACCCCGTTATCTTTGTCTAATGCGAAGGGGTTTCCATAATCGCCTGTAGGTTCTCTGCCATTCAATGGTAGCAGTTTTGTGTGCATTCACAATTAGCGAAAAGTGCACCTCTTTAATCTGCAGGACACTTGACAGCGGGCTAATATTGCTTTCCATCTGTTCAAAAGCCGGGCTTGCAAATTCATCACGTTTCTCGAGATCAGAAAGTTTCAGTTTGTCTGTGTAATGTTGGGTATATCACGAATATGATCTGGATGTATCGTCACAAAGTGCCCTATGAAATGCCAGCTCTTCGCAACCACGAGAACGCCCAGCATCTTTTGAATGCCTGTTATGCATGGCATGAGCTTAAAAACAATTGAAATCTGCAGTTGTTTTAAAATAAAATAAATTATTAATAATCAAATTTTACTTTTATGTTCAAATTCTATTTATTATTGATTTTAGGTAAAAAACTTCATTACGTGCTTTGCATGGAATTATCGCAGTCTTCCTCGCTTGTTTTTATGGTATTAGCGGTTAGCATCTAACAATTGTAAAAGCCGTGCTTTGAATCCGGATGAGGTCGTGGAAATTTTTCTTGTTTCTCGGCCTTTAAAACACCTAATAATCAGAATAATAGCTCCCAAAATAAAATGTGTCAGATAAAACTCGTCATCAAGTAGATGTAATCGATTGGGTCTTCTACCTTTTCCAATTTTTTTTATGAATTAAGACATTCTTCTGTAAATGCTGTCCTGGTAATAAATCAGTAGTTATAACAGAAGTCCTGGTATAGGTTCCTGCTAGAAAGTGAAAGAATCTGAAAACGGTTGCATCACTTAGTTTACACTCTGGGAGTTTCATGACATCATTTGAGGGGTAAACTTTTCTCTCTCTCTTTACCAGTCTAAAGGTTTGACGTGGTTTAGTAAAAAGGCTTTTAAAGGTACAATTCGTTTAATTCCTCGAAATACAAATTTCTGATTTAGTTAAGTTTAAATTGTGCAAATTCCCAAACAACAAAGGTAATGAAACTTATAGTTGTATTATGCCAAAATTTCAATTATTTTTCCATTACAGTGCTTTATTAATACAGTTGGATTTAATTCCATATCAATGCTTTAATTTTCTAAACCTATGTATGAATCTAAAATAAAGGAATACGAATATTAAAAGCATCAAGGAGATAAATAATATTAAGGAATTAAATATTTATTCGAAGTATTTTTCTTGTTCCGCAGCAGTAATTCGTTGTTTTCTTCTCAGACAATCTTTCAGGATGTATTCCTTTATAGCACACACATGCAATTGTGTAAATATCTATACCCAAAATAGAGAAAATATGTAAGATTATGATCAAATAGTTATTAACAGTTATCTAGCATATCGCAAACTATTTCACCTGCACAAATATCACATCTATTAGAAGAGCTTAACAAAGCCAATAACATGAATGCAATTAAGGAGTTCTGCATTTCCTTTTGCTATGCTATGTTTCCCCAAATCATTAAAAGGTGCATTGCTGCAATTCTTAAATTTAATGAAATGTTTAACTTTTCTCAGCGTCATTTGTTCCAAATATGTCCAAGTGGTATTCCAGAAGTACTTTAAAGCAATTTTTGCGGACAAATTTAATACAACAGATGTTCAACCAAGATTAGAGTGATAGCCCAGCATAAATATTTCGAACTTAAATTAGGCTAATTGACCACTGCAAAGCACATGAGGATTTTCAGTTTAGGAGATGGAATGCCTTCGAGAAAGAATTTTCTTATGAAGATTATTTCGTATTAATTTTACACATGGGGAAAATCATGAAAGCCAATCATGCAGGGAGTCCTTTCACGATGCAGGGAACCCTTTTTGTTGGAACCTAGGCCAGACTATCAACTACACAGTGCTCTTAACCAATTGGCCATTGCGAGGACTAACTAACACAAGGAAAAGGTACCAGATCTGTGGTAAAATTACTAAATTTGAAATGGCTTTGTCCTCTTTTAGGCAGTTTACAGTATTACCGTCCTATTAAGATAAATGAATTCAATATAGCATCACGAAATTTACATATGTCCTTCAAGTATGAAACGAAAACTATCAAGACACACTTCACAGTAATCATATATGAAGCTTAGGTTCTTAGATATGTAATTTTTCTAGTTATGTGCAGGTATTTCATTTTATTTCAAATGCAGATTTATATATAGGTATTTCCTTTAATTAATGCGCCGCTATGTGTACAAGGAAAGACACTGAAATTATTGATTCATTCTTTTAATTTTTATGCACCGTAATATTATTCGCTTTTGAATATTTTCATTTTCCCCTAGTTTAAAGAAGATATTATTCAAGGAAATTTGCAGTTTGTTTATTATTTTCCTCTCGTTCATTGAAAATATACTTCCGATAGTTCATGACAAATGAAAAAAGCAAAATATGCTCTTAACAAATATTGTTAAATTATGAAACATTTGTTCTCCTCCCGATTTTTCATTTCGAAACTTTGTTCCATAAAATGATGAGGTCTGCACTCCAAAGTCTGATTTGCAAAATCCAGGACTCGACATTCAGGTGATCTCTGAATACTTAAAAACCGAACATGGGGCAAATATTTTGCCAGTGTTTCTTCGTGGGATTTTAGTCATCTCGGTTCATTTCCGAAACATTTCCATTCTCTCTTCTAGATAAATATTTCCCACATCTTGAAGTTGAACACTAACGGCTGATATTATCTTTTTAATTGGCGTTATTAGTGACAGTTTAAGATATCATAACTGAGGAGCATGTGAAAGGGTAATGATTAAAATCATCAAATGCTCCAGAGGAAGATAACTTTCGTAGAATCCAGGTCATAGATGCAAATTCTAGGGAGTTTACAGAAGTACAATCTGCAAACTAACAAAACCAAAATTCAATATTACACCACGAAGTTACTATTATAGAATTACATAGAGGCTTGCATTAGAAGATTACATCATCTGTTCCAAAAACATGACTAAATTCTGACAACTTTTGGAAACTCTTCAACCTGGCCTTTAATGGAATTTTCATAAAACATAAAAATGCATTTTTTGCATAAAATATACCTTTAAAAAAATCATGTAACTTCTAAAAAGGACGGGGAAAATAAATACGTTTCAGAGTGTCGTCCTTTTAATATCGTTCGTTTGAAAGCATTTCTATACATAAAAAAATTAAATTACTCGCAGTACTTTCAGCACTAAAAAAATTAATGAAGGACATTTTTCAAGAAATGCTATAAAGACAGCAATTAAACTTGAAATTACTTTATGATTCAGACTGCTGTTAAAAATTTTAAACAAAAGTAGTGCATCTGAGGATGTATGCCGTATTTCAGAAATCCGCATGAAGAACTAAAGTGGGCATCATGTTTTTTAAAGCTTACCTAAAACATTTTATTGAGAAATGTGAAAATAAAATTTAGTTTTTCTAGTTCTTCTTTTTAATTTGGTCACATTAAATAAGAACTTACAAAATGAATACGTTAAAAGTAGTATATCTTCAAATAAATTATGGCAAACGGTTAACAGTTAACTCTTCATTTTGAAGTTTCAGAATAAATAATAAAGCTAAATATAACACTCCTGCATTCAAAATCGTTTTGCAGAAACGTCTTGGGGCATTCGTATAACTATAAATACTTGAAATTGGTTGTAACAATACGTTAGCATGCTCTTTATGGAAGAAAATAATGAAATAGCATCGTCCAAAATACCAGTTGAAAGGTTAGAGACGTTAAATTATCTTTCGATTATTCGACGCGATGTCGCAGTTTGAGACAACAACATTAAAACTAAGAAGCTACGGCTTCTTTTAAAAGGTATTTTCTCTTCCCTTACCGCATACCTTCGGAGTGTAATTGGAAAGTATTCCCAGTTTGTATCAGAAAGTCCAGAGTATTGCGTGTTATTTTATGTCTCCTGCTCTTAAATAAAATGAGTAATATTTCCCACATTTTGATCAAGAAGAGCTCTTCGGCGTGCCATAAAAATCTTATTTGATCCATCCATTCCGTGCACATCTCTCAGTCAGTGATCTGGAATTCTTAACCTTCGTCTAAAGGTCTCGTCTGAAGTCTGTATTCAAAACAAGTAGCAGAAGGAATGTCTTCGAGCCCTTCACTTTCAACAAAATCTCCTTGCTTTTCCCGTTTGCTAACTCCGCATCATTATCTTTATCGAAACTTCGTTCTTGCAGACCACTCAGTTGCCAAGATCTCATTAGGGAAAGGAAAACAATTTTATTGTCACTAGAACACACATAGAAAGCGAAAAGGGTTATATTCTTTACTTCTAACTCGTATTTAAGTCCCCATTTTGCCGACCAGTTTCCTATCAAGTCCTGGAATCCACAGTTAAAAAGACCCCTGAGACCAGAATCACTCCATAACATTCCTCCGGGTCAGGGGGGATTTTTTTTCTGAACGGAACGAAAGAAACAAAATTTTTCATAACTCACTCAAGTGCATAACATGTAAGTCCCATTACCTGTCTATGTAGAATACAAAAAAACACAGCTTGATTATATAAAAGAATCAGTAAAAATATATAAAATATATGCATGGGTTGCAAAACAGTGTTACATTCAAAGTAATACATTACATTCGCCGGTACTGTGTGAGTCAGTAGCGAAGATATAAAAGGGATCTAATTTCAAGAACAACAACATCTTGTGATTCAATCCAAAATTCAAATCTGGGATCGGTCAATCTGTATACAAACACAATTGGTTCTAGCTGACTCAACAAGCGCAATAAATGATTTTAACACCCAAAAGCACATACCAGATTAATTAAAATATTACCAGAATTCAATAGCCTTAATTTTATCTTGCTGCCCAAGAAGTTCACTTCACATGCTTGTTTACATTCACTTTTATTTTCCTTCCTGTTTTTTTCTTTCAACTACCTACGTTTCTCAATTGTTCAACCACAACTCTGCTTTCACTGACTCCAGCTTCCATCACTTGCCCAAACAACTAATAACACTTTCATTAGCCACCACGCTCGAGCTCACGACAATGTACTAAAAAGCCTTAAAGTATTTTACGCATTGAAAAGAAAGGTGCTCTGTGCAAATCTGCTTAATTGATACGCGACCAATTCACCTAGTTAACAAGGTGAATTGTTACCTAGTTAACAAGGTACTTACGAGGGCTTGTCAGGACTGAGTGTTCGATGCATATTCTTGGCGAACATCTTTGTGAATTAAACTGAGTCCTGATCTTGAACAGGGAGCTGAATGCAGCTATGTTCTGTGGTAGAATACTGTGATTAAGTGGTAGAATAACTATACGTAAGAAGTATTTAAAATCCTCTTTTATTAAACCACAATTACATACAGCCACTTCCCAACGCGGGAGGAATACAGAAAATAATGACCACACTTGGGTCTAAACTGAACAATCAGGTAATTTAAACTAGAGCTAAATAGAAATTAAATCGTCGTTGCTCACAGATCTATGAACGAGAGGTTGGCCTCTAAACTAAATGGTGCGTAGCAAGATTTAACTAATACTAACGCACTTAGAATTACTTCAATAAGTAATAGCGTAACAGCGCTACGGCTTAGAATTTAAATACTAGCTGGCCAGGCGAACGTTGAACAGAGTAACGGTGGTGTGAGACTAAAAGCTCTTTCACGCAGAGGGGTTCCTATCTCTCGTTTAAATAGAACTTGGCTCCATTTCAAATTAGCATAAAGCTAAAACGCGCGCTTATTCTAACGAGAAGGTGAAGTAAGAACAGACAGAAAAAGGCAAATTAAAATAAAACTTTGTTAGTTTAACTAAAACCTTACAGGCTAAGAAAAGGAAGCACATTAATTTAAGGTCATTAGCTATTTTCACAGTCCAACAATTTCACCCGACACATACAGTCGTTTACAGTTTTTAGCACAAATGACCGACTGGAGTATCAGTAACTACCCCACTCATTTCTAGTGGCGAAATGGCATACTTCAACTTAGGTGGTCTGAAAGGCCTTCTGTCGCTAATTGTTCCTCCATACTGTGAGAATACGTTAAGCGCTTTATGATTAAAAAAAGGACTGTCGCCTATTTCGCACCGTAAATCCTAAATTACACACAATTCTTCTTCAGCAAGACTTTGCTAAATACATTCTATATTCCGCATTCCACAGTAACCTTTTATATTAACTGTATACAATTGTTTTGACAAATAATCACTGCTAACGATCCCTTTCCAATTACGCCGTGTCACCAAATGGCCATTTACACAGAAAGGAATCTTCGCCCAACAAATTCATAGACCTAAGTTGCAATTTTGCCAAAACACTAGAACAACACAGTAAGGTGCACCAGTAATAAGCTAACCATATTCCTATCAAACCAATTTTAAAATATTTAAATTTATGACAATACGAGCATACAACTCCACAGAGTAAAACTTTCGTTAGTCATTTTAAAATACTTCAGCAAAACACGCAAAGGCTAAAATATTTACTAATCAACCTCCAATCACCATCGAATTAAGAATATCCAACTAATTGTTATCATCAGTAAACACGCCGAAGATACATTAATACTTGTAAAATAAAAATAAACAAAAATAACAAAATAAATAAAAATAAAAATAAAACAAGCATAACAAATCACAAATTAGTCAAGTCCTAACTACTGCGTACAATGCTAAAAATGCTGCTGATTCCATGAAGAACGCATTCAACGCAAATAAAACAGAGTTAATTTGAACTTGCTTTGTTCACTATTTACTATATACTTTCAGAAATGTGTCATGAAGGAAAACACGAGTAGGATTTAAACCATTTAAAAGCTAATTTAAGACCAATTCTGAAACATTCTTCTTAACTGTTAATGAAAATGAAACGCACAGGAGATAAGGTTTCTATTTGAATTTGCCACCGAGATAGACTCGATAGTATGTGGGAAAAAAACTGAGCAAAGGGCGTATCATTGATCTTCTTTGTTACAAAACTCACAAAAACCAAGAATCTGGGGGAAATCACAAGAACAAAGAATTTCTACGGAAAAAAATTAGTTCCTGTGATTAAAGGAAACTATAAAATATAATGTTACACTAAAAATTTTAAATCTTATCCTCAAGTATCATACTAAAACATAACGTAGTAGGTTTTACAGAATTTGCGTAAATTAGATTTTAAAAAATGAAAAGAAAATAATATAAAATCATTATATTTATGGATTTTAAAAAGACACTTCTTCGAATTTAATGCTTGAGAATGTGAGATTTGAATTCATTCCTAATTGTACAGTCACTAGATTATATTTCAGCAACAGTTTTTAAAACAGCATAAGTTACCTTAACAGTTTTTCAGCAAATCTACACTAATTTCAAAAAATGTGCAAAAGGAAAAATGAAAAACCGCTGTGTTATGGATTTTAAAACCACATGTCTAAATTTAATGCTTGAAAATATGATACTTAAGTTCATTCCTAATTCTACACATAACCTTCAATCATTGGAATTAGATGTTAACGTCAGCTTTTAGTATTTTACAGTACAGAACAGCAAAAGGCAGCTCTAGTAGAAATCAATAATGAGAGATAGAGATGTTTCAAACTACCAATTAAAATATTTGAAGCAATTAGTCAGATTTTTGCTTTGTCATGGAATATTATCAGCCCCCTTCATTCATTAGCTCCTTGCAGATAGTTTAATTAACAGGATTTTGCTGGATTATTTCGTTTAGGGAAAACAAGGAGAGCTGTTTGCTTTCATTTTAGTTTCGACCGAAAGCGCACAGGAAAAGAATTTAAAGAAAAATCTTGCATTCAGAATTACAATTTGTTAATTAATAAACTTCTGAAAGGAAAGATATAAATTAACCTGGCTTAATAGAAAATTAGTATATCATTTAAGATAATGCTTCAACACCAGAAGTGCAATCAAAACGGTGATTAGCTATTATGAAATGACTGATCACAAAAATAAATTCGCATCAAAATTCTGCCGTTGAAGAATATTCGTAAGAAAGCAGTTGGTCTTGTGAACTAAGGAAATATTTTCAAAAGAATAATAATAAGTAATAAAGAATTGGCTGTATTCGACATCTAATGAGACACATTATAAGCAATCAGCAATAACACGATTCTTCAAAACTTAAAACAATTATGCTGCTCCTCACTGTGTGTTCTCCGAGATCCCAAATACAATAACTAAATTGAGTATTCATTCATATAATAACAGCTCACATAAGGTTAGGTTAGGTTATTCAATTATGGCAAAGCACACGAGGGCTATCTGCCTAAAGGAAGGGATGCCTTCGTGGAGGACTTTCTAAGGGAAACTTGCTCATATACACGTTACACATGGGGAAAACCACGAAAACGCCCATGCAGCCAGCCCGTTCGCGGGATTCGAACTTGGAACCGAACTACCAGTGTTCAGCGTCTTTACCGCTCGGCCGCTGGTGGGCCAACTTGCATAAGATAAACAGCTATAAATAGTTCAAGAAGGAAAACAGATAAGAACCAAGTTCTCTTTAGTACTTGAGAAATACCACAGATTAACAAAATCACTTGTAGAACAAAGTCTAAACCTCAGCAGAGTCATATGACCCTGATACGAATCGCTGAATGACATTCTCGGCTTCAACGCAGTTTATACAGGTGTATCAGTACATGCGACGGGGGACGTGGGCACCACCCCTTTACCGTCGGTTAATTGGTGTAGCGCCACGTCCACCAATATCTAGAGTTGAACCTTGAATCTTTCAAAAGAGCAATTACATGGCCATACAAGGGCTGTTTACATTTAGCATTACATTCATGTTTGCTGGTTAACATATTCTATGGATAACATGATTTACAGAGTTACATACTGACTTTACCTCTCATTTCCGACATACAATGCATATGCATTACCTGAATTACATTAAACTTACATTGCGTGTGATTACTTTTGTGTACAGTTACAGATTTTAGTTGTACATTTCAATAAATATACCTACATTACTTTTAGATTGCATATAAATATAGTATTACATGACATAATAAATACAATATAAATGACATTATAAATACAATATTACATGTGCCTTACATTACATTATTTTTATACATACATAGTCAGACACGCCTGCTTCACATATTACTTAATTTTACCTACACTGCTTAACTTTAGGTCACATATACTTGCAGTTACATACAGATACGTGCAGATACATTCTGATTAATTTATAGATACAAATATTTACAAACATAATAGTCTTACAGGTTACTTACATTACATGTTATTTGGGTACTTATTGCATAATTTTCCAGTACATGAAATAGACATTCCTATATATACATTGCATTGTGTTAGACATCCTATATCCCTTATTCATAATACAAAACATATATGTTACCCATGCATTTTTATTAGACATTTCTGCATTTATATTGCATTACTTTAAATTGCATTACTTACTAATACATAGCTTACTGATACACAAAAATATTTACTTATTTACATATATTACACTCCCTTACATTACATTGCTTACAGATATGTGCAAATTCATACATTCGTTATGCCTACATTATATATCAGACTCACATTGCATGTCATTATGTTACATTGCATTATTTTTTGGACTTACGGTTTAATTTCCTGAAATTTATTTACACAGTACATGCACATTGTTAAATGCAACTGACTTTCCAGGTATGAATACAAGCAGTCTTTATACTGTGAGTTTCTAGTCTACATTATAGATTCTTACAATTCACTTGAATGACAGTTTTCCTACATTGCAATACATGCCTTTTTTAAAATGCTTAAGGTGTTTTTACATGCTGGGTTGTGCTATGGCTGACACAAGTCTGTATCTAAGTCGGACAGTCTGTCCATCAACTGTACCAGCTTTTTAATAAAGTGCCGCTGTTTTATCATATATTTACAGAACGGCTGGCGATTTGTTTCAGGGAGATTGATATGCAGTCCTTCTGTTAATGGGCATGACGTCAGATAGTGCTCTGGTGAGCCTGAGTCGCCGCATGCACATTGACTTGTGTGACTTATGCCACGCTTGAAGAAATATTCCGGGTAGGGTCCATGCCCGGAAATGAACCTTACCAACTGTGCGTTCGCTACATTTCGGCTAGTGTCCACATAGCCGATGAAGTAGTGGGTCCTTCTCCCTGTGGTACTTTGGTCCCATTCGTTCTGCCACATGCCAGTGGCCCTTAGGCGTAGTGTCTTCTTTAAATACGAATGCGGCCATGGGATGATAATTGGTGCATCAGGCGGGTCAGTTGTTGCCTCTTTGGCGAGTTGGTCGGCAAGCTCATTGCCATAGTGGCCAACATGAGCCTTTATCCACTCTAATTTTGTGCGGTAATGGGGGTTGATTCTAAGATCTCTCTGGATTCCCTGTATGATCTCCGAGGGATGATCTGCATTCCAAATGGCATATAACGATGATAAGCTGTCCGTTTTAATGGTGACATGGCTATGCTGGTGCGAGTGCAGGTAGCGTATCGCTTGTGCAATTGCCACTGCTTCGCTTTGAAAGACACTGTTATGTTGTCTTAACTGTCCCTTCCATTTCTCGATTGCGTTGTCTTGTTTCGTGACGACATAGGCACATCCCACTCTTTCGTCCAATCTAGACCCGTCTGTATAGATGGTCATTTCCCTCGAGTGATGAGTTGCAGTGGGATTAATTGAGATAAATATCCCTTTGCCTTTCTCTGCCGGGTGGACGTCAAGAGGGCAGAAGTTTGTTTCGTACTCATCCGGACAGTATGTTTCATCGTCAAAAGTGACTGCCTTCTTAAGTTGCAAAATGTGTTGGCGTGCTGCCTCCTCCTCAACCCGGATGTGCAGGGGAAGGAGACCAGCAAGTACGTTGATGGCATCGGTGGAGGTGGTGCGGTAGGCCCGTGTGATTCCCAATGCGAATGGTCGTTGTATGCTGTTAAGATGTCTGACCTTCCTTCCTTGCATTGGGTAGGCCCATACTGCGGCAGCATACGTCACTATCTTCTCAATGACTGTCGTGTACAATACCTTTTGAATATGGGGGTTAAGTCCCCATTTGTGACCATAAAAGAGTTTCATTTGTTTGGCTATGGCTGCCGTCCGGAGTTTGAGGTCCTGCACGTGAGGGATCCAGGTCATCTTATGATCAAAAGTGACCCCTAAATATCTTAGCTGGTCCACTATCTGCAGGCGTTGGTTTTTAATCTTTATGGTGGGGCGTCTTACTAAGGATCCTCCTTTTTTCGGAATTAAAAGGACTTTTGACTTATGCTCTGCAATTGTGAGCTTAAGTTTGGTACACTGATCATGAAAGATCGCGCAAACTTCATTGCAATTTTTCTGTAATTTTTCTCGCGTGGTACCCTTTACGATGAGCGCCGCGTCATCCGCGTATGCAATGATTTTAGTGTGCGCCGGCCACGTTGCTGTCAGTACTTCATTGAACGTTAAGTTCCATAAATGCGGCCCGGCGCACGATCCTTGCGGACATCCTCTAGTTTGCACCTTTTCAATAATGCCTGCATTATGCACCGCTAATAGCTTCCGATCCTGCAGGTAGTTGCTTATTATACTATATATGTTACTTGGACAATTGGCCCTTCGTAGTGCCTGCTTGATAGCCGGCCACCACAGCGTATCGAAAGCATTCTTTAGGTCTATGCTGACCATAGCCGTGTGGTGGCCGCTGTGCCTATTTTCCAGAATTGCCTCCTTTATATCATGGAGGGCATGCACCGTGGAGGAACCAGTCCAGTCCTGAAGCCATATTGGCTGCTGCTGAGATAACCGTTGAGATGCAAGTGGTGGCGCAGTCTGTTCATTATTAGCTTCTCCAACACCTTCCCCATCGCCGACAAAAGGCAGATGGGTCTGAATGATGAGGCTTCTGAAGGATCTCTGTTTTTCTTGAGAAATAATACCACTTGCCCTATTTTGTATGGTGTTGGAAACAGTCCTACTGACAGAAGCTTATTGAAATAGCTTACGAAGAATGTAGGATATGCCTTTATGGTAGCTTTTACGATTGTGTAGTCCATGCCGTCTGTCCCGGGGGCTTTCTTTCGCGGCAGACTTGCCAGCAGTCTTTGAAGTTCTTGAAGAGTGAATTCCGGATCTGCTTCTGTATCTATACTATTTGTATCTGCTCGAAGGGCAGCTTGTTCGGCGGTGTCTTGTTCTGCATCGTCCTGACTGAACACAGTGTTTAAAACTACATTCAAGGTGTCAGTCGTGTAGCTTTGGCTGCTATCCAGTGAGGACGGGATTTGAAGCTGCGAAGGCTTGAACACCTTCCCCGTTGCTATCTTGTGATGCAGCCCGTATACTTCTTTTGTATTGGAACAGAACTCTCTCCAAGATGTCACTTTGGCCTGGATGATCATCCTTTTGTATTTTGCTCGCTCTCTTTGAAAAATGGTGAGTGTGTCCGAGGTGATCTCTAGCCGCCTCTCGTACTTCAGTCTCCTTCTCAAGGCCCTGCATTTACGCTGTTGCTTCTGTAATGCGCCCGTCCACCAGTGCATTTCCTTTATCTTCTGAGGTTTTTTCTTGGGGAGATTTTGGTCACAAACTAATTGTAGGGTGTTCTGTAGCCTGATGGATAAATTCTCCAAGTCTGCCACTGTGTCTGCATGCTGTAGCGCTGGTTCAAGAGTTTCCAGGTGCCTTTTAACCTTCCTAGTGAAGGTAAGGAGCTTTCTACCTGGGAGATTGTACCTTTTAATTTTGGTGATAGATGTCGACTGCCGCAGAGAGTAAGTTATAAATTTGTGATCACTTAGACTTTCTTGATCATCTACTTTCCAATCTGTCAGTAAGAACGCTGCTTGCAAAGACGTAATACTGAGATCGGGCCAGCCCCGAGCGAAGACTCTATCAAAGGAGGGTGGCGCTTCTGCTGTATTGTGGATGACTAGATTTTTTGAGCTAAGGAAGTCCTCCAGCTCTCTGCCCTTTGTGTCCGTGGCACGGTAGCCCCAGGTGGTATTATGGGCGTTATAATCTCCCCCGAAAAGTACGTATGGAATCTTTATCTTGTCTAAAACTTGCTCCATGAACCTTGGAGTGGGCCCAATTTCCACTGTCGGTGGCGAGTAGCTCGAAGCGATGGCCAAAGTGAGTGAATGAACCTCCAGGAGTACTGCAATGTTGTCTTGCTCCGCTGCGATGATAACCGGCGACCAGTCCGGTCTGCAGCATACTAAAATTGCTTTTGGTGCATTATCTTTATCTATTTTCTGAAATACCGTCCATTTTACCGGGAAACCTACTGCCATCCCCTCTCTGACATAAGGTTCTTGACCAAGGATTAAATCTATGTTCTTTTCGATTGCATATTGTACTGTTTGAGCGACTGCCGCTCTGGCGCGCTGCATATTAATTTGCAGTATTTTCACCGGTGTTTCTTCTGCTATAGTCTCTCTGTTGACAAGTACATCAGTATTTGACTGGCTTCCTCTGTTTTGTGATATGATGCTATTATCAGTACTGAGTAATACTTCTAATGTAGGCCGTTGCTCGTTGGTACTCTGGACACTCCGCTGCGTATGCCGGGTGCCTGCAGTCATATCTAGCTCCGTGTCTCTCATTTGCATCCCGACAGTTAATGAATTCTGGAAGTTCGGCTTTACATTTGCTGGTGTGATGGGGTACGGCGCAGTAAGCACAGAATTCCTTTTTGCAGGTACATTGGTCTTGTGTGTGGCCGAGCTGCTGGCACTTGTAGCATCGGCGTATGCCCAAGTACTCTGTAATTTTATGTGCGTGCCATCCGATGTAGATTCTTCTAGCTCGAAGGACTGCCTGGATACAGGAGGGGTCGCATTCCAGGACCCATTTAACATGCTTTGGATTTCTCTCCCTGAGCTTAAAAAGGGCCTTGACATTTTTGGTTGAAATGCTTGTTGTCGTTGCCAATTCGTCGATGAGTTCCTCCGGTTTAACGGAGTCTGAGACGTTGGGAATTGTGCAACGCGGTTTCCTTCGTTGTCGTCTGCATAGGCTGGCATCGATGTTGGCTTTCTGCAATGCCTCTTCTAAGTTGTCGACGTCTTTCGCTGTCTTGCAATAAACCTCTATCTCCCCTTTTGCTGTGGTGGAAATCCTTTCCACAGCTACTTGCAACTTGCTGAGAGGGGCCTTCTCTTGTAGTTCTTTCCTCAGTTGTGTTTTGTTCTTTTGCCCAGAAGGTTTTAGGATTAGGCTGGGTTTCTGCGTAAGCTTGACGACCTCTGCAAACGACCTTGGCTTTGTGTCCTGTGCACCATCAAATGCCTCTGGAACTGGAGCAGTGGCTCTTTGCTGAGGTTCACTTTGTGCTGCCGTGGGCGACGTGTGCAGCTGGCTGCAGCAAACAAAAGTGGACGTATTCACACCTATCTCTACAGTAACTGGCTTGGGCTTAAAGTCTTCACCCTCAATTGCTAAGCCCTGTAGGATACTTAGAGAGTTCTGGACCCGATCTCGGAGATCCTGCGGAAGAAGATGCTTTCCCCTTCTGGATGTGGCAGTGATCTGCCAGATGTCTTTGACAAGGGCCTTAACTCGGTCTTCGTGGGTCAACTCCGAGGTTGTCAGCGCATCTGTATCCAGTGGGTGTATCAGTACAGCAGTGACAAACTTTCAGGAGTGAGAATGTACACTAGACGATGGGATATCACATAGCAATGCATAGTCGGAAATGCTTTCCTGGCGCGGTAGTGATGACACCAAAAATCAAGAAGGAAAGGACACGGACTGGGTAAGGAAACATGTTTACTATTCGGAGTACAGCAAAAACAAAGAAAAAGCAACATAAAGAGACAACGATCAACATCAAAGAAGGTGTTCGAAATTATGCCCTGAACCGTGATGCAGAAACCGTGCGTTATGTATCTTCCATGCGATCATGATGCAGATTCGTGATGTAGATCTTCCAGGTGCCGGAGAAGTGAGGCCTGCATTACAGTCTGGGGTCGCAATTTCGAACATACTAGGCCTGTCACTTCTGAGTAAAAGATCTAGGCCTATTCAAAAGGCCATGGCCAGATTATCATAACGTATTGTGTAGTTATAATTAATAGTTCAAGTATAAACTGTAGCTTATTAAATCAACAGCTTTCTAATACATCAAAGAAAGGTGTTATTGTTTTCGTTATAAGAATTTTGCTTTCTAACAAAAAATAAATTTTGCCACTTCACATGCGGTAAGTAATTGTTAAAAACCTATTGAGCAATTCGATCCAGGGGGGGGGGAAACGATACCTACGCTTTTAATAACAAAGCCAGCCTTTTCCTTATTAAATAAGTGCAGAAATCTCCACGTCGGATTAATTTATAACAGAATAACAACACCGCAAAACATATTTGCCTACTGTTATGATTGCTATTTTAATCAATTTTCTTCAACTATATCCTTTGATGATCTGAATCTGAAATTAAGGGAGCTTAATTCTAAAACAAGCAGAGCAATCATTAAATATATAGCTTGAAATTTTTTCTCGTATTAAACTGAAGACTGAATCAAAGATTAAATTACTATCATTTTTAATATTGTAACGATGTTAGAATAGTTTAAATAGAACGACTGTAGAGTAGTTTTAAAAAGGTTTTCAACGTTGCTTTACTTAATCGTTAGGTTAAGCTATGTTTTTACCTATTAAATGTTAAGCTAGTTAAGCTATGCTATTACTTGGTAGCTTTGGTAAGTATTTCAGCTGCAATTACATTGCATTGCCGTACACTGGTAATAGACCACCCAGACGTCATTGCAGACCAGTGACCTTGGTGGATCAGAGGTGATCATGAGTTTAATGGCCACTGATGTCTCTTTAATATTCAATGGAAACTGATGATTTGTTTTTCTCCAGTTTTATTTAACCATCATTTACTTATTTAATGTATCTATCTAAATGTATTGCCTCTTCACCCGTGACCTTCCGTATTAACCGCTAGTAAACGCTAGTGATAGATAAACACCTTATAGGATACCAGTGATCAGTTGTTTCAAATGGAGATTGATAACTTTAATTTTACTTTTCGAATTATCTCAATTCATTTCAGTTCTTCATATGGATGACAATAATCAATCGCCAGTCACCATCAGTCTGTGGTCACTAGGGCTTAACAGCTTTGATATTCAATGGTGTGTTTCATTTCTATTTTAAAATGTATTTAAATTTAATGCGCCACATCTCACTAATGACCCGTTGGTTCCGATTTGGGGAGCTGTCCGTCAATCTGTAATTCACAAGCGACTACTGACCTATAGGTCACCGGTGACAAATATATTTACAGGCATTTATGTCCTTCGATATAATTTCTCTTTAAAAAATGTCTTCTTTTTACTGCCCCACCACATCGTTGACCCGCTGGTTCATCCCAAGTAGATATCAAGTTAAGATAGTAATTCATCAGTCACTATAGCACTGACGGGCACCAGTGACCAATAATCTTGG